>OX422222.1:441166718-441544218 GCA_949130495.1 Sambucus nigra | reverse complement strand
TTCTTTAAAAAGTCTTCATCAAATCTCAAAGATTTTCTCATCAGGGTGTGCAACATGTGATCATCAATATTTGTACCTACACACATGAGATAAAGCAAAAACCTTTGTGACGCATGGAGTTTGAAATGATCTAAGAATAAATGAATAATAAATCAAATCTCCCCCATAATGCAAAAACTCACCTATAACATGATACTTCTTTCTCCCCCTTTTTATGATGTCCCCAAATAGACAGATAAGAAGAAAAAATCAAAACATGGAGTGTCACAATAAAATGCATAGCAAACAAGAATCAAGGTATGCGCATGAAAGGAATATCGCAAAAACATTCACAAACTATTTTTGGATTTTTTAATTTTTCATACAAAAATAAGATACCAAAAATCAAACCATGGATTTAAACTTAAACAACCAAGTTATGGAAATGGAATGTATGGGTGTGAACACATTCGATAGGTAAATCAACTCAATCAATCATATGTGCACGATGCATACGTGGACTCCTAACGAATGAACATCAAAAGTATCCTTAGGTGTAAAAATTGTTGAATTTAGATGACATCGCCTTATACAAATCAACAAATCAATGTCAAAGTGATTTTCACACCAATAACGTCCAAAACTATTTAATGTTTTTTTAAGATTTTGAAGGACGTGCAAACCCCCCCGGATAATAAAATTGCTCAATTTTTTTAGGTCCAATTTAAATGGCGGCTTAATCGAAAAGGATAGATGAGTACCTTTCATAGCACTTCACCGTTGATAAAATAAACCACACAATCTCACAAACGGCTCTTATATGCACAACTTTCTTATCAAGTTTTATCGCGCTTGGTTCGTTTTAAGGACATGATTGAAGTGAAAACACTCAACCAACATGTGATAAGACAAGCACAATAATCAAACAAATTCGTGCAATAAAGGAAATCATGAGTCAAACATGAAGGAAGCAGCACTTAATTACATCTCAATGACTCCAAATATTATAAAGCACATGGATGAATTGACCTATTGTCTTAAAACACTATCAAATAGTCACATGAAAAAAATGGAATGATGTTGTGATTCGGTCATCCTAAGTGTTCATCCATAAACGGTGCAAGAAATACAAAAATATTTTTGGATTTTTCAAAAATTTTATCAAAATAAATTATTTTTGTATTTTTCAAAAAAACAAAAATTTATACAAATTTTTTTTGTCACAACGCTAGCAAATATAAATATCACGAAATAAAAAATGAGCTTATGACAAACATGCGAACACAATCATCTATATGATATGGCAAGAGAAGAGTCATGTGCAAGCAAATGAGAATCAACTATTGTAAAATCTAGCGTATCCAAAAGTGATTTCCTAACCCAAACAGATGTAACACGTTGACACGGGATTTTGGAAACCAACAAAATACTAGACTTCGACTTCCTATGACTTCTTCCAAGATCAAAATAAATATCATATGGTGACCCGTCCTACCACAATGTGAACATGTGTAAACGGGAGGAAGGTTACCTAAAGTGTGATCTTTTCTAACGTTCTTGGGATAAATTGACCCTCTAAAATAAATAATGGTTTTGGCTTTAGGACTAGAAGCATGAGAACAAGATGAGCCTGTAACACACCGTATTTTTGTGCATTTAAAATTTAATTAATTCAGAAATTCTAAATTACTTGTGTGTCGTAATTTTAATTGAATTAATTATGGTAATATTTATTTAAATATTAATCGGGAAGTGAATGGTTAATATTAGGGAAATTTAATTACTAAGTGAGTAGTAATAATTTATTTACGTCATTCTGAGTATTAGTGATGGGGTATATACTTATCTCAGCCGGGAGTCGGTGTAGACTAACTTGGGTGTGAGATAAGGTTTTTTATAAATTAATTAAGATGTCAATTCGGAGTGTACGGTTGAGTCCAAATGGGATGAGATAGTCAGAAAAGTGTACCCGGGGGTAGTAAACGGGTCACGTGACGTTTTTAGGCATAGCCGTACCCACACGGGGGTATTTGGGTCACTTGGGCTTGGCCCATTAGACCAAAAACGGGATTTAGAAACGAATTTGAGATACGGATTTGATGTTGAGATGGGTTAATGAATAAAATGGATTTTTCCCCAATTTATGAAAAACAGTAGAGAACGTAAATTAAATGGTGTTTGTGGACTTTATGGGGGGTCCCTTATGAGGTTTTTGGCATATATTATTGATGGGAAGACTTGAGTTTTACGGTAGAAGAAGTTAGGGTTTGGAGCTTTTCGTCCATAGCTGAAATAGAAGGGGGAACAAGACAATGACCTGTGCGATCGATCGATCGAGGGTTGGGGATCGATTGATCGACGGTCGGAAATTTCTGGCAGTTCAGCCAGTTTATATATATAAGGGGAATTTATTTTAAATTCATTTCCTATACCTTAGGTAATGAGAAATAAACATAAGGATACAATCTAATTAATTATGAGGGAAAAATTAATTAAGATTTGGAGGAAATTTATGTGTGACACACCATGATTTAAATTTTGGGAATAATATTTCAATATAGTTAAATACGGATTGAGTGGGCAAGTCCGGGTATATTTTTTGAGCGATACCAAGGAGTTAATTTTATTTAAAGTGAAAGCTAAATAATTGGGAGCCAGGAATTTAGACTCGGGTGTTATTTTATTTCGGGCCACGAAGTCCGAATATATTGGTTGGATTGACACCGAAAGTAATTTAATTAATTAATGTGCGAATTAATTAATAATTGGAGTTGGCTCATAATAAACTGAATAGGCTTGTATTACGGACTTAGTACATGGTATAGCCGGGATAGTGTGTATATATATATATATGGTGTGTGCATTAATATTAGTGGCTAGATATTATTATTTCTTATACTCTAGTGCTATAGGGGAGGTTGTGCGTAGTGGATGAATCCCCTAGCTCGAGGAGTAGGGCGAGTATATTCCTAGATCATAGCGTCCGTTATATGGGTGAGGGGCATCTCACTTTCAAGGAAGGAATATGACCGCTCAAATTTTTACGTATTATCCAAGTTAGTGAGCAATTCTGACTTGGGGTAACTAGGTTATGTGAATATGCCTAGTGGGATAGCACTTTAGAGAATTTACATCCGGTGAGTTATTAATCGGGAGGATGCTTAATATTAATTATTATTCCATAATGTTTGTGAATATTTCAATATAACTATACGTATATAATGAGGTAAATAATTATATACGGGTAAATTAATACAGGCCGTGAATTGTATTATACATAGAATGGGTGTGAAAGTTATATAAAATTTAAAAAGCGAAATGTTTAATTAAGTTAATGTTAATAATAACTTAGACATCATAATTATGGCGCACTCGGTTAGGGTGGGGTAGTTGCAAGGGGTTATATTCGTTATCTAGTCTTGGGATAAATTACTAGGTAAATTAATTAAATCATTAGTAGTGCACATTAGAGAAGGGGTGAGGATGTTCTCAAGGGAGTACGACACTAACTAAAATATGAAGAGCATGCATATATATTTATTACTGCAAGTACATCATTTTCTAAATGTTTTTCAAATATTTTGGGTACTAACCCTTGCTATAAAAACTTTTAAAAACCTTTTAGGTGTCCAGCCATAGGGACGTCAGGCTTAACTCATTCCAGGGATCCGTTGCTGTAGCATGTGTGGATGTTGCGGGAGTTTGATAGGTGCCTCTTTCTTTTCATTCTTAGTGTAGAGACTTCCTATCAGTTATTCGATCATGTTGTTCACAGTTTTATTTCGGTACTTATGTCAGACCTGTCGAGATCTCTTACTTATCTTTACTTTTGTTGGATTTTGAACTGATGGTTTATTCGGTCAGTTAATTAATTGTGAATGGTTGATTTCATTTAATGGTGATTGTTTATATTATTCTGTTTTTGCATGAGTCTTTAATTTTAGTTAATGAAAGATAAAACTTGGCACCGGTCTAATTTTCTCACTTAGGTGGTTAGTAATTAAAAAGGCGACAGTGATGATAAGAATGAACCAACTGAGAAACTTTTTCTAATTTAATTTAGGACTGATCACCCAGGGTTAATTCGGCAGGGTGTCACAGATGGTATCAGAGCATCAGGTTCTTATGTCCTTAGGATCTGTGCGGTTTACTACGTTTTAGCGTAGCTTTCGGTTGTTATAGAGCCCTATCATTAGGACTGTTGATTCATTTTACGCTTGTGAGATATCATATTTCTGCTATTTGTTTTAGTATAAATTGTGTACTTATACAATTCAATCTATTTTCAGATGCCACCGAAGAGGAAAAGAGCGGAGAGGACTAAGGCTAGGGTTGAGCTCAGGGAGCCTCATCAGGAGCCACAGGTACCGCCACCCCAACCCCCACCCGAGTTGATCTCCATTACTCAGGTGGCAGTTATAGTGGCCCAGGCAGTCGAGACAGCGATGCGAGCTGTGGTAGCTCATTTTCCACAGCCCCAGGCACTACGTCCAGTGGCACCAGCAGATCAGACTTTAGTGGGGCCACCGTCTTGGCAGCGAGTTAGGGAGACCTTTCAGAAGGGTCACCCACCCGAGTTTCGAGGTAGCACCGATGTAGTAGAGGCTTGTGACTGGTAGAAGAATATTCAGCACCATCTGCGCATGCTGGAGTGTACCGATGTGCAGAAACAGATGCTTGCTACCTTTAGTCTGTCGGGGGAAGCCTTACAGTGGTGGGAGTCAGTTACCACCATTGAGGAGCGGGATTTGATGACGATATCCAAATTCTGGGTGCGGTTCGACCACAAATACTTCCCACCAGCGGTAGAGACTGAGATGAGAAAGAAGTTCAGTGAGTTAGTGCAGGGTGACCGATCATAGGCAGACTATGAGGAAGAGTTCACCCGTTTGGCAAACTTTGTGCCAAATGAGGTTAGCGATGAGGAGAGAAAGAAGTGGAGGTTCATGGATGGCTTAGCCTGTAGAATCAGGCAGCATTTGATTGGGAATACGACGTTAGTAACTTATAAAGATGTCATTAATGCCGCCCTTGTACATTTCCAGGATCACCACTTCCATGCAAAAGGGAGCAAGAGAGTAGAGGAGCCAAGCCAGCAGGGCAAGGCAGTTACTGGTAGCGACACGAGTGGTACTCAGTAATAGACTAACAGTCAGCAGGGGAATCAAGCTAAGAAGTTTAGGCCTGGTGGGTTCCGACGGGGAGGACAGGGGTTCAGGCAGGGGCAACCGAACCTAAATCAGCAGCAGCAGGTTCCTCAGGGCCGTAAGGGCCAAGGGAATAATGGGGGAGGCCAGTCAGACCAGTCACGTCAGGGCCAACAGGGCCAATGCCCGGGGGATGTTCTGTTTTGTCTGTGGACAGCTAGGACACTTCAAGAGGGAGTGCCCGCAAAGGGGCAGAGGTCATCAGAAGGGTGCCCAACAAGGGCAATAGGGGCAGATGCCGCCAGTAGCACCAGCTCCACCTACCCCATAGCAGTAGGGGTAAATGCACTACGGGTGTGTGTATAACGTCTGGTATGTTCCCAATCCTCCAGCACAGCAGGCACCGTCAGCAATTGAGGGTATGTTTCTCATTCATGGTCGTGAGGGTAGTATACTTTTTGACACTGGAGCATCGCATTCATTCATTAAATCTAATTTTACTAAACGGGCTGGATTACTAGAGACCGCGGGTAGTCTTCATATGTGTGTAGAGTCATCAGTAGGAAGCGGGGCTTTAATTCACTCGATTTGTCGGGGGGTGGACATTTTAATTGGGAGGCTTAGTTTAGCAGCAGACCTCTTAGTGTTAGATATGGAGGGGTACAATGTCATCCTGGGTATGTATTAGTTGGTAGGTTATCGGGCAACTGTGGATTGTTACGAGATGATAATTGTGTTCTCCATTATGGGATAAGAAATGTTCCTAATAGCGATGCCGCTATCGGAGGGAGGGTCATGCACCCACTTGTATTACATTGAGGAGGAAACCTCACAGGAGGTGGTGGTTCCGTTGGACTCAATCCTAGTAGTGAGGGACTTTGAGGATGTATTCCAGGAAATACCAGGGTTGCCACCCAGCAGGGAAATCAAATTTGTAATCGATTTAGCACCGGGGATGAGGCCAATTGCTCGAGCACCTTACCGTATGGCCCCTTCAGAGATTCTTGAGTTGAGAGAGCAACTTCAGCAGCTTCTGGGTCAGGGTTTCAGTCGACGGAGTACATCACCGTGGGGTGCACCGGTGTTGTTTATGAAAAAGCGGGATGGTTCACTTCGGTTATGCATGGACTATAGGGAGATGAACAAGGTGAAGATACGGAATACGTATCCGTTACCTAGGATTGATGATTTATTTGACTAATTGAGAGGGGCGTCTTACTTCTCTAAGGTCGACTTGAGGTCAGGGTATCATCAACTGCGTATTCGAGAGGAGGATGTTCCTAAGACCACTTTCCTATCGCGGTATGGATCTTACGAGTTCAGGGTTATGCCATTCGAGCTCACCAATGCACCAACAATGTTCATGGACCTCATGAACAGGGTTTTCAGGGAGTACCTCGATCAATTTGTCATCGTGTTCATTGATGACATACTGATCTACTCGCGCACTGAGGAGGAGCACGTAGAGCATCTCCATATGGTTCTACAGACACTGCAGGATCACCAAATCTATGCCAAACTCTGAAAGTGTGGATTTTGGCTGCGGGAGGTGCAGTTTCTTGGCCACATGGTGTCAGACCGGGGTATTGCAGTGGATTCGAGTAAGGTGTCGGCGGTGAGGGAGTGGGGACATCCCACGACACCGACCGAGGTGTATAGTTTTCTAGGGTTGGCCGGTTATTACAGGCGATTCATTAAAGGGATCTAAAAAATTACGGGCCATTTGACGAATCTGACTCGGAAGGGGGTGCCTTTCACTTGGAGTGATCATTATCAATTAGTCTTCGACGAGCTAAAGGACAAGTTGACATCTGCACCCGTACTTGCTTTGTCGAAGGGAGGACTAGAGTATCGGGTTTACACTGATGCATACTTACAGGGACTTGGGGGTGTGATTCAACAGGAGGAAAGGGCGATATCTTATGCGTCCCGAAAGCTAAAGCCCCATGAGAAGAATTACCCCACTCACGACCTAGAGCTAGCATCGATCATTTTTGCCTTAAGGATATGGAGACATTATCTTCTAGGAGAGCAGTTCACATTATTCACGGATCACAAGTCACTTCAGTATCTCTTCACACAAAAGGATCTGAATATAAGGCAAAGACGGTGGCTAGAATTCGTGAAAGACTACCAGTTTTATATTCAGTATCATCCTAGTAAGGCTAATGTGGTAGCAGACTCATTGAGCCAGAGACCGACTGGGGAAATATAAGAAGTCTAAAAAGTGAAGTGGAGAGAGATTCGATATGAGGATGATGTAGCCAGGGTCTGCATGTCAACATTATCCATCACACCTGAGATCATTATACGGGTTATGAAAGCTCAGGCAGAGGATCGGATCTATCGAGATAGAGTGAGCCAGTTGTTAGCTGAGGGAGCAGAGTTACTCGATCAGCTCGAAAGGAGGCCTATGCCTTAATGGGAGGTTAATTGTGCCAGAGGATGAGGAGTTGAGGCATGTGATTATGACAGAGTTCCATGGTTCGAGATTTGCGGTACATCTCGATGGGGATAAAATGCACTAGGATATGAGGAGGAAATATTGGTGGGCAGGAATTAAACGGGACATAACAGAGTTTGTTTTGAAATGTGCCACGTGTCAGTTTGTGAAAGTTGACCATCAGAGACCATCAGGGATGTTATAGCCGCTAGAGATTCCCGTGTGGAAGTGGGAGATCATCTTAATGGACTTTATTACAGCGTTACCTGCATCACATAGGGTTCATGATTCCATATGGGTCATTGTGGATCGGTTGACCAAGGTGGCCCACTTCCTGCTAGTCTGCACGGACTTTGAGACGATGCGTTATGCACAGCTATTCATAGCGGAGATTTTTAAGCTGCACGAGGTGCCGATAAATATTATGTATGACAGAGAAAAAAAATTTGTGGCCCAATTTTGGCAGAGCTTTCAGGAGGCCATGAGTACGGAGTTACGTTTGAGTACAGTCTATCACCCACAGACCAATGGGCAGACTGAGACTGTCAATCAGATGCTGGAAGACATGCTCAGAATGTGCATTTTAGACTTTGGGGGAGGTTGGGAGAAGTATCTTCCTTTGGTAGAGATCGCGTATAACAATTATTACCAATTCATGATTAGCATGGCGCCGTTCGAGGCACTATATGGGAGACCTTGTCGTTCACCCGCTTGTTGATTTGAGGTGGGGGATAATAAGCTATTGGGGCTGGACATTGTCCAGGAGACGTTTGCCAAGATACAGTTGATCTGAGGGTGAATTCGAATAGCTTAGGATTGGCAAAAAAGTTATGCGGATGCTTCATGGAGACACGTGGAGTTAGTGGTTGGGGATCGGGTATTGGTCCGGGTGTCCCCTATGAAAGGGGTGATGAGGTTCGAAAAGAAGGGTAAGTTAGCACCGAGGTACGTGGGACCTTTCCCTATTATTGAGAGGGTGGGACTGGTAGCATATCGACTGGGATTGCCGGAGCATCTTAAGCGGATACACGACGTGTTACATGTGGCATCGCCGAAGAAATATCGAAGGAGAGAGAGGGCCTTCTGGAACATTCCACTCAAGGAAATTGATTTATAGCTATACATCTAGTATGAGGCGAGACCGGTGGCTATTCTGGACCATAGTGAGCGCAATTACGATCCAAGGTTGTTCCACTAGTTAGAGTACAGTGGGGTCATCACAATGTTGACGAGTCTACCTAGGAGCGGGAGGAGGATATGCAGGAACTAAATCAAGAGCTATTCACCACAGTTACGACCTAATTTCGGGGACGAAATTTCTTTGTAAGGGGGGAGTACGTAACACCCCGTATTTTTGTGCATTTAAAATTTATTTAATTCGGAAATTCTAAATTACTTGTGTGTCGTAATTTTAATTGAATTAATTATGGTAATATTTATTTAAATATTAATCGGGAAGTGAATGGTTAATATTTAGGGAAATTTAATTACTAAGTGAATAGTAATAATTTATTTACGTCATTTCGAGTATTAGTGACAGGGTATTTACTTATCTCAGTCGGGAGTCGGTATAGACTAACTTGGGTGTGAGATAAGGATTTTAATAAATTAAGTTGGATGCCAATTCTGAGTGTATGGTTGAGTCCGAATGGGCCGAGATAGTCGAAAAAGTGTACCCGGGGGTAGTAAACGGGTCACGGGACGTTTTTAGGCGTAGCCGGGCCCACACGAGGGGTATTTGGATCACTTGTGCTTGGCCCATTAGGCCAAAAATGGGATTTAGCTTAATTACCTAATTAAAAGAGAAAGGGGAACGCCTGATGTGAAATTAGGAAACACTTAGTGGGAGAGGAAAACCTAAGAGTCAGTTAAAGGCAAATTGGGGGACAAAGGAAACAACCAAAAGAGGGGATTTCATCGTCAAACTTGGAATTCACAAATTCGATTCAGACCCTACGAAATCATAAGGCAAGTGGTTAACTTGCTGTAGCATTTAAATTTCATTTTGATTCATATTTATGTGATGTGAGAAACTCAAAATTCGTTTTGGGATTTAAAGGCTACAAGCATGGCTTTTTGTAAACCAATATTCTGATTTCTAAATTGTGTAGAAATTCATGTATAATCTGAGATTAGTATATATATATATCTGGTATGATGTGTAAACCCGGATGGATTGGAAACGAATTTAAGATAAGGAATTGATGCTTAAATGGGTTAAAGATTTAAAATGGATTTTCCCCAATTTATGAAAAACAGTAGAGAACGTAAATTAAATGGTGTTTGTGGACTTTATGGGGGTCCCTTATGAGGTTTTTGGCATATATTGTTGATGAGAAGACTTGGGTTTTACGGTAAAAGAAGTTAGGGTTTGGAGCTTTTCGTCCATGGCTGAAACAGAAGGGGGAAGAAGACAATGACCTATGCGATCGATCGATCGAGGGTTGGGGATCGATAGATCGACGGTCGAAAATTTCTGGCAGTTCGACCAGTTTATATATATAAGGGGAATTTAATTTAAATTCTTTTTCTAAACCTTAGGTAATGAGAAATAAACATAAGGATACAATCTAATTAATTATGAGGGAAAAAATAATTAGGATTTGGAGGAAATTTATGTGTGATACACCATGATTTAAATTTTGGGAATAATATTTCAAAATAGTTAAATACGGATTGAGTGGGCAAGTCCGGGTATATTGGTTGAGCGATACCAAGACGTTAATTTTATTTAAAGTGAAAGATAAATAATTGGGAGTCAGGAATTTAGACTCGAGTATTATTTTATTTCGGACCACGAGGGTAAGTCCGAATATATTGGTTGGAGCGACACCGAAAGTAATTTAATTAATTAATGTGCAAATTAATTAATAATTGGAGTTGGGCCATAAACTCATAATAAACCGAATAGGCTTGTATTACGGACCTAGTACACGGTATAGCCGGGATAGTGTGTGTGTATATATATATATATATATATATATATATATATATATATATATATATATATATATATATATATATATATATATATGGTGTGTGCATTAATATCAGTGGCTAGATATTATTATTTCATATACTCTAGTGCTATAGGGGAGGTTGCGCGTTGTGGATGAATCCCCTAGCTCGAGGAGTAGGGCGAGTATATTCCTAGGTCATAGCGTCCGTTATATGGGTGAGGGGCATCTCACTTTCAGGCAAGGAATATGACTGCCTCAAATTTTTACGTATTATCCAAGTTAGTGAGCAATTCTGACTTGGGGTAACTAGTTTATGTGAATATGCCTAGTGGGATAGCACTTTAGAGAATTTACATCCGGTGAGTTATTAATCAGGAGGATGCTTAATATTAATTATTATTCCAGCATGTTTGTGAATGTCGTAATATAACTATACGTATATAATGAGGTAAATAATTATATACGGGTAAATTAATACAGGCCGTGAATTGTATTATACATGTAATGGGTGTGAAAGTTATATAAAATTTAAAAAGGGAAACAATTAATTAAGTTAATGTTAATAATAACTTAAACATCATAATTATGGCACACTCGGTTAGGGTGGGGTGGTTGCAAGGGGCTATATTCGTTATCTAGTCTTGGGATAAATGACTAGGTAAATTAATTAAGGCGTTAATAGTGCAGATTAGAGAAGGGGTGAGGATGTTATCAAGGGAGTGCAACACTAACTAAAATATGAAGAGCATGCATATATATTTATTACTGCAAGTTAATCATTTGCTAAATATTTTCCAAATGTTTTGGGTACTAACCCTTGCTATAAAAAAATTTAAAAACCTTTTAGGTGTCCAGCCACAGGGACCCTAGTCTTGACTCATTCCAGGGATCCGTTGTTGCATCATGTGTGGATGTTGCGGGAGTTTGATAGGCGCCTCGTTCTTTTCATTATTAGTGTAGAGACTTCCTATTAGTTATGCGATCATGTTGCTCACAATTTTATTTCAGTACTTATATCAGACCTATTGAGATCAATTACTTGTCTTTACTTTTGTTGGATTTTGAACCGATGGTTTATTCGGCCAGTTAATTAATTGTGAATGGTTGATTTCATTTAATAGTGATTGTTTATATTATTCTGTTTTCGCGTGAGTCTTTAATTTTAGTTAATGAAGGATAAAACTTGGCACCAGTCTAATTTTCTCACTTAGGTGGTTAGTAATTAAAAAGCTGACAGTGATGCTAAGAATGAACAAACAACGAGAAACCTGTTCTAATTTAATTTAGGACTGATCACTCGGGGTTAATTAGGCGGGGTGTCATAGAGACATTACCATCACTATCAAACCTACTCAAGTCTGTCAAATCATTTTTTAACTTCAAAATTTTTGACTCAAGCAAAGAATTAGAATCTTTCAATCTGAGGGACTCCTTCTTCAAATTATCAATCAGACCTAGAAGGTTATCTCGCTCTCCCTCAATTAAAGAAATTTTTTGCCTAAGAGTCTCTTCACGTGCCACAAACTCATTGACTAAAATATTTTTATCCTCTTTAGCACAAACACAAACCATCGAATTTTTAAGGTCCTCTAATTATTCTTCTAAAAATAGGTCCCTATCATCCCCCTCCTTCTTGTACAATTTGAAAGAAACAAAGTTATGGTCCAAGGTAAAAAAAATTCTCACGATAAAAATCTCTTTGATTTTGAACCGTGTGCAAAACATGCATCGCGTATTTAAATTGAGAATTTTCTTTTTCCAAAAAGTCAATTCTTTTAGCAGACGTCAAATTCAAATGATTTATATCGTCAAAACTCTGGTTCATGTCATCAAAGGGGGGCATCCGATTACATACGTGCTCCATCGGAAAAATTGCGAGTTTTCACGAAACTGATTTTTCAAAAAAAAATCAATATCACACAATTTTGCGGAAAATAGGAATATGCAATAAATTAGTGCAACCTGCTTTGATACCAATTTGAAAAACCGTGTGTAGAAAAATTGTATCAGAAAGTAAATCCTCAAAAAATCAGGATCACGCGATAAATTAGCGTAACCCGCTCTGATACCAATTTGTAAAATCGTGTCGGTGTGATAATTAATTAAATTCTCAACTTTCTAATTTGGCACACTTATTTAATTAGAATCTATATAAACCAAATCAGTTGAGCCCCTAAACATGCAACTACGTTTGGGATGTGTCAACCCATAACTAAATAAAGCATGTGACACAAATATTCAGGAAAAATCCCCGAAGGGCAAAACCTTTTATTTCTAGAACTTTGAAGAATTCACAAGACCATTGACATACATACAACCTGATAACCGCCCACAAGTGTAACGCACGGTGTTTTCGTCTAACCTTCAAAGCAACGGCTAGAAACATCGTCGGCTGGAATCTCCCGCAAGAACTCCAGGTGGTCAGCAATGAAGAGAAAAACGGCTTCTTCACAAGTGTGAACTTTATAAGGACTCCCTCCACAATAGCATGCAGCTCTCCGGTTGTAGAGTTCTCCCCACAAAGGTAAACAACAGCAATGTGTGTTCTTGAACACCAAAACAATTTGCCAAAGCATATTGGGATTTTTGTGAATTGAAAACAAAAAGTGATTAAACCCTAAAAGAAGAAGTCAAAAAGGATTCTGCGATTTCGTAGTTTTCTGTCTTTCAAAACGCTGGGACTTCTTAATGAAAACGAAACCATTTAATGAGTATTTATACAAAATCGCACCGCCTCGGAATACGAGCTCATTCGAAAGAGATAAGGGTCTCGCACGAACGACGTACAGATGTCGTTTGAACGACATCGCGCAACACTGCCATGTCGTTCGAATGACTGTTGCGTCAAAAAATTAATATTATAATGTCCGCTCCAATACTTAGAAAAAATACTCATTCTCAAATTTTGACGAAAAAGTCCACTCCAACACTTAGAAAATATTTTATAAAAATATCCCAAAAGCTCTAAGTGAAAAGTTAAGGTATTTAAAACAAAACCTTACCAAAGTAAACTTCGCGGAGTCTTTTTGATGACGAAGTTGATGTAGATGGCTCTTGAATGCTCTTCGATGGTGTAGCGGTATCTGACATAATAAATTGATAATGGACTTATACAACTATGTCCTTACAAATATCTCCCTATGTCTAGACGGTATATACATAAAAATATCTGAATTATCAAATACCAAAATGCCTATACAAATCTACCCTCCCATTTAATAAATTCGCAAGATCTCAAACTGTTCTTCAAAAAGTCTTCATCAAATCTCAAAGCTTTTCTCACCAGGTCGTGCAACAGGTGATCATCAATCTTTGTACCTACACACATGAGATAAAGCAAAAAACCTTCGTGATGCATGGAGTTTGAAATGATCTAAGAATAAATAAATAATAAATCAAATCTCCCCCATAATGCAAAAACTCCTCCATAACATGATAATTCTTTCTCCCCTTTTTTATGATGTCCCAAAATAGACAGATCAGACATGCAAACAAGCTATGCATAGCAAAAAAAATCAAAACATTATGGGTGTCACGATAAAATGCATAGCAAACAAGAATCAAGCTATGCGCATGCAAAGGAATATCGCAAAAACATTCACAAACTATTTTGGGATTTTTCAATTTTTTATACAAAATATGGTACCAAAAATCACACCATGGATTTAAACTCAAACAACCAAGTCATGGAAATGGAATGTATGGATGTGAACACATTCGATAGGTAAATCAACTCAATCAATCATATGTGCATGATGCATATATGTAATCCTAACGAATGAACATCAAAAGTATCCTTAGGTGTAAAAATTATTGAATTTAGATGACATCGTCTTATACAAATCAACAAATCAATGTCAAAGTGATTTTCACACCAATAACGTCCAAAACTATTTAACGTTTTTTCAAGATTTTCAAGGACGTGTAAACCCCGGACAATAAAATTCCTCAATTTTTTAGGTCCAATTTAAACAGCGACTTAATCGCAAAGGATAGATGAGTACCTTTCGTAGCCCTTCACCGTTGATAAAATAAAGCACACAATCTCACAAACGGCTCTTATATGCATAACTTTCTTATCAAGTTTTATCGCGCTTGGTTCGTTTTAAGGACAGGATTGAAGTGAAAACACCCAACCAACATGTGATAATACAAGCACAATAATCAAACAAATCCGTGGAATAAAAGAAATCATGAGTCAAACATGAAGGAAGCAACACTTAATTATTTCTCAATGACTCCAAATATTATAAAGCACATGGATGAATTGACCAATTGTCTCAAAACACTATCAAATAGTCACATGAAAAAAATGGAATGATGTTGTGACTCAGTCATCCTAAGTGTTCATCCATAGACGGTGCAAAAAAATACAAAAAATCTTTTTGGATTTTTTAAAAAATTTATCAAAAAAAATTCTTTTAGTATTTTTCAAAATTTTTCAAAAAAACAAAAATTTATACAAAAAGTACATGTCACAACGCTAGAAAACATAAATATTGTGAAATAAAAAATTAGCTTATGACAAACATGCGAACACAATCATCTATATGATATGGCAAGAGAAGAGTCATGTGCAAGCAAATGATAATTAACTATTCTAAAATCTAGCGTATCCAAAAGTGATTTCCTAACCCAAACGGATGTAACACGTTGACACGGGGTTTTGGAAACCAACAAAACACTAGACTTAGACTTCCTAGGACTTCTTCCAAGATCAAAACAAAATATACTATGGTGACCTTTCCTACCACAATGTGAACATGTGTAAACGGGAGGAATGTTACCTAAAGTGTGATCTTTTCTAACGTCCTTGGGATTAATTGACCCTCTAAAATAAATAATGGTTTTTGGCTTTAGCACTAGAAGCATGAGAACAAGATGACCCATTACCATCACTATCAAACCTAATCGAGTCTGTCAAATCATTTTTTAACTTCAAAATTTTTGACTCATGCAAAGAATTAGACTCTTCCAATCAAAGGGACTCATTCTTCAAATTATCAATTAAACCTAAAAGGTTATCTTGCTCTCCCTCAATTAAAGAAAACTTTTCCCTAAGAGTCTCTTCACGTGCCACAAACTCATTGACTAAAATATTTTTATCCTCTTTGGCACTAACACAAACCATCGAATTTTTAAGGTCCTCCAATTATTCTTCTAAAAATAGGTCCCTATCACCCCCCTCCTTCTTGGACAATTTGAAAGAAACAAAGTCATGGTCCAAGACAACAAATTTCTCACGATAAAAATCTCTTTGATTTTGAACCGTTTGCAAAAGATCCATCGCGGATTTAAAACGAGAATTTTCTTTTTTCCAAAAAATCAATTCTTTTAGCAAACGTCAAATTCAAATGATTTATATCATCAAAACTGTGACTCGTGTCATCAAAGGGGGGCATCCGATTACATAAGTGCTCCATTGGAAAACTTGCGAGTTTTCACAAAACTGATTTAAAAAAAAATTAATATCACACAATTTTGCGAAAAATAGGAATACGCGATAAATTAGCGCAACCTGCTCTGATACCAATTTCAAAAACCGTGTGTAGAAAAATTGTATCAGAAAGAAAATCCTCAAAAAATTAGGATCACGCGATAAATTAGCGTAACCCGCTCTGATATTAATTTGTAAAACCGTGTCGGTGTGATAATTGATTGAATTCGTAACTTTCTAATTTGGCACACTTATTTAATTAGAGTCTATATAAACCAAATCAGTTGAGCCCCAAAAAATGCAACTACGTGTGTGCGTGTGTCAACCCATAAATAAATAAAGCATGTGACACAAATATTCAGGAAAAATCCCCGAAGGACAAAACCTTTTATTTCTAGAACTTTGAAGAATTCACAAGACCATTGACTTATGTACAACCTGATAATCGCCCACAAGTGTAATGCACGGTGTCTTCGTCAAACCTTCAAAGAAACGGCTAGAAACGCCGTCGGCTGGAATCTCCCAGAAGAACTCCAGGTGGTCAGCAATGAAGAAGAAAATGGCTTCTACACAATTGTGAACTTTGTAAGGACTCCCTCCACAATAGTATGCAGCTCTCCGGTTGTAGATTTCTCTCCATAAAGGTAAAAAAGAGCAATGTGTGTTCTTGAACACCAAAACAATTCACCAAAGCATATTGGGATTTTTGTGAATTGAAAACAAAAAGCGATTAAACCCTAAAAGAAGAAGTCAAAAAGGATTCTGCGATTTCGCAGTTTTCTGTCTTTCAAAATGCTGGGATTTCTTAATGAAAACGAAACCATTTAATGAGTATTTATACAAAATCGCGTCGCCTCGGAATACGAGCTTGTTCGAACGAGAGAAGGGTCTCGCGCGAACAACGTACAGATGTCATTTGAACGACATCGCGCGACACTGCCATGTCCTTTGAAGGACTGCTGTGTCAAAAAATTAATATTTTAATGTCCGCTCCAATACTTAGAAAAAATACTCATTCTCAAATTTTGACGAAAAAGTCCACTCCAACACTTAGAAAATATTTTATAAAAATATCCCAAAAGCTCTAAGTGGAAAGTTAAGGTAATTAAAACAAAATCTTACCAAAGTAAACTTCGTGGAGTCTTTTTGATGAAGAAGTTGATGTAGATGGCTCTTGAATGCTCTTCGACGGTGTAGTGGTATATGACATAATAAATTGATAACGAACTTATAAAAATACGTCCTTACAAATCTCCCCCTATGTCTATGCCGGTACTTACATGAAAATATCCGAATTATCAAATACCAAAATTTCAATACAAATCTACCATCCCATTGAATAAATTTTTAAGATCTCAAACTGTTCTTCAAAAAGTCTTCATCAAATCTCAAAGCTTTTCTCATGAGGGTGTGCAACATGTGATCATCAATCTTTATACCTACACACATGAATGCTCTTTGACGATGTAGCGGTATATGACATAATAAATTGATAACGGACTTATAAAAATTTGTCCTTACAGTTATGGTTATGGAATTCCAAACATATATACAATATCTTGCAAGAAGTATACTAATCCATTTTGTGTAACTAACTTTAAAGCCTTAACTTCTTACTACTCGGTAAAATAATATGTTTCCACAAGTTCAAAACTACGCATCTTGAAATATTGGGGATAGATTTTATTGATGACATCAATTTCTCATCCTCTAAATGGACAAGGTTTTATCACATATTGGAAATCAATAAAAGACGCATGCTTTAGAGGAATATTGTCATTTTTTATAACGTTTGTAAAATTCCATACAATCTATTAAAATAAAAGGCCAAAAGATACCTTGCCTCCGTAGCGGCCATCTTATTTTGGGACCAACTTGATGAGCCGCACGTATGCCTTCATGAACTTGAGCAATGGCTATTAAGTCTTCTCTTTTCTTAGGAACTTAAAGATCATTCCATCAACACCTCTTTTGAATAGTTTTTCAGCATACATAACATAACTGGTTTCTCTTCATTTGGCATCCCTGTCAGTCTCTATATTTAGGTCAGTTAAATATTTAATTAATGGTTTTCTCCAATCCTCATGAACATATATGTTCGTAATTTCAACCAAATGCCATATATTATGAAGAAGTGGTAAGATTCTAATAATGTAACTTAATTTTAATTTATCTCTGAGACTATGATCAAACTTGAATTCCAAGCCTTTTTGTTCCATTGTACTGACCTATTCATTTAAAAATTCGGGAACGTAGTTTAATGTAACTTCATCAAATTTGGATAGTAAGTTCAAAGACTCTTGGTTATATAAGGTTAAACCACCATTGATATATATATATTCACCAATTAACTATCTTATGACCAACTGACAATCCCCATAGATTTCAATTACAAAAGCATTACAACTTTGAAGGATCTCTAGGCCTATTATGACAACTTCATATTCTACTTGATTATTAAAACGCGAGTTTTCATCCAATCTATATACATGTTTGTTTTTGATATGTTCAGAGGACTCAATATAGTCTTCAAACTATTAAATCATAATTTCCATAGGCTAAACGATTTTTACTATATATCATATTGGCTCATCCTCACATGAATGATCTGCTAAAAAGTCAACTAGTGCTTGGCCTTTTATAGCTCTTTGGGGTACATAATGTAGACAAAACTCATGTTGATATAACACCCACTTATCGATGCAATTGTGCAAAATAGTCATTCTCATCATGTATATAATCAAATCAAACTTCAAAATGATGAACACCTTAAGTAATATCTTAATTTCACTACTGCGAATACAAAGTTAAACATATTTTTCAATTACAAAGTATCCATATTCGTAGTCATTGAGAAATATAATTAGACAATACATAGACTTCTCATTGTGCTTGTCACAGTCTTGAACCAACAGAAACTCCAATTGAGGTATCAAAGGAAAAAATGTACAGCTTTAATGGTCTATCTTCCCTCAAAGCTGCCAAAACTGGTGGCTTATCCAAGTATCTCTTGACTCAAGATCTTCCTTCCAATCTAGCTCTTATTGATCTTTTAGCTTCAAGAAAGGATAAAATACTTTCTCTGGAGAATTAGATATAAATTAATAAAGGAAATTAATTTGTCCCTAAAACCTTTATAATTATTTTTTATTCTTGGGGGTTGTGCTTTCAACTATGGCCTTGGCCTTATCCATATTAGCTTGAGTTTCTTTTTGGTGTACCAAATACCCCACTTCCTATAGAAACTCCAAAGGCACATTTTAAACGATTCATTTAAATTTGATAAATTATTGTTCTTTCAAAGGACTTTTTTAGTTATATTATATTATCACTCATTATTCTTTGTTTGAAGATTGTGTCGTCAATATAACACTCCAAAATGGCCAAACCATATCATGAAAAATAGTATTCATTCCCCCTTGGTAAGTGGCTCTTGCATTCATTCATCCAAATGGCATTTTAATCCATTTTAAAGTCCCTAAATTACTAATGCACCAAAAAGTAGTCTTATGCACATCTTCTTCATCTATGCATATTTGGTTGCATCCTAAGTGGCCATCCATCATAGACATGATACTGTGAGAATAATATTTATCAACCAATAGGTCTATCACTGGCATTGGACATTCATCCTTTGGATTTTTTGCATTTAAGTTCCCAAAATCATGGCTTACTCTAAATTTTACATTTTTCTTAATCACTGACACAATATATTAGAGAGACATTTGATATACCAGGTGAGTCTAATGAACCCAACCTTTCAATTTCCTCTTTTATTTTTGTTGCGACTTTTTGAGTCATCTGGCATAGAAACTGTTTAACAGGATTACGTCCTTTTTGATTGAGAGTCTATACTCCACCAGTTTTTTTTTTATACTAAGCGATATATTATACTCTTAGGTGAAATACTCCTTATGTTACTGTAAAATGTATACAACCAATTGTTTTTCTTCTTTGCTGAGGTTTGCACTGATGTATGTCACCCTTTACTTTTGGTCGATTCCTAAGTTTACTTCCGACAAAGGATATGGTTGGTTTACCATGAGTTCCTTATATTCTATTAGCGAACTTGTTGTATCATAACTGTATTGAGGTTTTTTATCATCTTTATCTTCTTCGAATACATAGTTAGCTTAATTGATGGTCCTTTCTTTAGTGATTTTGGTATTCAGGTCTAACTCTCTAAATTTATGCAACACAGTAACTGAAGCTTCATTAAACTTTTCTAAATCAATAGGTGTGATACCCATTATTTAACTATTTTGTCTTTTTCACTTGGTCTAATTAAACCAAATGCTAGTTCCTACGAAGATTCATTTGAGACTTCCCTTTCTAATGCCTTGGGAATTAATGTGTCTACCTTAACATGCCCCACATTTTCTTGGTAAACTTTGGCTTCAATACAGTTAGAGTTGGCGTGGAATGGAAAAGGATTTGCTTGCTCCTCATCTATATTATCGCCCTCTTTCATCAACAGTTGCTTCTGATGCATGGAGAATATATACAATTATTATAATGGATATAATCTTTACCAAGTAAAGCACCAAATCTTGGTTTTTCGTAGATGTTGAAGAAAGAAGTTTTAGGCTTTTTTGTTCCTACTATAATATATAGTGGTAGTACAACTTCAGTTGAATTTTTATCCCCAACAAAACCAGATATTATTACTTAAGTCCGAACTAAATTAGCATTTTGATTATTTATTCTAGAGAGCACAAAGTATGTCATTATATTAACAACAACATCATTATCTACTATTATCTTATTTATTAATATTCAATTCACCCAACCCTTTTATAAACAAATGCTTAACGTGATTGGTCATATATTTAGTAGGCTCTTTGAGCCGGTATACGATATCTAAAATAAATACAAACATATCAAGCTTGTTTACCTTTGAATTCTCATATTCATCCATCTCTATTGATGGAACTTCTTGCCCCTCTCCAGCTTCGAATCTCTTTGGGAGGATCAATGCCATGTTAATTGGCACTTGCAATGGTATAAATCCAAATTGGATGAATTTTTGTTGAACATTCCCTTGAGCAGGTTCCGTTGCATCCAACATCATCATCCCCTCTTTTTACTCTTCACCAGTGGATCTATTTCCAGATGTGTTATCCCTATCCACACTCACAACCTTTTCTAATTATTTAATCTTATTGAACAACATATTTGAAGAATATTGACTCCCTTTTTGCTTTCTATGGAATCTCTAATTTGGCTTTAAAGGCGAAGACACAATACCTTCAGATCGACATGGACGTAAAATTTCTTAGTATTCTTTCCAGGCCCTACACTCTCTTTGAATTTTCCTTTGTGAGTGCGAGATATAATAATTTTTGGGTTTCTTTTATTTTATATTGGTGTCTACACTAGATTCCACTTACCTAGAGATATTTTTTGAGTCTTTAAAACCTTGTCCTCCTAAGCACCTCATTGAACTATTGGAAAACCTTTTGGTATTGAGCCACAAAAAAATTTGACACTCCATTCACCACTGGAATTGATTTTACAAACATTATAGGCATTGTAACTCCCATGTATTGATGGGATTTTGCTTCATTGAAGCCTGGCCCGATATAATGGTTGTTCCTTTCTGTATTTATGTTTTCTTAAGGATGATATAAACCTTTGAATAGCCTCATTTCCACTGGAACAGTTCCTTAGAAATCATTTTCACTTTGGAATCTCGGGGTCTTGGATGAATAACCACCATTTCTATACTTCTCGAGCTTTATTTATTACTTTCTCTTTTAGCAATGATTTGTCACATCTCAGCGTACTGTTCCCCACACCTAATACATATGTGCTTCAAGATCTTCTTATCTGGGTCAGCAACTACTTCAAGCTTTGAAGCCTTTTAGTTTGCCTTTATCTTAATTTTAAAGTAAAATTGACCTTTATTTCTTGGTAACTAGATGGACTACATATTGGGTCCCATTTATTTTACAATGAAAACTCAGTATTCATTAATCCCCATAGTTTTTCCCTCTCTCCCAAGGAGTTTGACTTTCCCTTTTTTGATCAACTCTTGCAAATTATAATGAAAAACAGAACAAGCATTAGTTGAGTGAGAGAAGACATTATATCTTTTTCAATAACTCTTTCCTTTCATTTCATTTTGTAAGAATCGGGAAATTTTCAACGACCTCGATTTAAACCCTCATAAGATAGATAAAATAAAAAGTCTTCTAAAGAAGAAAGGAACTATGTTTAAAAACCTACAACTTACAAAAAAGTCCCTGAAACTTTCAAAATAAGATAACTTGAGATATATTTAACCCCTAAACCTCAACCTTATATAAAATTAAACCTTTGGACCTCAACTAACATAAAATTACAGTTTCAAACCTAAAAACTTTCTAAAATTACCAAAATACCCCTAAACTTTACAAAAAGTGTACTTTTATGGCAATAAATGCAATTATATAAATGATAAAGGACTAAAATCAAAACCTTCTTAAATTTTGTTTTAACCACTGTCCACATACTACTTCACATCAACATAAGAGGTCAAAACACATGGTAAACCCTAGTAACCCATGTGCACCCCATTCACCCACAATTAAAACTTCCCCTAAACTAGTTCAAATCCACCTCCTTTTAGCTATAATCAAATCCCCACCTGAGCTAGTATAAATACCCCTCGACCTAAGCAGTAAAAACTCATCCCACAGTTCAATTTCAAATATCTTAATTTCTCTCAATTCAGGTAATTCATCATTTTATACTTTATTTTTAATTCTTTCAATTCTAGTAGTTTTCTTCATAGTTAAAATAGTTAAAACACTCATAATGTACAAGCTTTTACGTGTAGAATGGCCTAGGACAGTAAAATTAATAAAACACCATTAAAGCTTGAGCTTTAATGGTGAAACTAAATACGATGACTTAAACTTTTATTTAAAGCCATGGATAAACTCATTATCACCTAAGGATTTCGAGCATAATGGTGAAAAGCCAAAAATGTTCATATAAAGCGCAAATCGATCGAAAGTGTTTTTTGAACTCAAAACCTATAAATTCAAAATTATCAATGTACCAAAACAAAAATACTTTCACATATAGCAAAAACCAAACCCCATTCATAAGAAACCTTGCCATACTCTTGAAATCCACGAAAGTTAGGTCAAATATTCATGAAAAACATAGTTTTAAAACTTGAGTTATACAGAAATTTAATCCATGAAACTTGTATTTTTGGATTCATCATGAAAAATTAGGCTAAGTTGGTTAACAAATCATCTCAAATGGTATAACAACGAAGGATAAAACCTCAGTCAAAGATTGAAACCCTAAAAAATCAAAATTGGGAGGTTGAAGATGAAGACTTTGGTCAAGAACCTTGGCCACGCGCGTGAGGGAGCGTGGCCAATTAGAAAATTCTGATTTTTCCTCAAAACTTTTATTTAATTAATTTGATCAAAATGGTATAAAATAAGACCATGTTTGGATATTCCTAGCCTAAGTTATGTAAAAATAAGTTTTTTCCTTAAAGAAATTTCCTTAAAATTACAAGTCTAACCCCTATTAACTTTTCCAACTTATGAATTTGAACCCCAAACTTTGCTCATACATACATCAAACTATTTTACGATAAAAACTCTCTTGCACCAAAGTTAAAAAAATGATCTTAAGGTCACTATTTTAAAATCCCTAGCTATTAACAAATAAGCCCTTAAAACTTTAATAAAGACAATCTTAATTACAAAACTGACTGATTAAACACTAATACTTCTATACCATAAATTGTGTAATAAAAAATCAATCCCCAATTCTTTCGAATATTCTAGTGTGATAGGAATTCAACCGAATACCAAGCAAGTAGATTTTTTCTTCCTTTTCATTATTATATTTTGCGTATTTGAAATACTTCTATTGATATCACTACGTGATAGCCACATTTACTCTGAGTATATGCATGTTATTATACTTCCATACTACATATTTTGTTAACCATCATCAATATTTGAATTATAACTAGTATTAAAATTTTAGAATCAATTTTAACTCTTCTCACCTAATAACTGAGATCATACTTATTGATCCAGTTTCCCTTGAACTCTTGTGCCATTTTACTATAAGCATAAATATTAACTAAAAAGTAGATTGAGTGTTGTCCCATGGAACTTTCTACTTGGCCTATTGGTCTCAGAAAATTGAGATCCATGACAATAACTACATACGTAAGAGTGCCACTTTAATTGTGAGCATAGTAGGTTATTTTCCCCAAAAGTTTTGGGATTGTTTATGATAAAGTTAAACTGATGGCTTACATTACCTCTATACCCTTTTAGTGAACTAGTAAGAATGGGGTTATTAGTTAAATTCTTTGGCTTTCTTCAAAATATGATTCTAACTAAACTGGTAATGTACCGGATTTGCTTAAACGGACTAATCACTATGGAATTATGAATCCCAAACATTTTGATGTTCATAATCTGATAAATATGGAATTATCAGTGTATTATTGTTAGCCATTTTAAACATTGATTCTATATACACTCCAACTCTCATTTATATCTATATCATTGTTATAGAATTGGTAGAACCTCCTTAGCATATTTTTTTCTAATTCCTTCCTTCTCCAGATGCGCCAAGAGAAAGGAAATAGTATCTCTTCCCTACTAGAGATAGAAATCGGTCACCTATTTGTGTATGTGACTATATGGGCATAGATTAAACTAGATGGGAGCAATAAGTGACGCTTTTCAATTTTCTATGTTGTCGTGTGTGCTAGAAACGTATAATTCACCCTTGCGTGGTTCAACCCTATGTAACATATTAATAATGGATAAAAGGTTATGTTATTCTGCCTTAAATTTAATTCATTATTTTATGTGTACTTCTTGTTCATTCATACTAAAAAGAAGGGTGTGACACATTTATACTTGGAATTTTCACATTATCGAGAAGTTTTATCATTTTGACTCTTAGAAAATAATAAAAAATCTCTTGCTCGTTTATAATCACTCCTTTTGATTTTGGTGCATAGGATTATGTTGTTGTATTATTTTAAACTAAGGGTTCAAAGACTATAGATTTCGTTCCAATTATTTCAGGAGCATATGTTTCTAGATTTGGCTATGTTTTGAAAGAAAATTTTTTTATCGCAAACTC
This sequence comes from Sambucus nigra, assembly GCA_949130495.1. NCBI lineage: Eukaryota > Viridiplantae > Streptophyta > Magnoliopsida > Dipsacales > Adoxaceae > Sambucus > Sambucus nigra. The sequence continues at coordinate 441,519,129 of OX422222.1, read as the reverse complement.
TTCTTCTAATATAGCCTCATATTTGGATGATTTGACAGTTAATTCCATAATATATCTTAAATTAATAGCATGAAAATTTGTTTAAAGCCTAAATTCCATCCCATTTTGGGCTAATATGACGAACTCAGATGCAGGTAACATAATCTTATATTTATTCCTATCTCATTTAAACGTATTTATGAATATAGTTTCTTTTTCATCTCACCTTTGGCTTAGTCTAGCCAAGTTAGCTAAAGACATTTCTGGTTCAGTTTGGAAGAACTAGGTGTAAAATTTGCTGCCAACTTTTAACATAATTGGGTGAAAACTTATGAACTAAGACAAGGTTGCATCCGTGAGGAAACTAGAAAACAAATGCATTTTAAGGTACTTATTCGTTCCTACATCAGTACACTGACTCCTGAAACTTTCTATATGTTCCACTATCGATTGACTCCCATCTCCTAAGAAAAGGGAGAAAGTTGGGAATTTAAATCCCTTTAGAAGCTCAATCATATCCTCCCATTCAGGGTACGACTTCTTACATAATGGAGTATAAACCCTTGAGACATTGACCTGTAATCTCATGTATAAGATCCATAATATCATTCCTCCCAAATACCTCAAGAAATTTACTGTTTGGTTGGGCAACTATTAGGTTTATCATTGGTTTTGGTTGCACGAATAGGGGTGGGATATTTGGAGAGCATTTTATTATGTTCGGAAAGACATTGTTTGAGAAGTCTGAGGAACTTGGTTATTTTCTTTTTAGAGGTATTCATTACTAAATCACTTGTTGTTTCCCAACCTCTTTGTTCATATTCTAACATAGGATTGGTGATTATTCCATAGTTTGCAGTCCCTGAAAAACCTATATTGGGATCATTGAAGTATGGCCTAGTCCTTCCCACTTCCAGGATAATCATTCTCCCTATTAGGTTATTATAATCCATTTTTTGGTGAGTGATAGAAGTTCCTAAACCCTCTAGTGGTTGTTCACACTAAACCAACAATGTTTGTGTAGTTTCCTATCCTTAGGTTTGTTTCGAAATTGGTTTCACCATTAATGGGTCTATAATATGCATGAGTAAAATTATTAGGTTGCGTGTTTATGTTTACACCAATTTATGGTGCATAGCTTTGAACATTAGATAATGTAGCAGTAGGAGGAGACAACCTGATAATTACTATTATGATCATTATACTGATATTATATATTATATTCCCAAGATGGTCAAGTACCGGGTTCAACTAATGTATTAATTTATCTCGGGTATTTGAGGACATACCTTCAATATGTGAAACACCAATATTTTTAGCCCTTGGATCCGTTATTACATCCAAGTCATGGTTTTGAATATTTGGCCTTATTTCTTAACTAGTTTCAACCACTTTTTTATCTGTAGTGGTGATGTGATGGCTAGTTAAAATAATTTCACCAACATTCTCTACACCATCATCGCACCTTCTTATTCTTGCCATAATAAACATTTATATAGCACTATTATCCGATCGGACGTGTCAACAATATATTTTGATGTGTTAGTTTATTTGTGAGTTTTGATTATGTGCGAGCATGCTAGGCAATGTTACGGTCTTGTCAACTGTGTGCTTATCTTAGCCTTGCGAAAATCATTCAATTTTGTACCATTTGATGCTTAAATTAAGAAGACTTTCCAGTGACTATAAAATAAGTTTGTAAACTAAATTAACTAGATTCTAAGGAAGAAAATGTAAAGTGTAGAAAATAATGATTTCAGAAGTTTCAAAATAATTAAAACACCAAAGTAAGGTAATTACATAATAAAGTAAAATAATTTACACTACAGAATATAAAGAAAGTTACGCTAAGAAATGTAAAAACAAAAGATAAATTCATAAAATATAAAGAGAATTATAATAAATATACCTTACAAACTACTTCAAATAAGAACAAAAACTATAAAGAAAATAAAATGAAAAAATGTCTAATGAGTAAATGTTTTTTTTTTTAGAAATTCCTATTTTTACTCATCCACAATTTGCTTACTTAAGGAATCCTTTACCATGCAACTCCTATTGTAACTACTAGGTGGTTACCCATTTGAATGTTCCCTCGTAGGTGAACTCACACCCCTAAAATCTTCATTTACATGGTTGCCCCACGTACAGGGTCTTGAGGAGTGTCAATTACCTATGCAGTCATTTGTAATAACCTAACCCTTTATAACTCTTCGCTATAATAATCGATTTATATTTTCATGCGGAGGCACTCTATTGGTCAGTAATAATATGGCTTAAATAACAATAAGTGGAGATGTTATGGATTTTGATTGCGAGTCAATCTTTTTACATTTATTATATTTGTAACACATTCGAAGTTGACATTGATATTTTTGAAATCATGAATATATTGATTTGAAGTGATTATTCATGTTTTTGTAGATGAAATGTGTGTGAAAGGTAGTTTGTATCTATTTTTATTTTTTATTTGAAAATTATAGTATAATAGTGTATATTTTAAAGAGAAAGTGAGCAGGATTCTTGGAGGATTTCTGCAATTTTAATTTGAAGACGATAAATGGTGATGGAGAAAAAGGTTAGTTACAAGGTTTCAAATACTAAAAAATGTTGCGAGTGACTTGTCTTACATGCGAGGGACCTAAGTGTTTGTTGTATTATGTTTTGGATATAAACATCCAAAGTCTATTAATGAGGGACTAAAAGGCATAAGATCCATTTTTCTCACTATTACAATAGGACTATTTTAAGAGGGTAGTGTATAATCATTTTAAGCGTTATATACTCATAGCGAAACATGTTTAAGGTGCCTTTACCAATAATCTTTTTAAGATTCTCATTAAACATGGTTTTCCAACTTTATTCCTTAGATATTATCATATTTAGATATATCCCTAGATGTTCAATAATTAGACTTCACCCTCATGCATAATGTACGCTAGGGTTAATGCATAAGGTACAAGAAGGTTGATGCACATGCTAGGGGTTAAGGTTACTAAACATGTTGGGGTATCTATAATTATAAAATTATCTCAGACAATAAAGTATATAAAATAAAATTATTAAATCCTAAAGTAGAAAAATTATGGCTTATTATATATAAGTCATGTTTAGTTGGTAAACAATGAAATAAGTACCGTTGACTTTTAGTTAAATCTTTAGTCCCATGAGACCATGTAGTTTGACACACTAAAATTCAGTTCTAAAGCATGGGGTAAAATGGAATATTTTGCACCAATTGGGTTACCACATTTATAACTCTCCTGCGAAAATTCCATTTCCAAGTATGAAATGAACTTTAATGATTAAATGTAGGAACATAAGTTATGCAATTTGAATATGAAATAGGTATGCTTCTAAGGGTTTAATAAAATTAAGTAATTTCTCAATTAATTACCACGTTAAGAAAATTATATCCTTTTTAATTTGAACCAAATTTTGATTTTATCGAATATAATTAATTAGTCCAAATTACAGATAAATAATTATTGACAATAATAGAAATAAAAACAATCACATAAGAACACAAGGATTATAATGTGGAAACCCTCAAAGGAAAAACCATTATTGCCCCAACCCACTTACAAGTCCCCAGGTACTAATATGAATGTTTACAATACTTAGAAGAACTCCCACGCGACTTATATACAGGACAATGATAATCACCATGATTTCGATCCCTTGTGTTCTTCTCCTTCACCTTTTGCTGTGTAAGTAAGTGTTACTCCAGTCCAAAAATTAGTTGCACAACCTCCAAGGCCTTGGTATCCACCGATCTCAGTTAGGGTTTTAGAAAAATGTAGTTTCCTACTTTGAAAGATGCATTTAAAGGTGTTTATATTGTTTAGCATGAAAGAGAACCAATAAAACAATATTTTTAAGATTGAAGACCTCATTCGAACTAGGGAGGCCCTTATTTGAATGAGAACTTTTAAAAGAAGGTTTCTCATTTAAACAAGTTTTCTAACGAGGTTCATTTTTATAAGGTGGTGGTAACTCAATTGAAAAAAGTTTCAATCTAAGGTACCATCTCTAAAGTCTTTTTCCGATCTAGGTCCACTATCATGAAAACCAGTACCTTGTTCGAAACCATCTTCAAATGGGGGTGACCGCATTCGGACAACGCCAATGATTTTCAATCTTTGTTAATTTTGTCAAAATATAGTTTAAAATATTTTTCTTAAAATTTATTTAAACAAAGTCATGTCTTTTCACTAGAAATAAAGTAAACTACAAAGAAGTACAAAGCTTTGATAACCTCACGAAATCTTTAATACATAATGAATGTGTTCGGTTTGATTCGATAACTTTTGTCACGCCTCTTTGTCTTCACTTAAGGTAGAATTATAACTTAATAAACTTGATACAAAGATACTACGATAAATGGTATTGTTCTTGAATTAATCTGACTTAAGTAAAACTTAAGTTAGTGTAAAAGATATCCTTACCAATCTTCCCTTTCGGATATTTCTCAACAAAACCAAAAATGGAAAAGATAAAAAAAAATTAATATACATATACATCAGTATAACCATCCCAATACTCACAATACTCGATACTAACACACGAATCTTTCAATGCACGATAAATCAACAATACGACCCCTATAAGCCTTGCATACTTAAACAATTACCTATTGCATGTATAGAAGACAAAAGGGAATACATAAATCGACGAAAATTAAAAAATGCAATGCATGCACTAAGCTACTCACCACGAGTACCAAAATTTCTCTCACTTTTTGCCTCGAATAGACAAATGAAGAAAAAAATTAATATCACAAAACAATCCAATCAACCAAATAGTAATTATGAGATATGGCATATGCTCAATCAGATAAGTGAGATAAACTCATGAAAATATGAACATGTTAAAAACATTGAGCAATTTTGAATATCATATTCATATATTGACATGACCAAAATGCATATAAACAAAAACCAAACACAAGTGGATTAATAAGTGCAAGATAATGTCTAATTTTAGGAATCCCACAAAAATAATCTAATAATAATGGGAATGAACTCAAAATCCAAAAACTTGATAGTCCTCACTTATTTTATACATGAACAATTTGATGCAACCCATTGTTAAAAATTATGAAACTAAACTATATTGAAAAGAGTTGAGTTTACAAATGTTTATGCCAAGTAAGACCTAACCAAATGCATTAATAGTTCAATAAGGCAAAAAAATACATACCAGAAGAAAATGTACAAACCTACGGGTATTAAACTTATACTCTCTCAAACATGTACTTATATATATATATATATATATATATTCTCTGAGAATACGCATTTGCGTAGATAATTAATATAGACACCACATTCTAGGATCCCCTAAGTCTCTCCTTAGGTCCCTATCACCTCCCTAATTCACTACAAACCATAAGTCATACTTCGAGTACTGATCTAGAGGCCACCGGGCACTCTCGGGCCTTGTTTGAATCCAGAAAACTTCATCATCAGATAAAAAGATAAAATAATCTTTGAAGGGCTCCAATCCCCATTCTAAAGGTCGCTCCGTGCATGAATCGGTATAATAATTCAGACGAACGGTCCATTTTACTATTAAAAATTGATTTGAAGGCCATCGGGCGCTCTCGGGTCGTGATTTGACTTCAATCAACCTCATCATCAGAGCGAAATCTCAATGAATCCTCGAAGGGGACTGAACCGTTTGGAAAAATGATTTATTTTCCATGAAAATCGATCCGAAGGCGATAGAGCGCTCCCGGGATCCATTTGACCAAAGTCAACTCTTAAGCTCTAACAAGACATAATGAATCTTCAAAGGGCACTGAATACCCTTTCAGACGGTTGAACTCAACATCGAATCAGCCTAATAGTAGGAACAGACGATTCAGTTTAATCCGAAGGGTCATCGTGCGCTTTCGAGCCGCAATTGCCCAAAGTCAACCCTCATAACCGAGCAAAGATCTTCGGAAAGTCAAAATACCTCATAAAAACTTCCATTAGTCCGCCCCGTGTGTGATTCAGACTTACGGTTCGAATGAACAATCCATCGTCGTCCGAGGATCTTCCGTTCAAAGGACCAACGGGCGATTTTGGGCCCCGTTGGACCTAAAGTCAATGCCCAAACTCGGGAATGATCCGAGGAATCTTAATGGTCTCTGAATTACCTTTCTAATGGTATTCCCCGTGCATGATTTGGACTTATGAATTGCGTTTTACGATCGTTTTTCTGAGCAATCTGCATGAGACTGCCAATTGGAAGATCTATTTCCTTGCCTATCGACAGTGTGTCTTGGGCTACTTGACAATTGATAGGGCAAGGACTATGTCGATCGGCAGTCCCCCTACCCTATATAAGGATAATAGGAGATCACTTCGAAAGGCACCCCGGATGCATCAATATCAGTGATCTCAACAACATTCTTCTGTAAGTGTGAAATTCCTTTTCACCTTTCATTCCCATCATTCTCATAGCCAATTTAGCAAACATTCATCCCAACTTGCAAGGAATATCATCAAGGATCAAGGTCAAGCCTCAAGTTTCCAAAGAAGATGCAAACATCCTTCTCTCTCTTTAAATTTTTTTATTTTTGTATTAATTATATAGATATTTAATTTAACTTTTACTTTAGCTCATACACATTCATATCTCATCCTTTATTAGCTATATTACACACAATTTATTTTCTATAAAAAACCCAAAACAAAGAAAAAGAGGGCCACGCCTATAAATTCTGATGGGATTATTCACCACATTTTTTTTAAAACTAAAAATATACTTTTTACACACACACATATAATAAACTCCCGATTTGAATTTATGGGATAAACCCCACTCTTGTGTCGCATGCGAACTACGTGGACTTTGATGCCTTTCTATGCTCTGTATATATCTCAGGATAAAACCCGAGACTCGAGTCCTATTTTTATATTTTCACCGTTTTCCAATTTTATCCATACATTATTCATATATATATATATATATATATATATATATATATATCATACTTGTGGTTCATACTTGCTCTTATCTAACACATATTATCGTTTTATTATAACGATCAATATCTCGATAAGCGCACACATCATATTTTTCTAATTATTATTTTGGGAACATTCCTACGGATGACCTCATTTCATCTTTTTCATAATGCGAATCGAGGGAGTCCAATCTCCACTTATATATACACGCACACACACTTCACAAAGAAATTAAGGAAAATAGTAACATAAGCCCATGAGAGATCGAAGGGTGGGATGAGTACCTAACACCTTCCCATTCCATAACTTATCCCTCGAACCTCTGATCGATTGATTTCTCAAGTATCAGTTTGCCTTTGATGCTGATCTCTCGAGGCAACGACATGTTCTTTTGCCTGTTTTGTGGAAAATCGACTGGTGACTCTATCTATTTGCATCATCCCCCAAACCAACAATGGTTTAAGCAACCTACGATGTAGCAAGGGGCATGGGACCTTTATCTCCCCCTTTTTTCCTTATGAAAGCGCCCCAGGGAAGAGGAAGGAAGATTCTCTAGATGGACACAATGGCAACTCCACTTGGGACTGACTTAAAAGGGCTAGACTCTGTTTGCATGGGTGTTATCATTCTTCTGTTTTATGCGTAGGCACCTACATGTATGTTCCCTTTTTCTCCTTTATTACTTCTTGTATATATCTACCTCATATTTATATCACCTCTCACTCACTGCTCACTTCACAGACTTGTAAATAATCTCCATTTACACCTCACACTACTTACACTTGTATATAGGTTCACTTATATCCACATGTTGCACACCACTTAGAATATCCATGCATAGGTGTCACTAGCACACACCTACACTTATCACACTTGTATATATCCATGTTCACTCACACTTATCACACACCATTTGTAGTTAATCCATGCTTAGATTCACTACCACACACACTTATAGATATTCACACATCACTCACTCTCACATATCCATGCTTAGTATAATCTCCATGCTAGATTTACTTTTCATAATACTTGTACATTCTCCCTTATTAATATAGTGTTCATCATGCCATATAAAATACTCTCTCTATAATATACTAATCAAGAATCATGCATTTTGTACACTACATCACCAAGAGCATGGCTATTGACCAAAATTTTATCCCGTACTGAGGGTCACTTTGTGATGGGCTTTGGTTCAGCAGGCCGCAGTTAACCTAAGCAATATGACTCTCACCTTCCAATGGCCAAGTACCTTTGACGTATATCGAATGGTTTCTCCTGCATCGTACCGCTTGACCGAAGTCATAACGGGAGGTATATAGCAAGGAACTCATTCACGTATGTCGAGTATATCGAATTCACTCTCATACGTACTTTCCACACGAGGTATATAATGAGGCAATTCACGTACACTCAAGTATATCAAATGGCCGATCCACACGTACCCATTGACCTCAAAACCAAGACCTATATTGTGGAAGTTATGCCAAGGGGGGAACCTTTTCACTAACCCAATAACTACATATCCTCATATAGGCTTCAAGCCTAGGGCACTCATATTTATTTTATCGGTTACTACCCAAAACTCTGCCAAAATCCTGGGTTGGCATGATGCTCAAATTTTTGCGTGATTTTATCTTTTTTCCAAAATGGGACCCTATCCATGAGCTTGGCAACAAGTCAGACCATGTTTTACATATTTTATAAACCTAAATTTTCCCAGGCTCGGGTCCCATCCATCATTTCTTTTTTCATTTCGGCAAACCTAATACAAGTAAAAACCTAAACATAATAATAATTATGTTGAGACTCTTCTCTCGTTTTTCCTCCTTCCTTACCAAAAGTGTCAAAACATTTTTTCTTCTATTTTATCAAAATACCAAAAACCTTTTTTCTCCTCTTTTATCAAAATACCAAAAACATTTTATCCTCCCCTTTTCCAAAAAATGTCAAAAACATTTTCCTCTTTTATAATAAAATATCTTTCCTTTTCTTTTTCAAAAATAAATTCGAATCATTTTTCCCTCTCAGTTCGATCGCATACTCGACCCCTGGCTTGGCTCATTATTAGCTTTGGTCTTTCGTCGAATCTCCCCAAAACTCCGTCAGTTCTCCTTCTCCTTCTCCTTCCTTTGAGTTTGGAATTCACCTTCACCCACTCTTCATAGAGAATGCATATCAAGTATCGAATGTGCAACCTGATTTGATGATAATTCTAGTCTAACTTACCGCCAGGATTGACAACCTTCAAATTGAGGTTCATCAGATGCAGTGAAAGCCCTATCCCTAAAGAGCTTGAGGTCCTCTTACCTCGCGTTGTGGGTCCTCCTGTACCTGAGCCTATTTGGGTCCCGAAAGAATATCAGCATGCTCTACGTGCCACTCCTGCTAATGGGCCACCACCAACCTATCTCCCTATACCAAATCTTGCCTAGCCAGGGGGTAACCTACCAGTACCTGATGATTCGAAGGAAAAAAAGTTGAACAAGGTCAAAGATGACCTTAAGATGTTGACCAAGAAGTTTGACCAGGTCCGAATATCTGTAACCTACATAGATTACACTCATATGTCTCCATGTCCTAAAGCAAGGCTAACAAAAAAATTTACGATGCCCAATATTGAGAAGTTGAGGGGTAGTGGGCTCCCAATTGTTCATCTTCAAAGTTACCACCGAGCTATGACTCTCCTAGGTATGTCTGAGGAAATAATGTCTCAGATGTTCCAACAGACTTTGAAGGATATCGCTCTTCGCTGGTTCCGATCCCTCGATTAATCCAAAATTCGCAGTTGGGAGGATGCTTCCCATGAATTCAGTCACAGTACAAGTACAACGAGGAATTGGAGGTTACATGCCGTGATTTAAAACTTCTCAAGAAGAATCCTAGTGAAACTGTCAATAATTTAATTGCAAGGTGGAGAGAAAAAGCGTCCACCATGACCAACCAACCTTCCAAAGAGGATCAAGTTAGTATTGTGAAGAAAAACTTCTTAACCCATGTTCGAGCGATGATAGGAGGGCAGTAATACTCCCTTTTTTATCCCTCTGGGAAGCAGGAGTGGAGATGAAAGAAAGTCTTACCAAGACAGAAGCTCAGCCAAAGAAAGTATATGGACAGTTAACTCCAAGAACATATGAGAAGCCTGCACAGGCTCGACCATCAATAACATCTCACAACCTGCTACCTCTTGGGTGCTAGAAAGTTGTGCCAACCTAGTCAGAAAAGAATACACCGAGCTTAATGCTCCCCTCTTAAAATTCTACCAAGCCCAATTGAGCCGAAATCTCATCAAGTTGTTGGACCCTCGTCCATTACCAAACCCACTTCCCAAAAATTTTAAACCCGACACCCATTGCAATTTCCATAAAAATATTGGCCATACCAGTGATCGGTACTTCCATCTCCGGAATGTAATCTAAGGTCTGATTGACCGGGGTGTTAATGTCCCACCAGCCAATCATAAACCAAACACCACTCACAATGCGCTCCTAAATCATGCAAATTCTATCTTCTAAGAAAATAATCCAGAATTGAACCCATCTACCGAGATTATATCTAGTAAAGCACCCATTATACCCGTATATTTACCTAAACCCTTAAAGTTTGCCTATATTTTCTCCTACATCCTACCTATTTTGTCGATCAAGCTCTGTCGCATCTCACAAGAGCATACATTATCGTTCGTACCCGATTTGAAGGGAAATATATGGAATTGCCAATAGTACTGAACCAACTTATAGAGTGCAGGTTAAAATTTCCCTTTGAAATGACCATTGACTGTCAGAAGTTCAACACCTTGTTCATGGAAGCCGGAAAGTGGTCTCCGGAGTCAGATAATTGGGTGGTACCCAATGACGAAGTCATCTTGGACGATACAAATCAAATTATGGAAGACTTATTCCGACAAACTAATGAGATTTGAAATATATCTGAGTTACTCGATGCCTTAAAACTACAAGGGCGGTTAGTCCCTTTAATTCTGCATCTCCCCATTGAGTGGGAGGATCTATATAAAGAAGATGTTGAGGTTGTAGAATGTATTGACTTCTCATGGAAGGATGATATCGTTGCCACCGGATGGGGGGATGAATTTGATAGTTCAAATAAATATCCAAGCCAAGAAAAGGCTAGCCTAGTGATCAGTGTATACGGAATGATATTGTTTGAAGATATTCTAGGAGAAATCAATAAAGTGCTCGTACAACCTGAGATAAATGAAGAAACATGGTTTCTATTCTTCCCCTCTTTCTTGAACCATGTGACAATATCTAGGAGGCACTACCAGAGTCCGAACCCTCAATCAATAACAACGAATAAAGCAAAAGGTGTTATCGAAAAACTCCTTATGCCAGAGATGACCATCGAGGAAAGTAAGATCCTCGAATAGTTGAAGAAAACTCATGCTAACATCACTTTGTGGGGACTCTTCATGTATTCCCAACTGCACCGAAATGACTTCATAAAATTGCTTATCGGGCCCACAATCCCTCCTTCCACCACTCTAGAAGAAGTCATGAACCTGTTCGGGTCCTTAAACTCTACTAAAATGCAATAACTTGGTCCTAATAACAACTATGCCCTTAACATATCCGTTGAAGTAATTGGGAAGATAGTACCTCTCTCACTTATCGACAACGAATCAGCACTCAATGTTTGCCCGTTAAGAACCTTCAACTGCTTGGGTTTGAAAGTAAGCGACCTTGCTTTAACTTCCGCCACAGTGTGTGCTTCGAACAACACACTCCAAGAGGTAATGGGATTCATAAAGCTTATAATGGGGGTTGGCCCTATAAATCTTGTTACCAAGTTCCAAGTTATTGACATATCGAATTATTTTAACCTATTGCTTGGTCGACCGTGTCTTTACAACATCAAGGGGATGTCTTCTTCTCTCCATCAGAAATTGAAGTTCTTTGCTAAGGGGCAAGTCATCACGATCTTGGGCGATGATGATAATACCTAAATGCGAGCACCAGTAATCCGGTACATGGGGAAAATGACATGCCTCTATCCAACTTTGGAGCCGAACCACTTCCACTCCCAGTAGGGGATGATTTCAAAGGTATAGTCTTTCTAGAGCACAACCCTCACGATAATGTCAATGTGATAAAGATGTTCAAGAATATGCATTTCATGCCTGGACTGGGGCTGGGACGACAACAATAGGGGATACTGGAACCTATAGTGATGAAGAAGTCCTTTCCTCCATGTAGCATGGGTTGTCAACCATCATCAGAGGAACTTATAAAGCTCCGCCAACATCGATTGAAGAGAAGGCTAAAAAGTGCCAAGACTATTTTAGGAGATTCCTTGAACGGGAGATTTGTCAAAGAGGGTCAAGATTTTCCCTTTTGTGGATTTCCCAAACTATGGTATAATCACATGGATAAGAAAATAAAGTCAGGAATAGAGATCTTCTTCCAAGATAGCAACTCATAGGTCCAAAGTTCCCAGTATCATGTGCAATCGCTCGTTGAGAAGACTACAATTATTACCTAGGTTTTAGAGCGAAGTGAGTTCGAGGACTCATTCAATCTGTAGACACTAAGGTTGAAACTCTGCATGATCCACTCAGGTACTACACTAAGGTTGAAACTTTGCACCCTTCCTCAACTAGAATGTTATAGCAGTTCCACCCACTGAAATGTAACCCAACCCAAATGTTTATCCTATCTCTTCTTCTTCTTTTGTTGTTCCTCCTTGTTCTGATCACAATGTAATCAATACCTCATTCGATGAGGTTCTCAACGTTGTTTTTTCTGAAAATGAAATAAACAAAGATTTTGAGTATCTTATTGTGCCTTACATTAATTGTCTTGATTCTAATCAAACTCTTTATGATGATGATTTTGCAAATGAAAAATTCTTAACTGATGTTAATAAGGTTAATAACTAATAATATAATTGCATTTAAATTAATGAACATGAAACTGTTGTTATCAATCTCGATTCCATTAGCCAACTGCGCGAGATTAGGATATGATCCACCCTTGACGTGCAGATGCGCACGCAACTCGAAGAACCATTGAAAAACTTTATGGACGTCTTCACATGGTCCTATCATAACATGACTGGCATTGATCTCGATATCTCTCAACACGAGATTCCATCTCTCCCAGAATATAAGATAATTAAACAGAAACTACGAAAGCTCCGTATCGAATGGTCACTCAAGGTTAAAGAAGAGATGGTCAAACAGTTGAACGTAGGATTCATCCGGGTGATCGAATATCCCACATGGTTAGCCAACATTGTACCCATGCCAAAATCTGAAGGAAAGGTTTGCATGTGTGTTGATTATCAGGATTTGAATAAAGCCTCTCCAAAACATAATTAACCACTGCCCAATATCGACATGATCATGGACAACAAGTTTAGCCACGCTCTCAAGTCATTTGTTGATGGGTTTGCTGGATACAATCAGATCAAGATGCACTATAATTATTAAGGAAAAATCGCATTCATCACCCCTTGGGGAACCTTCTGTTACACGATTATGCCATTCGATCTAAAAAATGCAGGGGCTACCCATCAAAGGGATGCCATGGCTATCTTACATGATCTGATACACAAAGAAGTCGAGGTTTACATTGATGATATGATCATCAAGTCTAAGACTCAAAAATGTCATGTTATCACTCTCTGAAAGTTCTTCAAATGACTGCGGTGATACCAGATGCGGCTTAACCCATAAAAATGTGTCTATAGCATTACTAAAGGAAAACTTTTAGGATTCATGGTTAGCAAGAAGGGTATTTAAGTGGATCCTACCAAACTGAAAGCCATAATCGAAATGCCACCACGTCGAATAGAAAAGGAAGTGCAAGGATTTGGGAAAATAACAGTATATTAGTCAGTTTATTAACCAATTAACTTCTATTTGTGAACCCATCTTCAAACTTCTCTGAAAGGATTCAACTAAAATCTGGGATAAAGTTTGTTAGGAATCCTTTGACCGAATCAAGTAATATCTAACCCGACCTCTGGTACTCATGCCATCGTAACCTGCTCTCCCTCTACTTATATACTTCACCGTAACAGACACTACAGTTAGGGCTTTGCTAGCCAGTACCTTGAAGAATGTTGTAAAGAAAGGGCCATCTACTATGCCATTCGCAAATTGGTCGGGTACAAAGTCAACTACACTTCCTTGGAGAAAGCATGTATCTCCCTTATTTGGGTCACTCAAAAACTATGACATTACTTCCCCATTTTTCCCATCAGTCTTATGTCCCAAATAGATCCTATCAAATGCCTTCTCGAGAAACCCTCCTTATCTAACTGAATGGCCTGATAGTTGATGTTGCTTGCTGAATTCGATATTGTGTATGTCATGTAGAAAGCCATGAAAGGGGGAGCCACCTCCGACTACCTTGTTGACTACCCCATAGAAGAAATAGACGTTTGGATCTCCAATTACCCAGATGAAGATATGCTTTGCACCTCTCAAAAAGACCTCAGATGGCAAATGTTCTTTGACGGTGCTGACAATAAAAAAAGGATACGACATTGGGGTACTCCTGATCCCCCTCAATGACTCTCATACTCCTATTGCCATCAAGTTAGATTTTTCCTGCACCAATAACATGATTGAATACGATGCATGCACGATAGGCCTTAAAGTTTCTCTCAAGAAATGAATCTAGTGCCAACATGTCTATGGGGATTCTGTCCTTATCATCGGTAAGGTCCTTAGAAGATATAAAGTCAAAGATGGAAATATCTCACCCTTCCCTTCCCACCTACAAGAGTTGGCCGCCTAATTCTGAGATATCACCTTCCGTTACTTGCCCCGATCAAGGAACAACTTGTCCGGAGCCCTTGCTACCTTAAACTCTATAGGACATGCCCGAGGGAATAACGATTACCCCGTTCTTAGTATAAAAACAAACTAAATCGACCCACTGCTACCATATTGAGCTCATCATAGTTTAGGACTCTGATATGATCAAATTATGGTACTACGACATTTGGCGAATCCTCATGTATGGTAGGTACCCCCAAGATGTCAATAAGAAAGATCTAGTGACCCTTCGCTAACTGGTTGCCCAGTACATTATCTATGATAAAGCACTATTCAAGAGAAACTTTTATGGAACCCACTTACATTACATCGCAGGGGTTAACATTGAAGAGATATTGTAGAAGATCCACAATGGGGAATGCAAACCCCACGTGATGGTCATATGCTCACCAAGAAGATTATTCGACAGGGGTATTATTGGACTACCATGGTTCAAGATTGCATCGTCTATGTTCGAAGATGCCTTAAATGCCAACAGTTTTCCAATCTTCAGCCCTTGCCTCCACGAGAATTGTATAATATGACTTCCTCCTGGCCGTTCTCCACATAGGGTACTGATATTATAGGTAAAGTCACATCGAAAGCCTTCAATTGGCACGAGTTCATCCTGGTTTCCATTGATTACTTCACCAAATGGGTCAAAGTTGAGTCATATGCAGTGTTAAATGCTAAAAAGGTAGCCAAATTCATCTGGAAGAACATCATGCCGATATGGAGTTCCACACGAGCTAGTGTCAGATAACAGATTAAATTTCAAGGAAGAAGTCATAGAATTGATCGATGAGTATGGGATTCAAAGACACACATCTTCTCTCTACCGATCACAAAACAACGGTGCAGTTGAAGCTGCCAATAAGAACCTCAAAGCAATCATCAGCAAGATGATAAAAAGTTGTCGAGATTGGGCTGATCGGATCCCTTACACCCTCTGGGTCTATTGCACTTTAGTCTGGGCATCTATTGAGGCTACTCCTTACTCTCTGGTATACAATATGAAATCATTCCTACCTATTGAACTAGAAATACCTTCATTACACAAAATGCTTGAGAGAAAAGTCAATGATGAAGACTGTCATTAGAGCCGTTTCGATGAGTTGTCGCTCTTAGACGAAAGGAGGCTAAAGGATCTATATCATATACGGGGTACCATCTTCGGATAATGAGATATTTCAATTGGAGATTCAAGGGCCGTGGTGTCCTGGAAGGGGATCTAGCCCTTAAGGAAATTATAGAACCCATCTAGGACCCTAGAGGGAAATTCAAGCGAAACTGGAGTGTCCCTTACATCATAAAGAAGATCCTGTCTAGTGGCGTCGCTATGTTCACTGACCTTGACAAAGAAGAGATGGCCCATCCACTCAACTTGGATCGTCTCAAGAAATTCTACCCCTAGTCCAAAATCTCGACGCGACGACTCCTCTCATCCCCCTTTATTCGAAAAAAATCTTCATCTCTCTCTACTCAAAACTACATGGGTCCTGATCCCACTACACCAAAATGGCCAAATTGTCACCTTTTAGCTGGACACCCTTA
This sequence comes from Sambucus nigra, assembly GCA_949130495.1. NCBI lineage: Eukaryota > Viridiplantae > Streptophyta > Magnoliopsida > Dipsacales > Adoxaceae > Sambucus > Sambucus nigra. The sequence continues at coordinate 441,502,851 of OX422222.1, read as the reverse complement.
TCACGGTCATTGACCGGGACAACAAACACCCATTTTATGTCACGGCCATTGATTGTGACAAGACCGTGACAAAGAATTGTCACGGTCATAGACCGTGACAAGTCCGTGACAATGTCTTCAGTAAAAAAAGCCCTAGGCTTTTTTTTTCTCACCATTTCTTGGTTTTCCCTCTCTCTCTCTCTCTCTCTCTCTCTCTCTCTCTCTCTAAGCGATTTCAGCTCTCTCTCTCTCTCTACGGTATGTTTTTTCCTCTCTCTCTCTTTCATTTCTATATATGTGTGTATGTGTGTATATATATATGTGTGTATATGTATGTGTATATGTGTGTGTATGTGTGTGTATATGTGTGTGGTGGTGTGTGGTGGGGGAGGGGGGCCGGGGGTGGTGAGGGCGGGGTGGGCTGGGCTGTGTGTATGTGTGTGCAGGTGTGGTGGGGTGTGTGTGTGTACGTGTGTGTGTGGTGGGGGAGGGGGTGGGGTGGTGGTGGTGGGTGTGTGTGTGTGTGTGGTGGGGCAATCTTAACAATTGTATAGCTTTAATTAATAAATTATTTATGTGTTGCAAGAAGTTGAAATTAATTAAATTTAACTTATTGTAGGACTATAAGTGGTATGATTGGTTAAGAGAGAAGAAAAAAATTATTTTATACTTTACTTAATGTATAGCTTTAATTGTAATTTTAATTGTATAGTTTTAGAAGAAAGTAAATTAATAATTAGTACCCATTTCATATGAAAGTAGGATTGCCCCTCATTGTAAATTAGTAAATTAATAATTGTATACTTTAATTGTTAGTTCAATTGATGAAATGAATTAATTAAGTAGATGAATTAGTTCTAGAGGGGGCAGGGATGGGGGAAGGGGGTGGTGCAAGGTGGGGGGAGGGGGCAGGGATGGGGGGTGGGTTGTGGGGTAGGGGTGGGGGGATGCGTGTGTGTCTATGTGTGTGTATGGGCGCAGTGTCCCTATGTGTGTGTGGTGGGAGCCGGGGGTGGTGTGTGCGCATTTGTGTGGTGGGGGAGGGGGTGTATTAAAGTAAATTAATAATTACTGCTCATTTTTATTTGTAGTAATTGTATATATTTGCATGTCTTCTTCTAATTTTTTTTTATCTGTACTAATAACATTTTTTTACAGCGAATGTCTCCTTCAGGTATTAAGGCAAGGATGATGATACTGGTTATGATGATGTCGTCTGGGCTCGGTGGTAGCGGAGGCGACGAGGGCTCCTCGGCCCCTAGGCTCCCTAAATATGGAAAATTTGGGATTACCATCGAGAACAAGTCGGAGCTATTAGCGAAATCCCTCGAGCTGCTAAAGACGGTCATCGGCCCGGGGTTTTTGAGTTGGAAGGAGGTGCCATATGAGCTCAAGTTAGCTGTTTGGGCGGCACTACAGGTGATATATTTATATTTATATGAATATTTCAATTTCGATTTTGATTTCAATTTCATTTTATATTTATATTTATTCGCAACTAAGATTGTATTTGTTGGACAGGAACAATTCAACTTGGATTCAAAGCTACGCGATTCCGTCTTGGAGCAGTTCAGGGAGCAACACAAGACGTGGAAGAAAAATATGCGGACACGGTACTTTGGGAAAATACGAGAGTCCCTTATCCAATGGAGTGAATCCGTCCCGCCGAAGGGGCCGATCTCATTGGCACAATGGCAAAAGTTCATTGACAATGAGATTGGGGAGCGACAATTGGCATCTCACCAATCGGGAAGGGAAAATCGAGCAAAAAAGACGGACGTGCACTACTCCGGCCGGATGTCTTACGCCGAGGTGGAGCATAGGATGAAGGTAAGATTTATTTTTTCTATAACTACAGAAATATATTATTCTGCATTATTTTACTTTGCGGGTCCGATACTAATTTTACTTTATTTTATTTTAGGGGATAGGGAGTGGCCCTCGGGGTAAGCCACATAGGCTCGATACTTATGTGGCTCTTTGGACGAAGAAGGGGAAGGATAACGAGGTGTCCTCGAGCATCGCGGCCACGAATGTAAGTAATCCGACAGTTTACTTTTTTTAATTACGTTATAATTTTTTAGTTTACTTATTTTACTAATCATGTGCTTTTTGTCGTTTCAGGCAAAGCTTAAGGAAGTGCATGAGTCACAGTCTGATGCCGATAAGGCATCTTTGTTCACAGACGCACTCAGCTAAGTGCTTTGCTCTGATCGCAAGGGGAGGACAAGGGGGTGAGCTCGCGGGTGGCCAAGTCTAGGATCATCGGATTGGAGATGAGCGACACCGGGTTAGCTCGAATGGTGGATTCACATGACGCGAAGCTGTCCCGTTTGGAGGCGACAGTCCAAGATACGTACTCATTCAGGAAGAGTACGTTGGGTGGAGACCGTAAGGGCAAAGGGAAGGAGAAGGCGGTGGAGAAGGAGGTGCGGGAGGACGAGGCGCAGGATGACGAGGATGTGGACCTCACTACTTCATCACCGACACGTGCGTACTTCGATGATCCACTTCCCTATTTGGCTCCCTTCAACAGATCGATGTCGACACTTGGTTGGCTGAGCGTGTTCATATTGGACGTATTTGATGGCCAGCGGATAGGGCGGGGGTTGAATAGTTCATGGACGTGAGCTTCAAGAGATCGAGTCCAAAGTGCTCATCACGCATGTGATACCCGGGAAGGAGAACTCCCTATTGTGGTTGTGCGAACAATGCGACACGATGTATATTAGTGGGTGTGTCAATCCTTAAATCGTGTGGCCTACTCACCTCCTCACATTTACCCCTAACATGTAGCGACATTATTTTTAAGTTGGTACATTTGAATTATATTTGGATTATATCGTCATGTATATTGTTTCTATTTTTAATATATATTTGCATTATCTTTATTTGGATATATGATATTTCTATAACAGGTAAAAATATACTGCTGGGCAATGGTAGTGGCCATACTGCCCAGCAATTTTTTTTTAAATTCTTCCCAGAATTGTCACGGTAATTGACCGTGACAATTTTTTTTTAAAAATGGTCAAGGATTTGTCACGGTTATTAACCGTGACAAAACTTATCACGGTCATGGCCCGTGACACGACCGTGACAATTCTAACGAACTTGTCACGGTCAATGACCTTGACAAGTTGAACTTGTCAAGGTCAATGACCGTGACAATTAGGCAGATTTGGTGTAGTGTCCTCTAAAAAACTTTTTCTTGTAAAAATGAAACTCATAAAATTTTCAAAACCCTGAGAGATACGTGGGAAGCTCATACGCTTTACATGGGCACGGTCCCCTTCGTTTTCACAAAATCCTATTCTTTTCCTACCTTCAAGAACGAAAATTCATTTTATCATTTACATGAACAAAAGGATTATGTAGGCCTTAGTGATTAGTATAGATAATTCAAATGTAAAACTCATCAAGAGGCACAACAATATGATTGAAATCCTTTTTTTATTTCATTTTGGGAAATTTTGGTACGATTACATGAAATATCAGCGTAGGGAGTCAAACAACTTCCCCCGCCAACCTAACTATCCTAAAACAAACCAAACAAAACTACTCTTACAATAACTAACCAAATCATTCCCACCACCAAAAATAACAAAACACACCCCAGTCATATAAAAGCTTCATAAATATCACCAGCTTTACAAAAGACCCTACCCGCATGTAATACCCCGCCCTAGAAAATAAATATTTAAATGATAATTGAAGTATTTGACTCGAATAAGAAATTATTGGAGAAACAAATACATAAGTATTGAGCCAAAACTATACATAAGTGACGCAGCGTACCTAATGATTAAAAAAAAAAGAATTTCACGTTGCACGGTCCGCATGGAGGGACATTTAGGTTCAAATGGTTATAATTAAAATATTGCTAAAGTATAACGTAAATTATTTGAATAAAAAATGAGTTACGGATATGAGTAAGTGTGAATTGTCAATAGATAGTGCGTGACACAGTAAAGTAGAACGTTGTGCAATTTTTGTAGCCGACCTCATGGATAATAAAAATATTTTGATCACTTATTTGGGTCACTAAAAATATATATGATAATGTTGTGGTGCCGAAATTACAAAAAGGAGATTTTACACACTCGGAGCGGTCGACTGGCCCTATGGCCGCGGTCGATCGCGAGTGGCAGATCTCGAACAGTTGTGGTTGTTTTCAAGTGTTGTCATGATATCAACCATTGGATTTTGTGTGTTGTAGAATTGTGGAGGATTCAATACCTGATATGGGAAGGTTTTTGGGTGATGAGGTTGCCTCATTTGATAACATCCCACTTGTTTGGGCCATAAGAATGAAATCGTGTGAGTTGGGAGAGAAAAAACCCATCAGATTTCTAAAGTTCTCTCTCTCTAGTTTGGGCATCCATAGGGGAAATACTTCTGTCCCAGATTATTTCCATCCCTTCCTACCACACCCAAGCTCATTTTTAACCATTAGAGACCACACCCAATATCCCAAACACTTGTAGAAACCTTAAGATAACTTGTTAGAATATGAAGATGGTGTTCTTGATGTTTGAATGGGTATTCAAGAGAGTTCCTTGGATATTGTAGAAGAGCTTTCATGAAGATGGGGGATGGATTCATGGAGACAAGTTTAAGAGGGCTTTTAGAGACCCCATTGAGGCCACCTTTGGAGGTGGGGGTCCTCCATCTTTTTTAGCATTTCCACCATTGTTAGAGCTAATTTAGGTGGGAAAATCTAACTTTGATATGAGTTTAAAGTATGGTATATTTTCCAGCATGTTTATGTACATATGTTAGATGAAATCTATGTAGAATAGATGTTAGTTGCATTCATGTGTTGGTTAGCAATCATCTCATCATTTGCATGAAAGATGGGCCTCAAAAAGATGATTTAAAATTGGTTTTAAAAGTGAAAAAATTTCAGAATATATAGTTTCAACATTTTATGAAGTAAAAGGTGTTATAATAATGTTTTAAAGGAGAGTAAATGTAATTTGGTGCAACAAAAATGTGTTAAGCTTGTTTGAGCCATTTCATGAGATTAATAGATGATTTGCTACATGAATGATTGGATATAGATGAAAAAGGGAAACTTAAACTTAATATGTATATTAAAGTGTGAAACTCGTGTAGAAAGTAAAGTGGATTTAAATGTTGAAATGTATGAAACATATGGTTTTACATAAATAGTGGTGTAAAAGTGAATAATGGAAGTCAAAGGGGTATAATGTGGAAATAGAAGTGAAGTGCGTGTTAAGATGAAAAATTTCATAAATAAAGTATGTATTTCAAATGTTGAGAAAATGGGACTTATGTGAAAAGGTGTGATTTTATATATTAAATATTTTAAAGTAGCAAGTAAGAAAGTGGGGTTAATTTTGATATTGAACAAGTGTTAAAATGGTTAAAAAGGTGTTCAAAATGTTAATTGGAAACTTAATAACCATTTTTGGAAAACTAACACTTGAAAAGAAATAAATAATAAGTTTTGGCAAATGAAGGGTAAATTGGTAATTTACTTGAAATGAAATATTTTTATGGTATAAAAATATCAAAGAATGTTTTTAAACTAGTGTGGTTGAATAAAAAATTAAGTCCTAAACGCATATGATTTTGGTATCAAATTAACGTGTGGGTGAATAAAGGACTTAAAGGAGAAAGAAATAAGTTTTCCAAGTGTTAATGGTAAAACGAACGGTTAAGTCTGGGCTTTTGGCTTCGGCCGGTGAAAGTGGAATAACGTGGACATTTGTAAAATGTAAAACACATAAAGGAAAACTTGGACGACACCGGGATAAATAAAGAAGGCCCCAGAGCCCTTGAGTGAAAATCCCTAAATCACTGGCCAGAGCATATGGTGTGCATAACTGGCAGTGTGGAGCCCAGTGAAGTATGTGGTATAGGAAGATTTCGAGTAATGATAAAGGAAATTTGGAACATGTCAACACATGGGTTGTGTGGTGAAATGTGTTAATACAACCTAACTTGAATGAATATAATAAATATTTCGGTTAAAGTTAAATGAACAAGTTTAAATCTATTAATAACCATAAGCTAGGGTAAAAGGATAAAAAAAGTTGGTGAATGGGTGATTAAGTAACCTAAGTGGTTGAACTCGTAATTTACATAAGAATGCATTGAAAAAGGTTTTCAAATGACAAATAAGTATTTTCTAACACGATGATGACGTGTGTTGAAAGGGTGAGTGTCAATGAAAATACCATAGTATATTGAAATGAATTAAAGGGGGTACATCCTGGTAAAAGAATGTGTTTGAATAAATTAAGTGTAATGGTTTCATGTGTTGAATCGAGTGTGTTAAATAATGTGAGAAATGCTAAGTATGAATAAAGGAAGTCTTTACTAGATTAAGGTAAATTTATCTGGATAAGTAAGATTTTTCGAAGTAAAATGGCTAGTACATTGGCATGTGTATTTATCAAAGGTATACATATGTAGATATATACAAATTTTCTCATGCATGTGGCTGTAGCGTGTGAGTATTCATTTCTATCGTTTGTTTCTATATTGTTTGTATAAATCCCACTAGTCATAAACTCAGACTCTCGCTTTGTTACGACAAGTTGGGACGGTTTCGTATTTTGAGGGCGTTAAACAGGTAAGTATATTTTATTTATTTTACATCAGCAACTCTATTTACTTGGACAACGGGATGCTCCCCATGGGTCGCACACCTAGCTTATCTGTAAATTGGAATCGCATACTAAATAAGTGGTTAATTAAAAAAAATGGACTAGTAACATTATGTAGGTTGTCCCATTGCACTTCACACATAATACTCGGGCCGGACTCACGGGTAACCCATAAATTTGAGTCGGGGTATTACACCACAGCTACCAGAAGATCAAGTCCCATCATTATCTTGAGGCCCCCAAACTTCCCCTGCCTGGATGGTATGCTGAAGGCGCTCCATGGAACAGTAAACCTGGACCAACCTGGAGAAAAACACTACGCCCCCGCCATAGTGTCAGACATGGAAAACTATCCCTGCCCGATCTCCTATGACAAGATCTTAACCACTACCTGATTCCATAGACATTTTATATAATCTCCGGACAAAAGACAAACCCTACCAATAGATTGGCAAGGACGAGTTGACGGTCGACGACTCTTACACAAAGAGCCCAAAAGCATGTGCACGTCTTCTGTTAAATCATCTACAGGAAAGATATCCAGGGTATGGGAGGGCACAATCTATTCCCATTCGACTTGATGCAGGATCCTCGAAGGAAAATAGAAGGAGGTCTGTCAGAGGCCAACTAACCGAACATACTAGTATTCCCCCAATTCCATAATGGGCTGCAACTCCATGCCACCAGCGCAGACATCGAGCTCCATGATTTAAAAACCAGTTTACCCAGTTCTATATGGTCGGGCCAAAGTCGATGAAATAGCGAGCGAAGAAATTTGGCACATTTGCTAAGGGATATTCAGGGGGGACCCCCAAATGGAATCTCTCAGACAGCCACATGAATAGCATAATAGGGATACCTCTCAGGAAATCAGAACAACCCTTTCGCCAAGCATATAGATCATTCAGGGTCTCTGCCAATATCACCATCGCAGGATTATGACGATATGACATTCATGCAGTAATGGAAGCCAGTTGAGGGAGAACCATTAGGTCCCCGATCACCAGCAATAACTTTTAAGTTAAGCCAAGGGCAACAAATCCAACATGGCCCGCATCATTGACATCCCACAGGCGCATGAAATATAGTACAACTGGGAAAGAGATCATTCCTCTAGTGACTAATGGTTGAGCCGCCGAATGAGAGATGTGGAGAAGTCATTCTAACATCTCCCCGAGGAGATTGACGAAATTCAGGCATGGCCGCCGCCACACTGGGATTTACCCCCAATATAAAAAAAAAATCCTCATTCGTTGGGTAGACCTCGTCCAAGTCAAAATGAAAAACATGATCCTCGGGGTACCAAAATTATGTTGTCGTTGTCTTTATGTTCCAGTCAATGGGTCGATTGCACCATAAAGAAACACGACACAGGTTAAAGGCATCATAGTCTACATTATACGAACACATAGTCCCTAGATTCTAAAGATAAGAGGTAGATTCCGAACTTATGGGAAGGGCCGTTTTGGAAATGATGAGACACGAGACAAGATATAAGCAAAAGAAAGAAGATGTGATTGGGTGAAGAAACCTCCCTACCTTACCCCCTTTTTATACTTGAAACATTTGGCTAAAAAATAAGGAGCCTACAAAATATGAATGGAAGACTACCCTATCAAGTACTAGTAGCTGAGGAAAGTGCAATCAAAGCCCGATCATCATCCCCCTATTTTAAGAAAATTACATCCTTCCTTTTTTGTCAAAATTAAAAACTCAAAAAATAGATCATTACTTCAAAGAATTCGGGATTTTTTTTCTTCATATGTTTTACTCATCCTAAATTTTCTCATGAGTTGTTCTATTCCTTTATATAGTTTCAGCAAAATAAAATAAAAAGTGCATATAAATAAGTTATTTAAAGAAAACATATATAAATAAAAATCCCATTCATTATATATATATATATATATATATATATATATATATATATATATATATATATATATATATATATATATATTTTTTTTCCATCATTACATTTTTTTCAAAAAAGAAAAAAACAAACAAACGGGACTCAACCTGAAACCCCAAACACTCTCTCTATCTCTCTCCCCTAAGATCCCCATTCTTACGATGTGCACGCTTCCCCCAACAATGAGCTAAGGAGCCTCCGCTACCCGATCTAGATCCCTCCTCAAAAGAAGCATATGGCACAAGACATGAAGGAACCGAGATTGAATCCCGAATATGAGCTGTTGTAGAAGCGACCCAGTCTCGAAAACCCCTCATCCAGGTAGTCGACACCTGAACATTCTGCAAGAGAAATGAAAGGAAAATCAGTTAGTCTGAAGCAAAGAGAATAAATTCAAAAGATAAAAATGAAATGATATATCTCTGGCTGAAGGACGCCCTCCGTCAGCCCAACACCGTTGGGTCCATCGCATTAGGGCGATACTGCATACTCACTGATCCCCGTCCAGGCAGTCAGATATAATAAGAAGGAGGATCAAGATGGAGAAATGAAACAACGACGCCGCTATCGCTACTAATGTCGACGCACCACCAGTGTTATGGGTAGACCCCACCAGACGACTTTTACCCCTACTTAAAGACGTAGTAGGCAGAGGAATATTCACTATGTTATAAATACATGACGACATCAGCCATCTAGTCACAAAGTCAAGGTAGTCGTAAATCGCCACCGTGCCCATATACGATGAGTAGAGCTCATCAATCATCGCCATCGCCCGGGCCTCCTCCAATATCTCTCTAACCCGCCTCATATATCTCAATAGAATCACCGGTGGGATCACCACCTCTTCCTTTTCAATCTGTCAGACTACTTTCTCCCTCAGATACTAAGTGTAGCCAAACTCGTACACCAGCAGTCAGCGCATCTGCGAATGCATCCCGGTCAACTCTGTGTGTTGGATGGACGTCTCCTAGGGATAGAAGGTCACATACATTTGTCCAAGATAAACTCAACACTTTCACAAACTAAGAGAACGCTAAAGAAAAACATTCAAAAGAGAAAAGAAGAAAACCTTGTCACTCGTTAGGACATTCAAGACCTGACACACTGTCGCCAAAGAGAGAGACTGTTTCGACTTTCGGTTGGACTTTCACCACCGGTACATCTGGCAGTAGTTCCCCACCGACTCATCACGTAAACCAATCAAATGGCCATTAAAATCGATCCCCTTATAGAATCATGTCTGTAAAATTAAAAGAGTTAGCAATCAGAATAAATAAAAAAGGAAATACATAAAGGAAAACTGCAAAAAGAAAATTTCCTCCAAAAGATATGCTCCCCCAGTCAAAGAGAGGGATATTCAAAAATACCTTCAAATATGGTAAAAACCACAAGTGGACAACGTCGCCACCAAAAACCCTTCCCAAAAGCATAAGAATAAATAAATGGGCCATCTGCCGCACCTGTAGCCCGTCGGTCTCGTCCATCTGCTAACTCAATAAAACCTCTCAAAAAAGAGATATAAGGATCGAGTCTCCCGAGACTATTCGCCCCACATCTCCCCGCGCCGCATCTACCGTCGCCGGTGTCATCTTAAGGATCGATACACCTATATCTGTGTCCCTTCATAGTTGATCCCAATAGCAGCTAGACATCAATGGGAGTCACCATCATCTTCCCAAATCCCAAGTGAATGGAATGGATAATATCCAACCACCTCTCCCCTAGAGCGCATATAACTTCCGTAGAGCATGGCGTCTCATCCAATGCAGACGCCAAATGACCAAAACCCACGAAAGAGACTACCCATCACACCGTCGCAGGAAGGTGCTCCCACACATATCTAAATCCCTTCGTCCCCCAGAAACGGAAACTCGTAGAAGCTATGTCAGTCTGCCAAAACAAGAAAGAAACCTTTTGTCAAAATTTAGAGCAATAAGAAAATGCGTAAAAGAAAAGAATGCCAAAAATCATGCGGTACTTACATAGCCATTAGGGTTCATCACACTAGATGATTGGTGCTGCAAAGGCTCACATAGAAGAATTCGATCATCAGCAACGTGCTTGAACAAATTAAAAGAATTATTATTTTCTAACACTAAGGACACCCTAGCCCGCCACTCCAGATTCGACTAATCGTCAACATCTAGCCATGCTATGTGGGTCTCGCTACTTGAGAAATCCGTTATTTCTAGTCTCGAATGAGGAAAGAACGCAAGAAAAGATTGCAGAAGAGAGACTTAGAAAAAAGGGAAGCTATTCTCCCCTTTTATAGGAGGCTAACGGGCATGTCGATCAGCAATACCCTGACACCCATCGATTAGCAATGTCCCTTTTCCTTCTCAAGGTAGCCCAGAAGACAGTGTCATTGCCGGTTGGCAACCCCTAAAACATGACGGTTGTCACTGCACTAAAATTTCATATGAAAAATTCCAAAAACTTCCAGAAAATTCCAAACATTTCTCAAAAAATTCCTAAAATTGCCAAACGAACATTGGAGCATTGCGAAAACCCAAAACAGCCCCCGAAAGGCCCCGTGAGTGGCACCGACACCTCGCATGGGACCAATGTAACTCGTAAGAACTGTCACGGGACTCCTGGTTTGAGAATACAACAATAATTTAAAAATATCAGAACTTAGGCAAAATATGGCTTTAGTGGGGGAAAACTCGAAATAGCCGCCCCGTGAGTGGCACCAACACCTCGCACGCGACAAGTGTAACTCGTATGAATAGATCGAGCGATCACGGGACTCCCGAATTGAGAATACGACTATAATTTGCATATTTCTAGACATAGGCTTAATAACTGTCGTTAATGGGTGAAAACACAAAACAACCACCCGAATAGCCCCCTGAGTGCCACCAACACCTCGCACGGGACCAATGTAACTCGTACGAACTTACCACGCGATCACGGGACTCCCGGTTTGAGAATAAGACGATAATTTGAATGTTTCTAGACTTAGATTTAAAAACTTGTCATTAGTGGGTGAAAACCCGAAATAGCCCCCGAACGGCCCCGTGTGTGGTACCAACACCTCGCACGAAACCAATATAACTCGTAGGAACTGACCGCGTGATCACGGGACTCCCAGTCTGAGAATATGACTATAATTTGCATATTTATAGACTTCGGCGTAAAAATAAGGCGTTAGTGGGGGAAAACCCAAAACAGCCCCTGAACGGCCCCGTGAGTGGCACCAACACCTCACACGGGACCAATGTAACTCGTACGAACTGACCGCGCGATGACGGGACTCCAAATTTGAGAATAACACGATAATTTGTATATTTGTAGACTAAGGCATTAAAAGAGGGCGTTAGTGGGGGAAAACCATAAATAGCCACCGAACGGCCCCGTGAGTGGCACTAACACCTCAGACGGGACCAATGTAACACATAGGAATTGATTACGTGATCACAGGAACCTCGGTTTGAGAATACAATGAAAACTTGCATATTTCTAGACTTAGGTTTAAAAACATGCCGTTAGTGGATGAAATCCTGAAACAGTCCCCGAACGGCCCCGTGAGTGGCACCAACACCTTGCACGGGACCAATGGATCTCGTAGGAACTGACCACGCAATCACGGGACTCCCAATTTTAAAATATGATGATAATTTAAAAATATCAGGACTTAGGCAACACATGGCGTTAGTGGGGGAAAACTCGAAACAGCCCCCGAAGGGCCCCGTAAGTGGCACCAATCGCACATGACCAATGTAACTCATAGGAACTGACCGCGAGATCACGGGACTCCCGCTTTGAGAATACGACGATAATTTAAAAATATTAGGACTTAGGCAAAACATGGCGTTAGTGGGGGAAAACTCGAAATAGCCCCCAAATGGCCCCGTGAGTGGCACCAACACCTCACACAGAACCAGTGTAACTCGTATGAACTGACCGCGCGATCACGGGACTTCCGGTTTGAGAATATGATGATAAATTGCATATTTCTAGACTTAGGCTTAAAATCTTGCCGTTAGGGGTCAAAACCCGAAACAGCCCCCGAACGGCCCCGTGAGTGGCACTAACACCTCGCTCGGGACCAATATAACTCGTACGAACTGACCGAGTGATCGCGTGACCCCCGGTTTGAGAATACGATAATAACTTGGATATTTCTAGACTTAGGATTAAAAACTTGCCGTTAGTAGGTGAAAACCTGAAACAGCCCCCGAACGGCCCTGTGAGTGGCACCAACACCTTGCACGGGACCAATGTAACTCGTACGAATTATTCGTGTGATCATGGGACTACTAGTTTAAGAATAGGATGATAATTTTCATATTTCTAGACTTAGGCATAAAAACTTGCGATTAGTGGGTGAAAACCCGAAACAGCCACCGAACGGCCCCGTGAGTGGCACCAACACCTCACACGGGACCAAAGTAACTCGTACGAACTGACCGCGCGATCACAGGACTCCCAATTTGAGAATGCGACTATAATTTGCATATTTCTAGACTTAGGCATAAAAACAGGGCGTTAGTGGGGGAAAACCCAAAATAACCCCTGAACGGCCCCGTGAGTGGCACCAACACCTCGCACGGGACCAATGTAACTGATAGGAACTGAGTGCACAATTATGGGACTCTCGGTTTAGAATACGACGATAATTTAAAAATATCAGGTCTTAGGCAAAAATATGGCGTTAGTGGCGAAAAACTCGAAACAGCTCCCGAACGGCCCCGTTAGTGGCACCAACACCTCGCACGGGACCAGAGTAACTCGTACGAACGGACCGCGCAATCACGGGACTCTCGATTTTAGAATACGAAGATAATTTGCATATTTCTAAACTTAGGCTTAAAAACTTGTCGTTAGGGGGCGAAAATCCGAAACAGCTCCCGAACGGTCCCGTGAGTGCTACCAACACCTCGCTCGGGATCAATGTAAGTCATATGCACTAATACCGCGATCACGGGACTCCCAATTTGAGAATATGATGATAATTTGCATATTTCTAGACTTAGGCAAAAAAATAGGTTGTTAGCGGGGGAAAACTCGAAACAGCCCCGAACGGCGCCATGAGAGGTACCAACACCTCGCACGGGACCAATGTAAATCGTAGGAATGGACTGCACTATCACGAAACTCCCACTTTAAGAATATGATGATAATTTAAAAATATCAGGACTTAGGCGAAACATGGCGTTAGTGGGAGAAAACTCGAAACAGCCCCCGAACGGCCCCGTGAGTGGCACCAACGCCTCTCACGGGACCAGTGTAACTCGTACGAACTGATTGCGCTATCACGGGACTACAAGTTTGAAAATACGATGATAATTTTCATATTTCTTGATTTAGTCTTTAAATCTTGCCGTTAGGGGACGAAAACCCGAAACAGCCCTCGAACGGCCCCGTGAGTAGCACCCACCCCTCGTTCGGGACCAATGTAACTCGTAGGAACTCACCGCGTGATCACGGGACCCTTGATTTGAGAATACAATGATAACTTGCATATTTCTACACTTAGGCTTAAAAACTTGTCGTTAGTGGGTGAAAACTCAAAATAGCCCCCGAACGGCCCCGTGAGTGGTACCAACACCTCGCACGGGACTAATGTAACTCGTACTAACTGACCGCGTGATCACGGGACTCCTTGTTTAAGAATACGATGATAATTTCCATATTTCTAGACTTAGGATTAAAAACTTGCGGTTATTGGGCAAAAACTCGAAATAGCCCCAGAACGGCACCGTGAGTGGCACCAACACCTCGCACGGGACCAATGTAACTCGTACGAACTGACCGCGTGATCACTGCACTCTCGGTTTGAGAATACGATGATAATTTTCATATTTATAGACTTAGGCATAAAAACCGGGCGTTAGTGGGGGAAAACTCGAAACAGCCCCCGAACGGCCCCGTGAGTGGCACCAACACCTCGTACGGGACCAATATAACTCATAGGAACTATCACGGGACTCCCAGTTTGAGAATACGATGATAATTTAAAAATATCAGGAGTTAGGCAAAACATGGCGTTAGTGGGGGAAAACTCAAAATAACCCCCGAATAGCCCCATGAGTGGCACCAACACCTCGCACGGGACCAGTGTAACTCGTACGAACTGATCGAGTGATCACGGGACTCTCGATTTGAGAATACGACTATAATTTGCATATTTCTAGACTTAGGCTTAAAAACTTTCTGTTAGTGGGCCAAAACCCAAAACAACACCCGAACGGCCCCGTGAGTGCCACCAACACCTCGCACGGGACCAATGTAACTCGTACGAACTCACCGCGTGATCACGGGACTCTCGGTTTGAGAATACGACAATAATTTGCATGTTTCTAGACTTAGGCTTAAAAACTTGTCGTTAGTGGGCGAAGACCCGAAACTGCCCCCGAACGGCCCCGTGAGTTTTCCCAATACCACACTCAGGACCAATGTCACTCGTACGAACTGACCGCGCGATCACGGAACTCCCGGTTTGAGAATACAATGATAATTTGCATATTTCTAGACTTAGGCATAAAAATAGGGTGTTAGTTGGGGAAAACACAAATAGCCCCCGAACGGTCCCGTGAGTGGCACCAACATCACGCACGGGACCAATGTAACTCGTACGAACTGACCGCGTGATCACAGGACTCCCCGTTTGAGAATATGATGATAATTTGCATATTTCTAGCCTTAGGCTTAAAAACTTGCCGTTAGTGGCCAAAAACCCGAAATAGCCCCCGAACAGCTCCGTGAGTGGCACCAGCACCTTGTACGGGACCAATGTAACTCGTATGAACTAACCGCACGATCACGGGACTTCCGGTTTGAGAATACGATGATAATTTGAATGTTCCTATACTTAGGCTTAAAAACTTACCGTTAGTGGGCGAAATCCCGAAACAGCCCCCGAACGGCCCCGTGAGTGGCACTAACACCTCGCACAGGACCAATGTAACTCGTATGAACTGTCACGGGACTCCCGGTTTGAGAATACAACGATAATTTAAAAATATCAGGACTTAGTCAAAATATGGCGTTAGTGGGGAAAAACTCGAAATAGCCCCCGAACGGCCCCATGAGTGGCACAAACACCTCGTACGGGACCAGTGTTACTCGTACGAACTGATCGAGCGATCACGGGACTCCCGGTTTGAGAATACGACTATAATTTGCACATTTCTAGACTTAGGCCTAAAAATAGCAACTTAGTGGGCGAAAACCCAAAACAACCCCCCAACGGCCCCGTGAGTGCCACCAACACCTCGCACGGGACCAATGTAACTCGTACGAACTCACCGCACGATCACGGGACTCCCGGTTTGAGAATACGATGATAATTTGCATGTTTCTAGACTTAGGCTTAAAAACTTGCTGTTAGTGGGAAAAAACCCGAAATAGCCCCCGAACGGCCCCGTGAGTGTCCCCAACACCACGCTCGGGACCAATGTCACTCGTATGAACTGATCGCGCGATCACGAGAATACGATAATAATTTGCATATTTTTAGACTTAAGCATAAAAATAGGGTGTTAGTTGGAGAAAACCCAAAACATCCCCTAAATGGCCCCATGAGTGGCACCAACACCTCGCACGGGACCAATGTAAGTCGTACGAACTGACCGCACGATCACGGGACTCCCCGTTTGAGAATACGATGATAATTTTCATATTTTTAGACTTAGGCTTAAAAACTTGCCGTTAGTGGGCGAAACTTGAAACATCCCCGGAACGGCCCTGTGAGTGGCATCAACACCTCGCACGGGACCAATGTAACTCGTATGAAATGACCGCACGATCACGGGACTCCCGGTTTGAGAATATGACTATAATTTGCATATTCCTAGACTTAGGCATTAAAACAGGGCGTTAGTGGGGGAAAACTGGAAACAGCCCCCGAACAGACCCCTTGAGTGGCACCAACACCTCGCACGGGATTAATATAACTGATAGGAACTGATTGCGCGATCATGGGACTCCCAGTTTGAGAATACGGCGATAATTTAAAAATATCAGGACTTAGGCAAAACATGGTGTTAGTGGGGTTAAACCCGAAATAGCCCCCGAACGGCCCCTTGAGTGGCACTAACACCTAGCACGGGAATAGTGTTAACTCGTACGAACTGACCGCGCGATCACGAGACTCTCGGTTTGAGAATATGATGATAACTCGCATATTTCTAGACTTAGGCATAAAAACAGGGCGTTAGTGGTGGAAAACCAAAAACAGCCCCCGAACAATCCCGTGAGTGGCACCAACATCTCGCAGGGGACCAATGTAACTTGTACGAACTGATCACGCAATCACGAGACTCCCCGTTTGAGAATAGGAAGATAATTTGGATATTTCTAGACTTAGGCTAAAAAACTTGTCGTTAGTGGGTGAAAACTCGAAACAGCCCCCGAACGGCCCCGTTAGTGGCACCAACACCTCTCACGGGACCAAAGTAACTCGTAGGAACTGACCGCGCGATCACGGGACTCCTGATTTGAGAATACGATGATATTTTGCATATTTATAGACTTAGGACTAAAAACTTGTTGTTAGTGGGCGACAACCTGAAACAGCCCCCGAACGTCCCCGTGAGTGGCACCAACACTTCGCACGGAATTGATATGTTGATAATTATAACTCATATATGCAATTTTTCAGCTTGAGTAAAATTTTTGTAAAACTACTTGGTTATGTGACACCCTGACTAATTAAATACCGGGCGATCAATCCTTTATTAAATTATAATCAAGGTGAACAGTTGGTTCATTCTTAGCATCACTGTCGCAAATTAAAATTTTCAAATTTAAACGCCCTGATTAATTAAGCTAAGTGCCAAAACCATTTAAAACCTTATTTCCATTTTATTAAATCCAATTATAAAACCTTTTACCATTAACATTTTAAGAGTCACACATTAAGTATAGAAATATAAATGAACATTCAAGAGTTTAACCATCAATAACAAATCACAACTTTAAAGCACCAAAGGAAAACATCCTGACAGTAATAAATCCCGAAGTAAAGATACTGAAAGTAAAAGATTTACAATCTATGACAAAATCAACTGAGTAATGGAAAAGGGCGACATGCCCCACTGAATAAAAGTGAACTAGAAATGAAGTCAACAATAAAGTCGTCTAAGCAATGGCCTGCAACTCCCACAAAAGCTACAGCACGTTCCATCCAAAGAATCCTAAGTACGACGCCCCTGTGGCTGGGCACCTGTAATACATATATATATATATATATATATATATATACACAAGAGAGAGAAGAGATAACAGGAAACGGGTCAGATCCCGATTGTAAAACAGTTTTAAAATAGTTTAGCAAGTATTTAAATGCTTACCGGCTAGTGCAACAATCATATTAGTATGCGACACTCTCTTAAGAATTCTCACCTCTCATCTAGTGTGCACGTCTACCGTACTAATGAATCTCATATACCTCTCTAACTTATTCTCCATAAGTCTTAACACGTGAAATTAAGGTTATGATATTCACTTTAGAAAATCTATCTCTTTAAGATTTCTTACGTTATTTAGAAATATTCCATATCGTTATAACGTTTTCGAATACTTATAGTGAAGTGAAACATTTCTTCATTTCTTAACTACTTATACACAGAGTATAAAGTTCCCATATAGATATACGTATATATATTAGTTACACAAATAATATATATACTAACGGAACCCCACATAAAATCTATGGTACAAAGTTTCCATATATAAGTAGATATATATACCAATTGCTCATATAATATATATATATACTATCTGTACCCCACATACAAACTATGGTGCTGGCATACTCTGCTATAAAGTCCCCGTATCACTCGTACTAAGGGAATACTAGTTCGGAATCACTCTCGAACTGTATTAACACAAAACACATACAAATGGAGGCGAAGCATAGTTCCCAGTCCTAAGAGGTCAGCACATACCCTCACGTCTCTTAGGACCGTCTGACTATCACTCAGATAGCCTGTAATCAAGGATACTATCTTCTAGGGTACGAGTCGTTATCCCCCATAAAGGCCCAATCGATATAAGATTGTCCTGGCCCGGAAACCCCCGTGATAGCAAGTAGCTCGGGTACGATTTTTACACAGAAATGATATATGCACAATCACTCCGTCATATATATATATATATATATGTATGTATTCACATCCACATTATTAAATTAGGTGCTCTCAGGACCCATAATTATAATTATCCGTTATTACACATTTTACTTGGTTATTTCGTATAACTGACTCGTTCATTTTATTCTCGTAATCAAGTTATTCTAAACTCACTTCTCGTCTCTCTAAGTATTATCTTTACCTAATTACAATTTCAGTAGGCCGTCACTTACCTTCTACTCCAATTTTCTAGACATTTCGATGATTAAATCAACGCACGTATGATTTTCTAAGTATGAATATCTCCTCGTTTACCCTTTATTTCCCTTCACATTAAAATCCCACTTAACGGGGTTTATCTTGACCCTACTGGTCCTTTTTATGTCCCATTATGTTCTAGCAACCCTAATCAAGGTTTACTACGCATAAAATCGGATTAAGCTAACACGAGTAAAAATGCAGTTTTTCAAGAGGGGTCGATCGATCGATGAAATGGGGTCGATCGATCGATTTTCGATCGATCAATGCTCTGGTCTCGATAGATCGATCAAGAAGTTAGGCGAAACTGCAGAAAACCCAGCTACGGAAATCTTACTCCAAACTCATCCAAATCATCATGTTTCGGTCCCAAACTCCCAACCACTTATAGTGCAAGTGTTGTATACCCATATAAATAAAAAATAATACGCAAAACATGCGAGTTTTCATCATCTATAACAAAATAAAAGGGTAAAATCTATATAAATCTCAAGAACCCTAATATTTTTCTTTAATTTAGTTTCTTCCATTCTTCTTCCAGATTTTCTATCACTAACATCATGGAAATTCGTGGTTCAACCTCTACATGTGAAATGGATTTCCAGAATATAATCTTTACCTCTACAACATGTAATTTTAGTCTCCAATTGATTTTTTATTTCAAGAACACTACTTATAATCAACCCTAGACTAATATAAAAGAATGTATTAACTTGATTAAAGCAAGATAGATACTTTCCTGAAATTCAAAGTTCTGATTTGTGGAAGAATTTGGTGTGGTTGAGATCCTCGTTGCGCGATCTACCATTTGGCGGTGACGGCGGTGCAACCAGAGGAGTTCTTGGCCTAGAACTCCTTGGGAAGCTTCTCCTCTTCCTCTCCAATGGCCGTCATTAGTTTTTGGTTATGCTAACCCTAGAAGACAACACTTACCATCTGATATAACCCTAGCAAAATTCGTGGGTTAGTTACCCATAATTACGAAATGTCCAAAACGCCCTCCCGGGGTACTAATTAAGCCTAAAAGCACTTCGAGACCCAAACTAAACCCCCGGGTACATTATTTTGACTATCTCGGCCCTTTCGGACACTTTAAAGCACTCGAAATGACCATACAGGCAACTTATAATTTATTCACTTTATATAATAATAATTTAGTGCTGACACGACACAGGCGCGTCCAGACTTAATTTCCATAATTGTTCTTTTTATTCACACGTGACAATTTTTATAAAATCAATCTCATATATTACTATACTCATCCAGTAACATTCAACAAATTTCCAATAATTACTAACTCTCGTCACGCTAAATCCCTAAATTTAAAAGCCATAAAAATACGGGGTATTACATACTTCCCCCCAGTAACGGAATTTCGTCCCGAAATTAGGAAAATAATGCCTATATGGTAGAACAATTCTGGATATCTTTTCAGTACGCAAACTATCTATATAGTAAGGCACTTAATCACTATATCCCCCGCCTCACAGCATGCTTGATTAACATTCTCATTCGAGACACTTCACGTGGTGCTCCTAACCGACAACATTCTCATAGGTCACGACTATACATTATAGATTTCCATTATCTCACTATCATTGGGAGGCCTCACCTCACTACATGACAACTACTTGGATTTATTTATATACAAAACTCCCATTATGAGAAAAAAACATACGAACATTTGACCACTCTTGTTCGCCTAAAACAGTCGTGGAATTTCACATAGTTATAGGATTATTCTCGACCGATCCAAAATTCTGATTATCCACTCACCTCTAAACATACGGAAGGAGAATAGTCGAGGTTCTTCCACACCAAAACCTTAATAAGCACCTCGTACGCGACAAACAGGTACGAGTGCATCTACAGAGCACTCCTGAAATCACCGTACCAAGATTCCAAAATTTCCTTCACGTGGCTCCACTAATCTTTAATCACCGTGCGCCTATTCCCTCGCTAAGGTTGATACATCCTACTCGAAACGAAACCTTATCTCCGCTGGTTCCTTAAATCCCATATCAAAGGTGGGATTGACAAATCTCATCCTGATTCAGAAATTAATACTGTGTCGGACCATGTACTGGCGCGATCCTTCCTTTCAAAGGAAGTCTGGGGCACACTAGTTAATATTGTAAACCACCCCAAAGGAATATCAATCACTTCCTTCTTGGGCGACTTAATTCACATGTTCGGATGAACCCTTGATCTTGTTTTGAGGATGGTAACCCATCTAAGAACTTTATTGACTTTACCGACCTCTTCCAATTTCAGGAATTGTCGATAAACACAACATTCTCTGGTTGATTCTCCTCTTCCAACCAAACCCTACCTATAGGCGGTGCATTTAGAGACTACTCACTAAGTCCCGCAAAACATTGATTTTTCCTTGAAATGTCTCACATTAAGTGACACGTAATACTCCCCTTCCTTCCTTGGTGTATGCCGA
Source organism: Sambucus nigra (assembly GCA_949130495.1). Classification (NCBI taxonomy): domain Eukaryota; kingdom Viridiplantae; phylum Streptophyta; class Magnoliopsida; order Dipsacales; family Adoxaceae; genus Sambucus; species Sambucus nigra. The sequence goes on along the minus strand of OX422222.1, from coordinate 441,481,533 downwards.
AAGTTCCGACCCGTGCTCTTTTCTCCACGATTCGCACTTCTGGATCTTTTATACCATACTAACCTCATCACTCTTTGTATGCGCAAGTCGCTCTCACACTTGACTAATAACAACTCCACTCCGAGTGTTCTTCATAATAATAAATTCTACTCTATTCAAGGAATACCCCTTCTTAAATGGCTTCCCACAGCCTTCCAATCAAATTAGGGTGTGTTATTCTAATTGCACACTTAAGTATGGATTATCTCCCCTCATGTGAAGTTTAACCCACTCTATCACTTCCACTTCGTTATGATAGTCCCACAAACATATATTTCACACGTCTATTACCATGTCCCTTCAACTCGGACGATTTTAACATCGACTAACCAAGATGCCCATATTTTGTAACACCCCGACCGCCTTGGGAGAGAGAACGGCGCGCTACTCATCTTGTAGAACTAACTAGATCCAACAAAATATAAGGAATAGGGCATTCAAATTCCATGACAACAAAAGAGGAACAACAAATCTCAAACTTCTTCAGATAAGTACAACAATTTTCGCAAATAGCTACAACAACCAAAATAAATCACTAACACTCTATTTATCAAAATAAATACAAGTCATCTCTTTTGTATAATAAAAATTCTTTCCAGATAATCCATTCTAAAAATCATCCCAACTCTTTATTTACCTTGTGTTCTAATCATGGTTACAACACTTGGGTACTCTCAATCACCCTAGAGATCGGATTTTTTTTTAAAATCCTCTTTATCATCGTTCCATCCCTCAACTAGTGGGGATAACTTTCAATGCTTTCTTACCACATAATCGGTTCCACTGGCCTTAAATCATGATTCAACTTATAACTTATAGATATAATTACCTACCCCTAGTACGATCGAGGTACCGAACTCACGGACTAATGACCAAACATCTCCCTAATTCTAACCTTACGCTAAGTTTCATGCGTGGGATGTCTCGCAAAGCGAAATCCAAACAAGGAACCACCCCGATACACTATTACCTAGAATTTTCGGTTATCAAAATCCGTTAGGTCCTCCGTCCATAGCATGTACCCCTTTATTCCGTCTCTTGACAGAAACGTGACATTTTCTCCCGCAATTACACTTAACAAAGAACATTTCACCAATTGCACTATCGTTCAGTATTAGTTGGTGGTAATTACATTCCATAAACCTCGAATACATACAATCCGAATTCTCGCAATCCCTTTCCCTAATAATAGGGGTACAACTCTTAACTACCACATCTCTAGAGGATAGATATAACAATGCACTCATCCTATCAGCAAGTCCTGAGTGCTAAACATAATACTGAGTTAAATATTTTCGCCCAACAGTAAACCCGATACATACTGAATCATAATGATAAAGTCCATACATACATCGGTATCGAATATCTCGAGCCCACTATTCCCTCTGAAGTCTCTAGGATAGATAATATAAGTGCGAGTTCGGCCTTCTTGCAGGTGAAGCCTCGCCGGAACAAAAACATGCTGCATTAATGCAACCACTCCGATAGCCTTGCTATAATTGCCCACTATCGTACTAATCATTTCTACAACGTTGTAACAAAGATAATATCATACTCGCATATCGCATCACTACAATGAGTAACCTCAATAAAGTACATAACACTGTTAATATACTCCTTCATCCTCCGCGGATAGCACTAAAGAAAAATCCCGCTATACTGGGGAAAAATATTCACATAATAATAACGTTTATAATTATACGCATTAAACCCATCTCACATGCTAATCTAGCAATGAACAAAATATAGTGACTCGGTCGTGTCACATAAACACGCCTCATCCTCTGAGGATACAACTTATACTTCCACCTTGCCAATCGTCTTGACTGCACAAATGGTCTCCGGACGTAACACGTCTGCCCAAACCAAAACAAAACTACTTTAATCATTGTCTTTTACTAGGCACCGTATTCTTGTCCCTTTACTCACCTCGAAAAATATTATCGCGTACGATTTCACTCCCCACAAAATACCTCAACACATAATCCTCTTATCACCTGTCCTACTAACCATGTTAGGATTGTCCTTCTCTCGAACTTTAGTAGACTCGATTCCTATTGGCTACCCCAGTTATTCCCTTAGCCTTTTAGGCCCTAAAGAACATGTCACTGTCTATATTAGTCCTTACTGAATTTACCATCACTTGGTAAGAATTCAACTATCCACACCCCTTTGTGGTGCTACACCACCACCGTTGTATTCGACTAAATTCTTCGATTCTTTTAGCTTCCCACACAAAGGAGCATTATCATCTTTATTGACAAAATACGACATTGTCAACCTCTGAATCGCCCGTTCATCATAATTTCCTCTTTGAGTGTTATCAACTATTATTATGTGTCGATCTCCCACTTGGAGTCGTTTCCTCCACTTGTATCTACATCTTCCGATACAAAATTCGCTAACGGTTAAGATTCACATTCACAAATGGACCGCTGTCACGTCCTCCTGTGATGAGTTCAGGATAACGTTCACTCCTAATCCTGAACATCTGATGAAGGAACATACGGTCAACACTGTACCTAAGGTTCTCCTATAGACATATCATTCCACTTCTAAAATTGGTAGTTGACTCCCATCATTATAACTCCGTTCCGACAGCCAAGAAAATTTTCTCTAAATTTTCACTTTTAGTTAGCCACACTTCGTCCTATATCTAAACCTTTGGATACTTTACCTCCTTTGGTAAACACACACAATTCCCGCATTTCTAGAATTCCCACTGACAGTTCTCTACACGTTTTGTAACTCGTTGGATGAGTTTACTCTCGCACCTTATTCGACTATAGTAGCATTTGGAAATCATGGTTGCGCCTTAGTCACCTTTCTAGTCTTGGCTTCTGGTGCCATAATGGAGGTGACCGCGACTACGGTCATCATCCTCGAATATATTTTACAACCTCAACTGAGCCCTGCCTCCTGATGTCCGCTTAACGGTCCTCTTCTGACATCCGTCATCGCTCGACACACGCACACATCCGAACGAAATTAGAATTCACTAATGTATATACGTTATAGCAGGAGAACGAAATCTCAATAAAGAAATCGACAATCCTAAACATAGGGCTCTATATCAAACAAAGCAACGCTGAAAGCATAATAAGCCGCACAGATCCTAAAGCACACTAGAACCTGGCTTTGATACCACCTGTGACACCCCGCCTAATTAAATACCGGGAGATCAATCCTTTATTAAATTAAAATCAAGGTGAACAGTTGGTTCATTCTTAGCATCACTGTCGCAAATTAAAATTTTCAAATTTAAACACCCTGATTAATTAAGTTAAGTGCCAAAACCATTTAAAACCTTATTTCCATTTTATTAAATCCAATTATAAAACCTTTGACCATTAACATTTTAAGAGTCACACATTAAGTATAGAAATATAAATGAACATTCAAGAGTTTAACCATCAATAATAAATCCCAACTTTAAAACACCAAAGGAAAACATCCTGACAGCAATAGATCCCGAAGTAAAGATACTGAAAGTAAAAGATTTACAATCTCTGACAAAACCAACTGAGTAATGGAAAAGGGAGGCACATGCCCAACAGGATAAAACTGAACTAGAAGTGAAGTCAACAATGAAGTCGTCTAAGCAATGGCCAGCAACTCCCACAAAAGCTACATCACGTTCCATCCAAAGAATCCTAATCATGACGCCCCTGTGGCTGGGCACCTGTAATACATATATATATACACAAGAGAAAAGAGATAACAACAAACGGGTCAGAGCCCGATTGTAAAATAGTTTAGCAAGTATTTAAAATGCTTACCGGCTAATGCAACAATCATATTAGTATGCGATACTCTCTTGAGAATTCTCACCTCTCATCTAGTGTGCATGTCTACCGTACTAATGAATCTCATATACCTCTCTAACTTATTATCCATAAGTCTTAACACGTGAAATTAAGGTTATGATATTCACTTTAGAAAATCTCTCTTCAAGATTTCTTACGTTATTTAGAAATATCATGTATCGTTATAACGTTTCTGAATACTTATAATGAAGTGAAACATTTCTTCATTTCTTAACTACTTATACACACAGTATAAAGTTCCCATATAGATATACGTATATATATTAGTTACACAAATAATATATATACTAACGGCACCCCACATAAAATCTATGGTGCAAAGTTTCCATATATAAGTAAATATATATATACCAATTGCTCATATTATATATATATATATACTATTTGCACCCCACATACAAACTATGGTGTTGGCATACTCTGCTATCAAGTCCCCGTATCACTCGTACTAAGGGAATACTAGTTCAGAATCACTCTCGAACTGTATTAACACAAAACACATACAAATGGAGGCAAAGCATAGTTCCCGGTCCTAAGAGGTCAGCACATACCCTCACGTCTCTTAGGACCATCTGACTATCACTTAGATAGTCTGTAATCAAGGATACTATCATCTAGGGTACGACTCGTTATCCCCCATAAAGGCCCAATCGAGATAAGACTGTCTCGGCACGGAAACCCCCATGATAGCAAGTAGCTCGGGTACAATTTTTACACAGAAATGATATATGCACAATCACACCGTCATATATATATATATATATATATATATATATATATGTATTCACATCCACATTTTTAAATTAGGTGCTCTCACGACCCATAATTATAATTATCCGTTATTACACATTTTACTCGGTTATTTTGTATAATGGACTCGTTCATTTTATTCTCGTAATTAAGTTATTCTAAACTCACTTCTCGTCTCTCGAAGTATTATCTTTACCTAAGTACAATTTCAGTAGGCCCTCACTTACTTTCTACTCCAATTTCCTAGACATTTCGATTATTAAATCAACGCACGTATGATTTTCTAAGTATGAATATCTCCCCGTTTACCCTTTATTTCCCTTCACATTAAAATCCCACTTAACGGCGTTTATCTTGACCCTACTGGTCCATTTTATGTTCCATTATGTTCTAGCAACCCTAATCAAGGTTTACTGTGCATAAAATCGGATTAAGATAACACGAGCAAAAACCAAGCAGTTATGGCGAAACTGTAGAAAACCAAGCTACGTAAATCTTACCCCAAACTCATCCAAATCATCATGATTCAGTCCCAAACTCCCAACCACTTATACTACAAGTGTTGTATACCCATATAAACAATATCCTATGTAAAACATGCGAGTTTTCATCATCTTTAACAAAATAAAAGGGTAAAATCTATATAAATCTCAAAAACCCTAGTATTTTTCTTTAATTTAGTTTCTTCCATTCTTCTTTCCAGATTTTCTATCACTAACACCATGGAAATTCGTGGTTTAACCTCTACATGTGAAATGGATTTCCAAAATATAATCTTTACCTCTACAACATGTAATTTTTGTCTCCAATTAATGTTTTCTTTCAAGAACACTACTTCTAATCAACCCTAGACTAATATAAAAGAATTCATTAACTTGATTAAAGCAAGATAGATACTTGCCTGAAATTCAAAGTTCTGATTTGTGGAAGAATTTGGTGTGGTTGAGATTCTCGTTACGCGATCTACCATTTGGCGGTGACGGCGGTGCAACCGGAGGAGTTCTTGGCCTAGAACTCCTTGGGAAGCTTCTCCTCTTCCTCTCCAATGGCCGTCATTAGTTTTTGGTTATGCTAACCCTAGCAAATTCGTGGGTTAGTTACCCATAATTACGAAATGTCCAAAACGCCCTCCCGGGGTACTAATTAAGCCTAAAAGCACTTCGAGACCCAAACTAAACCCCCGGGTACATTATTTTGACTATCTCGGCCCTTCCGGACACTTTAAAGCACTCGAAATGACCATACAGGCAACTTATAATTTATTCACTTTACATAATAATAATAATAATAATTTAGTCCTGACACGACACAGGCGTGTCCCGACTTAATTTCCATAATTGTTCTTTTTATTCACACGTGACAATTTTTATAAAATCAATCTCATATATTACTATACTCATCCAGTAACATTCAACAAATTTCCAATAATTACTAGCTCTCGTCATGCTAAATTTCTAAATTTAAAAGCCATACAAATACGGGATATTACAGGTTACTGATATCATTTTTTTTTTGTAACCTATCATTTGTAGGATTTTTGCACGTCGAACAAATGAAGGAGGTAATGGTTTACAACATGAAGATTGTTTATATAAGGTTATGGACTTTTAGGATTATGTTTTTTTATGTGCTACAGCCGTGCGGGATTTTATTGTTTTGTTTTATGGTCGTGCGTGCTTTTATAATTTGGTTGTTAAATTTTATGGTCGTGTGGGCTTTATAATAAGGAGGTTTTACTTTTACAGGGTTTGGAATGTCTAGAAAATAGAGGAAACTCTGCCCATATTTTTTTTGGTCCGTGAATTATTAAGACGTGTAATATTTTAAAGTTTGTATATATATTAGTTTATTAACAACGTTCTCGATTCGTAATTTGTGATTTATTTTATTTGTTTGCCAATAATAAATATTTGTAACTCCTCGTACGCGTCCAACGTTACTCGTAGCAACCGACTGTGCACTCACAGGACCCCCAATTTTAGGATTGGACCAAAAAAAGACATTTTTTTTAACATTATAGTTAAATATGGTCATGGACTTTGTCCATGACCATTTTTATTTTTTTCGTTGCGCATAAAAATGGTCGTGGCCAAAGTCCATGATCCCCAACCATGACCAAAAATGGTCACGGCCAAAGTCCGCGACCATTTTTTTCCTTTTTTTTTCGTCATGGTATGGGTCACGGACTTTGGTCGCGACCATTTTTGGTCACGTTTGGGGGTTACGAACTTGGGCCACGACCATTTTTTCTTTTTTTTGTCACGGTTGTGGGTCGTGGCCAAAGTCCGCGACCAATTTGTCACTTTTATCACGGTTTTGGGTCACGGATTTGGGCCGCGACTATTTCTTTCATTTTTTTTGGTCACGGTTGTGGGTCGCAGACTTGGGTCGCGACCAATTTGTAACGGTTGTGGGTTACGAATGAGGGTCGCGACCCGTCACGACCCAAGTCCGCAACCATCTGCCATGACCCCCTACAGGGCGTGACCATTTTTTGGTCACGGACTTGGGCTGCGACCCACGAAATTGGTCACGCCCGAAATGGTCACGGCCCAAATTCGTGACCCATAGTCTTGGTCAGGGATTTTGGCTGTGACCAAACGCCAGTTTTGGTGTAGTGTGAAAGTGTGCAAGAAATCTCATCTTTAAGATAGTTTCATATCTCGTTCCAGGTTTGAGGAGAGATAGAAAGGTGAAATATATGTGCATTTCTATTGTGATTAATGTATACATGTTTGCATATTTATATGTAGGTGTACATTTGGGAGGTCCCGTTGTGAGGTAGTTTGATATCTCGTTCTAGTATGTAAGTGATTATTTATAGGGGTGTGCAAAAGTTTGTGTCTTAGAGATCTTTTTATATCTCCTTTTGTGTTATTTAGATGTAATGGGTGAAAGTGGAGATAGCTACATCTCAGTGGAGATAATATATGAAGAGATATATTATCGAGACTCAAGCTCACGAGAAAGACTCGATATTGCACCTACATACCCAAGAGGACTTGGGATCAAAGCCTATGTAGTTCGGTTGTAACATGTGTTCGAATGTGATGTGTAGGAATTGTAAGACTTTGTTTAGAGAGGGGAAAGGTTATTGTATGGAATATCAAAATGGGAGAGAACCCAAAGATGTCTGATATTAGTACATAACCTTATAATAACCAGGTGGTTACTTTATGAAAGTTATTTTCCTTTAGACTAGTTTGCAAGTGTAGTGATAAGGATGTTATGTTTTAAACATCCATTGCTATGAAGGTGGAGGTAGAAGTTGGAGGGGGTTGGACTGGGGATGGAAAAAGTCTTTCTCTTCACGTGTTTAGCTAGGTATAGCTCCTACATACCCAAGGGGACTTGGGATAAAATCTAACATAGTTCACTTAAACGGGGTATATTTACAGATGTATATGATGGGATACCGTGTATATAAGGTGCAACAGTGCGATATTTATGCACCCTATTCCTTAATATATCATTTCCATCATGTTGGATTGATATATTTATATGCTAAAATAATACATTGATAAAATGCAGATGTTAGAAAAGTATTGAAATGAAAACACATATTCGGGGTGCTATGCAAAGACGAGATTTGTTCGCTCGGAGAAGTGGTGAGTGTAGCCAAATATTAGACCTTGGCCTGTAAAGTTTCACGTTGCACTTATCTCAATGGCACTCTCCTGAGAGCGTGATTTGAAAATTATGTTTTCATGTTTGTATTGGAATCATGACATTTGAGTTGTAGTATTTAGCACATGAGTATGTCAATTCTTGACACAAGTGGAGGTGTTGGGTTAAAAATATGGGATTAAACATATATAAATATTATAAATTACATACCCAGTCCCCTAAATGGTGGTCGGGTTAGAAAGTGTACACAAGTACACATAGTTTATAACAATATATATCCCGTTGGCATGCACATTCACTCGTACATAATGAATCATGATTCGTCGCATAGCACATAGCCTATCCTTTTTTCTCATACCTTTTTTTTCTTTTATCAACCTGTCAACATGTCTATTCGCTCTTTCATAGTGAATCATGATCTAGTTCACTGCTCACATTTGGCCATATTTGACTATTTCTCTTTCTTTTACTCATACTTTTCCGAATGATCTAATCTCGCCTTTATCGTGGGGCAGATACAATAAAGTCAGTCTTTACATACTTTTCGCCCTACAAATGTTGTAAATACTTTTGGAGAAAAAGGAGAACATTTTTATAGACCATGAGAGACCTAAAGGGAGTAATGGGTGTCTAACACATTCCCATTCCTTAACTTAGTCCTTGGACGCGTGATTTATTTGGTTTTGTGCGCATCAGTTTGTCTTTTGAAGCCGTTTTTTCATGGATGACTATATTTTTTTTCTTATTTTTGGAAAAATAGGCTGGCGACTCCATTTTTTACATTTTTACACCTATGGACGACGACGTATTATGTCCATGGTAGCCGGAGAGCGTCGCATGGGTTGCAAAAGGGGAAGTTTTCTTCCTTGGCCCCATTCGCACACGCAAAGAGAGTGGAACCGTCCCCCTCTATTGGGGTAAACCTAATTCTCGATTATACACAATGCGGACTCCGCTTGGGACGAATTTAATTTTAGAGGACTAAACATTATTTATAAGGGTTTTTCTTTCTCTCATTTTCTGGGTTTCTCTACATGTATCTATATATCTCTACGTGTATATTCTTCTCGCTCTTGTTATTACATGTAGTATATATGTGTTTTTATGTCAAGCCATCCATGTGTATTCTTCTCACCGTCATGCTCATTTTCTTATCACATGTATATACCATATTTTCTATCACATGTTTTATGTTTTATTCACTTGTATACATCTCATGCTTTGCATCCACCTGTATATTTTCACATGCTCCATATCACTTGTAGATATCCATGTTTACTCTCACTTACACACACTTGCACACATTTCCATAATTTTTACTTGTACATATCACAACGTTATTCCCCCTTTGAACATATATCCCTCTCACTTGTGTATATTCAGATGTCTCACACCTTGAATATATTTCCATGCTTTGTTCACTTGTATATACCCCATGCTTCATGTAACTTGTGCATACTTTATTTACTTCACTCTCCTTGTATACTTAGTTCTTTTAAATGCCACTTATGTATATTACCATTCTTTACTTAATACTTAGTAGTAGTACATAGTTCTTTTACATGGAACTTATGTATATTCCCATTATTTACCTAATTCTTAGTAGTAGTACATTATTCCCTTAACATACATAAAACTTTAAACTAAAAATAATAATTAAGAATCATGCATTTTCCACACTAGATTATGTGATTACTACATTTTGACCAAAATTTTGTCCTGCACTAGGGGATCACTTCGTGATGGGTTGTCGATTCTGCGGGGCACAGTTAACCTTAGCGATATGATTCCCACACCCAATTGGCCAAGTACCTTTGTTGTATATCAAATGGTCCCCTCGCATCATACCGCTTGACCAAACTCATGATGGAAGTTATATAGCAAAGAATTCATTAACGTACGTCGAGTGTATTGAATTTGTTATCACCCAGGTATATCGTAAGGCATTTCAAGTACACTTAGGTCTATCAAATAGATTTTCCACACGTACTAATGAATGATTGACATTATAGGCAAGAGTTATATCGTAGAAGTCATGCCAAGGGGGAACCCTTACACTAACCTCCCACACGAAACTCTGTCGAAATTTTGGGTCGTCTTACTGGCCAAATTTTGTGCTATTTTTCCCATTTTTAAAAAGGACCCTATATGTGGGTCTGAAAATAAGTCAAATCGTTTTTTCCCAGAATCAGGTCTTATTCGATATTTCATTTGAATAGTAGGGGAACAAAAACATAAATAAAATATAATGATCTCCTCTTTTCAAATATAACTAAAAATAGTATTTTAATAAAAATAAAAAAATAATTTCCCTCTCAAGTGCGAACGAACTCCTTGTCCTGGCTCTGTATTGGCTCAGATTTGCCAGCAAGCCATCCTGAAGTTATACACCCTCATCGTCCATTTCAGTAAAAACTGTATAGTCTTTCAAAAGATTCCTCTTGGAAAACCCTAATTAGAATGCAAATGCCCATCTAGATCCGATGGCTATACTTGTTCAACTTATTGCAACGATTGACAGCTCACAAGATGATGTCTAACAAATGTCGAGAAATAGGGGTCAGATTCCTGAAGCTCTAGAGACTAATGTTTCCTTCCCCCATGCTATGGGTACAAAAATTGCTGAGCCGATGTGGGTTCTAAAGGAGTAACAACACGATCCCCACCCTCCGTGTAATTTTCTTATTAATGGCCCTTCGCATGCTCATCTGTCGATGCCAAATCTTGCCCATCTAGGGGTTATTTTACTAGTGCCTGCCCTTATCGATTCAAAGGATAAATAATTGAATTGGGTCAAAAAGGATATCAAGATTCTTTTCAAGAAGTTCGATCAAGTTAGAATCTCAAGGAACTATGTGGACTATACCCACATATCCCCTAACCGAAAACTAGGTTGCCAGATAAATTCAAGATGCCAAACATGGAGACATTTGGGGGTAGAGAACCTCTTAGTTATGCATTTTTCTAACTACCACTGTATCACGTGTCTTCTTAGAACCACTGAAGAAGTCATGGATCATATGTTTCAAAAAACACTCAATGAAAGCGCTCTCCATTGGTTCATGCCCTTGAAAGAGTCCAGAATTCATAATTATGAGGATATGGCCTGAGAGTTAATGGATCAATACAGATAAGATGAGGAGCTAGAGGTAACCCATAGATATTTCATGTTACTCAAGAAAAACCCTGAGGAATTGGTCAATAGTTTCATTGTCAGATGAAGAGAAAAAGCTTTCATTATGACCAACAAGCTATTTGAAGAGGAACAAGTGAGTATAGTTAAAAAGAATTTCCTTCCTCACATCATAAAATCCACGGGTAGTCAATATTACCCCGACTTCCTAGCCCTATGAGAAGTCAGGGTTAATAATGAAGAAAACCTGAACAATAATAAAGATGAAACCAAATTGAAGAAGCCGATAGGTAATTCACTCCTTACATGTATGACAAGCCAACAATTACCACTGTTTCAGCTATCAACAACATATTTTAGTTTACCACAACGTGGGCGTCGGAATCCCACCCTAGTACGATCATAAAGGACTACATCGAGCTTCTTGACCCTCTCTCTAAAGTTTATTCAGATCTCTCGTCTCAAAATCTCATTACATCCCTAGACCCTCATCCATTACCTAACTCACTACCTAACAACTTTAGGCATGATGCTCTTTGTGATTTCCACTACATTTTTTAGCACACTGTCGACTAAAAACTTTAGGCATGATGCTCTTAATGATTTCAACTAAATTTTCGAGCACACCACCGACTAGTGCTATCATTTGAGAAATATTATTCAAGGCCTCATATATAAAGGCATTGCTCCTCCCATAAATCCTAAACAAAATCTACTTAAAATTCTTCTCCAACACATTAATCCGATGTGAACGCCATTCTCATAGGCGAGAACCCAAATTTTGATCCTTCCATAAATATTCGGCCCATTTTTAAGCATGGTTCATCCACTAACCCTCTAATATCACTTATGGATCTCACAATTTTCTTGTCCTTCCTACTGCATTCTGAAAATACATCGATCAAGATATGCCCCTCATGATAAGAGCTTGCATCGTTGTTTGAACTTAATCGAAAACCAGAAGCATGGAATTCCAGCTGTCTTGGAACAACTCAAAAACTTTGGGATGAAATTCCCATCTGAAATGACACTTAAAGAGGATAGTTATGAGAAGATCAGAGATGTGTATGTGGAAGCCCGAAAGTGGGATTATCAGTCAGACGACTTGTTTGTAACTTCCAAAGAATTTAACATAAACATCATTTTTCAAATTTTAGTAGAGGAATATTTTGAGAAGAAAAAGATGTGTGAAGTCTCCGATCTAGTTACGATAATAAAATTCGAAGGGTACCTGATAATACGAGAAATCGACCACTTGTCATTCTCGTACTAGCAAGTCAAGAGTAATGTGTATAATAAATAAACAAAACAAGTAAATAGAGAGAAAACCAGATATAGAGTGGTTCAGCCTCTAACATAGGCCTACGTCCACTATGTTGCTCCGTTTTCATTATATGCATTACGTTGTACAATATAATCATGCCTAAATAGGCATACAAGTATGAGATTAAAGAAGAGTACATGTTAGTATTGTGGATTTCGATGTTCCAGTGAGGTGGTTGCGATGGAGATGCGTGGCCTCCAAGTTGTATATTGAGGTTGTGTAGATAGAGATTGTATTGTACAATCTACCCCAGGCATGTGGAATTGGTCCCTCCTCACTTCGAGGTGTAATCCTCTATTTATAGGGGCTATGCCCACGTTCTCGGAGCACGTGACGTATATGAAGTCTGCAGTTGCTATAATAGAGAGGGATGCAGCCTGTAAGGCAGGCAATATGAATGATGCATCCTATAACAGGATAGAGACAAAGGTTTCGCACCCTGTATTTGGTGGTTCCATGGCGTGTTGAGGGGGCTCCTTGTGATGCAGAGGGTCGCGCCCTTTATTCGGTAGGGCTGCACCCCGAGTTCAGCAGGGGCTGCGCCCTATGTTGAGACGGGCCGCGGTATGTAAGCCTATGCAATGCAAAATACCATCCGTGGCAGGGTGCTATATTTGTACTATCAATAAGCCTCCAAGCCGTAGTGCTAAGATTTTGATTGGGGCTGCAGCTTAGTTCTGTCTTCTTAGGTGTCGTGTTACTTACAAGGCGACGATTCATCTTCCGCGCTCTCTTATATAAATTGTTCAGGTCATGGACTTCATTATGTTTTCCAAAACTTTGAGAGCAAATTAAAAGCTGAACTCTGTTTATCCGTTCTCTTGCATTTTTCGGTGATCTTTCAAGTCCGTGTGTGGTGGTTCAAGGCGGTTTGAGGCTGAGCATTGTTATCTTCTTCATTTCCAGGTAATTTTTCAATCAAAATTCTTTTTACTAGCTTTTATAGTTCGTATTTCTTCTTTAACAGTCCAACACATGAACTTCTGCATTACTTAATAGGAATCTAGGGTTTTATTTAAGTAATTTGTCAACTTCCAAGAATCGAACATATATCTATGATAAATAATTGTACTTGTTGCTAGAATTCCCTTAATAGACCTTCATAATACGAAATCAAATAACTGTTCTTCCACTGCCTAGATCGTATAAACTGCGTTCGTGTCGAATCATATTGAAATCAAACTGTTCTTTGATGTTCTTGATGTTCATTAAGCACGCACTTCACATTCTAGGTCTTTGATCCTTAACTGAATCGATATTTAGACATAACTGTTTGAGTGAGAGTCTGCGGCATGGTAAATACTCTAATCCCTCTAGTTTCAATTCATACTTTGCGGTAGTTAAACCCGTAGATTCATGACTGCTCCAATTTGCAAATTAAAGGTCCTTGCACTTAATCCCTCAAATATTCTGACTTGATCCCTAGCAGCGACTTGTGATGAGCGATGGCTGCGGCCCCTTAGGGTATGAGATTTAGACTTCGCGACATTTATCCCATAGCTGTCGTTGAGTGATTAGCCGCGGTACTTGCAAAACCAATCCAATCAATGTGTCGCAATGATGTTTGTCTTTAGGGGCCCTTATACCCCACACTTCTCATTTAGCCAGTCTTATCGATCATTTCTATTCACTATTCATATAACTAATCTAATCGCGGCTTCTTAAAGTCTTTTTCCAACTATACTGGTTACGACGCCTAACTGTGGACTCTACTTTTTAGTACTACTGCAGCCATATGAACTTTGACCCAAACGAATTTCTGAGAAGTTTTTAGGCAAAACACTTCAGAGCTTCTCCTCCTGAACTTCCTTTCCTGCCTCCTTTAAAGTCAGTAGGGCCTTGCCAACTAAAGGACTGTCCCAACTGTATTTTATTAGACTCCGACTCCGCGGACTCTACTTCTAGGAAGGATTCTGAGATCTCACGGATGGAATAGGAAGCGAATTCTAGTAACCGACCAACGAATGCGAAAGATGGTGTCGCGGTAAGGGGTGCTGCTGATGTTAGGGATGAACCAGCTGGTCCATCTAGGAGGGCTGAGAGACCACTAGCTGCGCTTGATATTCGCAGCATCATGACCCAAGACTGGGTTGACCAGGTAGCTGAGGCCTTCGAGTTTCCAGAAAACTTGATGTGCTCAGAACCTGTCACGAACCAATGACCGTGAACGACACTTTCTGACGATGGGGTTTGCTTTCCCTTGCATGCCTTTATTTACGAGTTGCGAGTTCCTGTTCCTGTTCCTGTTCCCATTAGACGTATTTTTCAAACCATGAAACTAGCACCAGCCCAGTTAGATCCCAATGGCTGGAGGGCCATCCTTACCACGATCGTGCTTTAGGAGAATCAATTCAAAAAGGACATTACTCCCGCGGAGTTTTTTCACTTCTATCGCCCGAAGAAAAACTCCGTGAAGTTCGCTGGGTACTCCGGCCATGGCAGGGATGAGACCCTTTACTCTGGGAGGCCAACCAGCGTAAAGAAGTGGAATGGGGGAGTATTTATACATCTCCGGAGAAGGCTGGGAGATTCATCAAGAGGAGAACGATAGGGAGAGATCGTTTAGGATGCCGCGGTAATGGGGGTCTCCCTCTAAGCTAGGTATTTGGATTATAGCCGCGTCCCTTTTTTCTAATTGTTCATTCTCTGTGCTAACCCTTGAAATGTTTTTTGCAGTTCTTGACAACTTGCAATTTAGTAAGTAGAAAGAGAAGAGAGTTGCTGAGGCCGTGGAAGTTTCTGCCGAGTATAAAAAGTTCAGCACACTTGTTACATCTGCAACTGTATTTGAAGCAGGGTTCTTTCCCAGCAAGTCTATTCCAAAAGATATGGCCGCAAGAGGTCATAATCTGATCATCAGTTTAATTCACGAAAACTTATGTTTCCAGCAAGTCCATTTCAAATACTTACTGTTGCTTTTTCTCTTTCAAGTGAGGAAGTTGATAGGGAGCTGTTGGCCGCCCAGCTAGCGAAAATGGATGAGGACGCAGTCGTTCTAAATAACACTGTGAGGAGAAGGAAAAGGAAGAGGTCCAAGACCAAGGCACAAGCCGCGGCCCCTTCCAGAGATCAGAACCCTCCTATCGCGACCCCAAATATGGTCGCGGAAAAAACTAACCTTGCTGCCCCTGAACCCCAAATCGAGTTCGACGATGACATCAGAGACAATTTGGTCGCGGTGGGTTTGATGTCCACGTCTGATGCTCTCCTCCATTCAACTTATCCTACGTCGCCACCTGTAGTTGAGCTTAATGCAAACTTGTCACCTCCCTAGTGTCGTGGTGGATCTGGCCCTGACGGTCGACCGCGGCCACAATTAAGACAGCCTGACCCTGAGTCCTCATAGGACACTACCGCGAAGGCTGCACGAAGAATTAAGAGGGCCCTTGACGTCGTGGACCTTGACAGGTTGGTGGAAGAAGACCATGATGATCTGGAGGACTACGACCTCCAGAGTCTTTTGAGGTTAAGTGAAACTGCTCTCAGTTTTAATTTTGCATTTTGTACTTTATACCTAACGTTTTCATTTCAGGCAGCGGATGTAATGGTGGCCCAGAAGAGGAAGTATGAGGCCCTCTATAAACTGAAATAGGTCGCAAAAAGGGTGATCACCGCAGACTTAGAAGCTGTAAAAAATTCTTCTTTTAAAGATGGGAAGCAGTCTGCTGCCACGGCCCTTTAGGAAGCCCATATAAACTTGGAATCTGCAAGCAAGGCTAGAGAGAAGGCGGAGGAAAACATTAAACTGGCCGTGGACTCCCTTAAAGTCTCCCAATCTCAGACCGCGGAAGCTGCAAAAATTACTAAAATGACCAATAAGAAGCTGAGACTCCTTCAAAGTAGGTATGAGGATTCGAAAGCCAAGGCTACGAATGCTGCCGAAGTTCACACCGCGGCAATGAAGAAAATGGAGGCAGATCATGGCGAAGCCCTTCAGCTATCCATCTACAGTATGATGGAGTCGTTCAAGGGCTCCAAAGATTTCTTCCTCATAAATAATAGGGCCTACCTCCGCGGCTACCAGGAGCTAAGGCATAGTAACATAAAGAACTTCCCTGAGGCTGAGGAGAAGGTTCTTGCCTGGAGACTTAGTGATGCTGAGCATCAAGAAAGCATATCTGAGCTCAAGGCCACGGCTGAAGAGAAAGCCATATTGAAGGCCGAGGCAACTGCTGCTAGGGGTGTTCGCGGTTCGATCCGGGCCGATTTTAAGGATTTTTACGAACCGGACCGACTAAACTGGTCCTAAAAATAAATGGACCAAGACCGGATCGATTGTATCGATCATCCGGCCCTAGTCGGTCCAGTTTTTATAGGGTCGTTCCGGTCTAACTTACCGGTCCGAATCTTATTAAATTAAACATTTTATAAATAAAAATTATCTTTAAAAATATCCAAACTTGTTCAGCTTTTAGGTCCTAAAAAACTCTCTAAATTTCTCCACATTCTGAAATAAAAACATGTATATATAACCAGTTACTGAAAACATGTAAGGATCCCTATCAGATTAGAAATCACGGCAAAAACCAATCAATGCAAA
The DNA here is from genome assembly GCA_949130495.1 of Sambucus nigra. Classification (NCBI taxonomy): domain Eukaryota; kingdom Viridiplantae; phylum Streptophyta; class Magnoliopsida; order Dipsacales; family Adoxaceae; genus Sambucus; species Sambucus nigra. The sequence continues at coordinate 441,464,293 of OX422222.1, read as the reverse complement.
AACTAGTGCAAAAAGCAAAATCAGTCCAAAAATCAAAATTACTGCAAAAACCAACGGATTAGTAATCTCACCAGGCTAAAGCTGGTTTCGTTTGTGGCAATCCAGGCATATCGAAATATTAACTTTGGTTCTTGAACCAAATATTGCAACTGAATACATTTAATTAAACAGTGGTTTTACTGTGTTGTGATCCTATTTCCCTAGCAAAAAAATAACTTTGATTCACAGACAGTAACTCATATATATATATATATATATATTGTTGGATATACATGTAATTTATGAGAATACCCGATTGAAAATGACAACATCGGTGACGCAAATGAGAGCAGCAGCCAGCGGTGCAGATGGGAAGGAATAAGAGCAGAGCACAAATGAAATGAGACAGATCTTGAGAAGAGAAGAAAAATGATAGCTCGTGATCGTGAGAGAGAGAACTTGAGAAGAGCGGCAGTGTTGTGTTGTGTGAGAGAGAAGAAGTTCTGTGTGCTGTTAAATTAGACTAGGGTTCCTTTCTTTTTTTTAAGAGGAGCGTATCCCCCCCTCCCCCCCCCCCCCCCAAGAGATCTCATCTTTCTTTGAGTGTTTTTTATATAAATATAATTAAATAAATATATATTAATATTAATCGGTCCGGGTCGGTCCAGACCGGGTATTCAATAAGGGGGATTGAGGACCGGACCGATTATACCGGTCTATCAAAAAAAAAACCTGGACTGGACCGATTAAACAAAAAATCGATAAAATTTTAGCGGTTCGGTTCGGTCCGCCGGTCCATGCGATTTTTTGAACACCCTAGCTTCCGCGGATGAAGAGACAATAACGACCACGGAGGGGGATAAAGTCGATGATGCCAAATCTTAGGGCTGTGACCCTCTTTAAATTTTTTGCAACTCTTTATAGTGGTTGTGGCCCTCTTGTCTGTAATCTAACTGATATTATCAAGGCTGCGGCCATAGTTTATTGATTATTTTTTCCTCATTTTCTTGTATCTTTTTGTTCTTATACTTTGCTTGCTTCAATGCTTTAATGGATGCCTTTTTTATACATTTTTGATTCCTCGAACACAACTGCTTTTATATTTGAAAATGCTTTCTTGATTGAATGAACTTGTAGAACTAATAGGTTAAGTCCGCGGCACCATAGAATACATGGTTTATTCACGTAAACTAAGGTCTCTTATTGAACATCCACGGCACCTTTAAGTGCATTTTAATCTGTTAATAGTCGCGTCCACATAAATAATGCTACGACGCCCTCAAATGTACAGGTCATAGGCCACGACTTCTGTACATGGACCGCAGTCAGTTTGATAATTCTGCCTTGCGCTTCTGAATGAATCCACTTAATGGACGCAGCCATATTGACAGGGATGTGTCACTTTTGAATATTTGAATTCCCTCTGTTGTAGATTTAATTGGATCTAAATCCAAGTCATTATCGCATCAACTCTTAGTCCCTTTAATGGTTGCAGTTGTATTGACAGGGCTACTACACTCTTTTAGCCCTTTCATCTGAACATGGGTCTTTGTAGGTATACAAGATGCTTTTAAGCCTCCCCAGGTTGGGTTATGTTATTAAGCTACCCACAGCTAACATATAGGATACTTTCAAGCCTCCCCAAGCCGGGTTATGTTATTAAGCCACCCACAGCTAACATATAGGATACTTTCAAGCCTCCCCAAGCTGGGTTATGTTATTAAGCCACCCACAGCTAACATATAGGATACTTTCAAGTCTCCTCAAGCTGGGTTATGTTATTAAGCCACCCATAGCTAACATATAGGATACTTTCAAGCCTCCTCAGGTTGGGTTGTGTTATTAAGCCACCCATAGCTAACATATAGGATACTTTCAAGCCTCATCAGACTGAGTTGTGTTATTAAGCCACTCATAGCTATGGATATATATGAAGCTACCCCTGGCTAGGTATTATAAGTCCCTGACTTAACGGCGTATCCCGAGAGCTAAGAATGGGCATTGGAAGCCCTTGCAGCCAATGACGCATCCCGAAACCTAAAAACGAGCATTCATGGCCCTTGTGAGTGATGTTGCAGTCAAATTTGGATACCTGCTTTTAGTACTTGATTTTTCCATTTACAATTATCCTTAGCTTTCAGACAATCAGGTGTCTTGTCGAGCATTGTGGCCTATTTAGATATTATAATTCCTGATATAACATGTTGTCTCGAATCAAGATCTGTTTAAGACAAAAATGGTTTCTATAAGATAACATTTCATGGGGGTGAGAATTAAAATATGGCACTATAAAAGTGAACTTAGATTTCATATAACTATTCATATATATATGTGCATGACTGTGAGGCCAATACAAAGTTTAATTTAAAACAACAAAAGAAGAGTTGTCACTATAAACTAGAAACAGATGGAATATAAGAGATAAGCATGAAAATGAACATACGGTCTGTGAGACTAGACTACATCCCCTAAACATCTTTGAGGAACCTCCGCAGCATTCCCTACCCAATCAGCCTTTCAATTTCATTTTTCAGAGCATAGCATTGCTCAGTGTCATGGCCATGGTCCTGATGGAATCTGCACCAAGTAGCTTTATTCCTCTTATGGGGTGGAGCTCTTAGCTTTTCTGGCCATCGCAACAGCTTGTCCTCCCTGATGAATTCAAAGATCTCTTCAAATGCGAAGGCCAATGGTGTGTAGGCCTCATATTTATTCTCTGCCTTATCCTTTCTCCTTTTCTGGCACCTACTGACTGATTCCGCAACAGGATCTTCTTAAACTGCCGCGACATCAAAGGCGTTTGAAGAAATGTTCCTTGGTGTCGCGCCCCCATTGGGTGAGGCCGCGACTTCTAGCATTAGGACCCTCTTAGTCAAATAGTTAACCTTGGTCTAGAGTGAGGCATGACTGTCATAGAGGTGGTTGAGGTGATTGTATAGATGCAAAATCTCATCTTTCATTTATGTGCTCTGGTTGGATTCTCCTTCCATTTTCTGCTTTTGTTAATCTTTACAAAGTATATTTAATCTGAGATAAAACTAACAGGAGTGAGTAATCTCAGGAATATTGGAGTAACCAAGTATAAAATGGGGATACAGTGTTTGTACTACTATATGGTATTGCTACTGAAGTCGTGGGCAGTATGGTACATAAGTGCACTGTCATGGCCTTTGTATGATATTCACCAAGGCTGAGCTGGAGACCACATGATTCCGTTCCTTGATGTTTTGAAGCTTCTGTAACACCTGCCCCAGTAGAGTCCACGGCATGTAAGGTAGTTAAACTACCACGCCGAATCCCTACCTAAGCAGTGAGGGAAAATCCCAAAATTAAACCCTAGAAACAAAGTCTTTCTCCCAAAACTCGTGGAGAGCATACCTACTTGGGTTTGTGAACGTTAAAGGAACCATTTCAATGATGAAACCCTGGATCATAGGCCAAGAACAACAAGAAGTAAGCGCATTCCTTCCCTAATTATTCACCTTTTTAGGGCTAAAGCCCATCATGCTTTTCATCATTATCTAGATGGAATGATATCACAGGGGTATGTAGAATAGATCTGAGGTCATAAAATGGAGATCCGAGAACATATCTGAATACGCTATACCCATTTAAGGGTGTAAATAAATAAATAAAAATAGAGCTCAATAACCAATATCTACCCATGAGATGACGATCCAGAGGATCCTCAGGGAATGAATAAGGTGTTTAAGAACTTGAAATACAAAGAAACAAGATTGAAATATCTCGTTCCCACAGATGGCGCCAGATTGATGATACAAGAAGTCGTCCACTCATCGTTCTCGTACCAGCAAGTCAAGAGTAAAGTGTATAATAAATACACAAACAAGTAAATAGAGAGAAAACCAGATATAGAGTGGTTCAGCCTCTAAAATAGGCCTACGTCCCATGTGTTACTTCGTTCTCATTATATGCATTGCGTTTTACAATATAATCATGCCTAAAGAGGCAATTATGAGAATAAAGAAGAGTACATGTCAGTATTGAGGATTCCGATGTGCCGGTGAGGCGGTTGCGATGGAGATGCGTGGCCTCCAAGTTGTATGTTGAAGTTGTGTAGAGAGAGGCTGTATTGTAAAATCTACCCCATGCATGTGGAATTGTTCCCTCCTCACTTCGAGGTGTAATCCTCTATTTATAGGGGTATGCCCATGTGCTCGGAGCACGTGACGTATATAAAGTCTGCAGTTGCTATAATAGAGAGGGATGTGGCCTGTAAGGCAGGCAATGTGAGTGCTGCATCCTGTAATAGGCTAGAGACAAATGTGTCACACCCTGTATTGGGTGGTTCCACGACGTGTTGAGGGGGGACGCGCCCTGTGATGCGGAGGGTCGTGCCTCTTATTAGGTAGGGCTGCACCCCGAGTTCAGTAGGGGTCGCACCCTATGTTGAGATGGGTCGGGATATGTAAGCCTATGCAATACAGAATACCATCTACGGCGGGGTGCTATATTTGTACTATCAGTACCTGGTCCCTTCTTTCCAGTATTTCTCCACTACGTGGGAAGATTAGTACGAAGAAGCAATTGAGGTTGTGGAATGCATCAACTTTTCCTAGAAGGATAACATTATTGTTACCGAATGTGGAGATGACTCTCACCCCTCGAATAACTCAGATGGTGAGCTTAATAATGAAAACTCTAGTACTTTTGCCTAAGTGTGTGGAATGATTTTCTTTGAAGAATTATTGTCAGGAATAAATGAGATATCCCCTGCACTCTAGATAGATGAAGACACGAGTTTCATATTCTTCCTGTAATGTATAAATCATATGACCCGATCAGGGCAATACTACCAAGATCTGGTCTTCTCGAGTACACTTGCGGACAAAAGAAAAGGAATTAGCAAATGGATCCTAATGCTAGAAATGTTGATTGATGAAAGTAACATCCTTGAGCAACTCAAGAAGGACTAGACAACGACTCTTTATTTCTTCCTAATTTTACAGTAATGCCATGATTAAACTTCTCACTGTACCCACGGTTCCACCCTCCACTACTCTTGAGGAGGAAATTAAAATAGTTATAACTCTAACCACTAGCCGACTTGTCTCCTTCGCTGATGAGGAGATTCCTAATTTTGGCCCAGGTCATAATTACGCTTGCAATATCTCAGTGGAGGTCATGCAGAAGACAATCTAGTTGGTGCTTATTCATAACCATTCATACTTCAATATTTGTCCATTGCAAATTCTCAAATGCTTGGGGCTACAAGTCCTCGCACTCACTCCAATAGGCTCATGCATGCAAGCCATGATAACACCTAATAAGAGGTTATGGGTATTATGTCTCTTACACTAGGGGCTAGACCGATATGACCTCGTATATAATTTTAAGTCATCGATATCCCAACCTATTTTAATTTTCTCCTCGATCGACCATGGCTCCACAGTATCAAAGGAGTCACCTCTTCTCTCCATTAGAAGCTGAAATTATTTGCAGATAATCAAGTCATCACCATTATCGGAGATGTTGATAACTCTGACGATATTGGCATGAGCAACCCAATCTGGGAAAGTCATTATAGTACGAATTTTATGTTCCTCTCTTAGTTTAAAATTCACCTGCTTCCTCTATCGGCAGGAGACGACTCCAAAGATAGAGTGTGTCCGGAACACAACCACGTGGAAATGTTAATGTCATCCAAATTTTTAAGAATATGGGTTTTATGCCCAGAATGTGGTTACCTTATCATCAATTAGGTATTCTTGAGCCAATAGTTATGAAAGAAGATTTCCCTCCATACGGTCTGGGATATCAATTATCGTCAGATGAACTCATGGCTCTCCATGAGCCATATTGGAGGATGGTATTAAAGAGAAAATAGGTCATCTTAGGAGATTATTTTAATTGATAATTCATCAATGAGGGATATGATTTCCCCTTCTATGATTTCCCTAAACCATAGTATGATGTTTTTATAATGAAGATGAATAATGGGTTTAAGATTTTATTTTAGGACAAAATCACCGATACTAAAGACCAGAAACATGAGTTTAAGCCTTTGACCATCAAGTATATTGATTCAAGATCTTCGGACACTAAAAGCACCAATAGCACCGAAAGTACTAATAGCGATGGATCATTTCGCTTCCACACACTGAGGATGGATCTCCGTATGATCCACACTAGGGACGAATCGTCTGACCCATTACTGAAGATCACTTTTGTTGCTAAACCTCTCCTCAATTGGCAAAAGCATCCCAGTCAGCCCAGCTCTTCCTATCCAAAACACTGATATTTACCTCATAGAGAATGAATCCAAATTTTTCCTTTTGTTTATATTACTAATACAAATGTAAATGGGGCCTCTTTTGATCAGGTTCTCAATGTTGTACTTTTGAAAAATATTGGTAATGGATATTTTGAATATGTTGTTATGCCTTATATTAATTTCATTGATTCTTATCAAACAAATGATGAAGATGATTTAATGAATGAATAATTCTTAACACATCTCATCAGGAAAAAAAACATAACCACGTTCAAACTAATGATGATAGACTATATTGGCTCAAGTAGATCTCTAGACGATATTAGGATAGGGTTAACCCTTAATGAACATGAGCGATCGTAGATTAACGATGTTTGAAAAGAATTTTCGGATGTCTTTTCATGATCCTATAGTGATATGCCTAGCATTAATGCGTCGATCGTGTAACACAAAATCCAAACTTACCCATAATGCAATCTTGTTAAGCAGAAATTAAGAAAGATCCGACCCAAGTGGTCGCTCAAAGTCAAGGATGAAGTGATCAAACAGTTAAATACAGGTTCCATTCGTGTGATCGAGTATCCAACTTGGCCCACTAACATCATCCATATGCCCAAGCAGGAGGTAAAGTCTATATGTGCATTGACTATCGGGATCTAAATAAATCTTCCCAAAAGGATGATTACCCTTTGCCCAACATCGGCATGATCATTGATAACACTGCCAATCATGTACTCAAGTCATTTTTTGATGGATTCCTAAGGTATAACTAGATCAAGAATCATCCCAACCATTAAGAGAAGACTGATTTCACCATTTTGATACATTGTCATGATTTTTGGTCTCAAGAATATCGGGGCTACATACCAAATGGCAGCAACAATCATCCTCCATGATATTTTATACAAAGAGTTCGATGTCTATGTCTATGATATGATCTTCAGTTCCAAAACTCGAGGTCACATCCTAGCCTTGAGGAAATAATTTAACAGAGTACAATAATACCAAATGCGTCTCAATCCATAAAATTGCATCCTTGTGTCACAAAAGGAAAGTTCCTCATCTTCATGGTCAGCAAAAGAGTTATCGATATATTAGAAGATTCATCATCAAACTCATTTTCATCTACGAGTCCATCTTGAATATCCTCCTAAAGGATTAAACCAAAGTCTGGAATGAGTCATGTCAAGAATCCTTCGATAAAATCAAGCGATATTTTACCAAACCTTCGGTACTCATTCCACAACAACTTGAACTCCCTAATTCTCCTATATTTGGTTTTCATAGACACTACATATGAGGATATGCTAGCCCAATACATTTAGGAGTCATGCAAAGAAAGATTCATCTACTATGATAGGATAAAAATGACAGGTTAAGAAATAAACTACACCATATTAGAAAAAAGCATGTGTTGCCCTAGTGTGGGTCTTTTAGATGATCTAGCATCTTTTGCTTGCATTCCACACTAAGTTAGTGTCTCGAATAGATCCCATAAACTACCTCTTAAAAATACCCACCTTATCCAGCCGCATGGACAAATGTTTATATATCACCCAGAAAGCCATAAAGGGAAGATCCATCTATAATTACTGATATACCCGTTTATACCCTCAGCCTGGATGAGGATTACCTCCAATACGGACGACCCTACGATGGGCCGACCCTTCAACAGGCCCCAGCTGGCCACCGCCAGGTCTAGACGACCCTACGAGGGGCCGACCCTCCACCAGGTTCTAGACGACCCTACGAGGGACCGACCCTCCACCAGGCTCCAGGCGACCCTACGAGGGGCCGACCCTTCCCCAGGCTCCGGACGACCCTACGAGGGTACGATAGTACGAGGCCAGAATCAAGCCAGACTCACTACCGGAAGAAACTTTGCCCTCGGCCTCGGCTCATAGGCCGAGGGTGACATCATGACAGCGCGTGGTTTGGGACGCGTGGAACAGTGCGCGTCAGGCTCATATGACACGTGGTAGACCGTTATAACCGAATCACACCCTCACGTGAGGGAATATTATGTCATCATTTGGCATCTACAGGTGTCAACAGGGGATTGGTTAGATCATCATTCACATGCACCATGCTTACTTGGGGGGGTACACTACACCCCCCAAGACCTATATATACTTGTCACTTACAACCCTACAGGGGATCGATCCATGAACAGTAGCCCTAGCTAAAACTCTGCTTGTACACACACAGTAGAGAGAGAGAGAGAGAGGGTTATGTGCGTTGTATCCAAGGCCATTAGTGCCCATACTTAGTGGATCACACACTCACAGTGGATGTAGGCCAATTTGGCTGAACCACTATACATCATTGTCTAATTTCCTCTTATACTCATCCCCTTCTATACACTTATACATCTCTATGGCTGCCATGGCTGCTACTGCTTGCGCTCACTAACACTTATCTGTGGGTGCTAAATCTTAGCATCATCAGTTTGGCGCCGTCTGTGGGAACGAGAAGACATCTCTTCCTTTGTACAGCTTGACCTCACTGGGCACTCTGGTGGTGAACCAACGCTCCCCCTGAGAGGAGGTGTTTCACCATTGAAAGAGACCCACCAAGGTTCCCAAGATTACTAGTATTTTCCTCAGTTCAACTTTTCATAGCTTAAGCACATGGCACCTGAGATGCCACCACCACCACTTCCCCCGGCGGATGAGGGGGGAAGACCCAGTTCCAGTCAGCCGCCGCCTCAGTCTGAGATGGCTGATGTGGCGGCACCCCTAAAGTCTCTGGCAGCAAGCCAGCGGATGATGCAGGAGCAGTTCACAGCTCTAAGCCAGAACATACTAAGAGCACCAGGAGTTTCGCCTGAGATGATTACTCCAGCAGCAGCTCCAGGGCAGCATGAAACCAGGGGACCACCCCAGGCACCACGCAAAGACCTACCACCCCCTCAGCGGCGTAGGGATGTTGCTGACCCCCGGCGTTTACGCCTGGGGAGGCAAGGAAACCTTTGCCCTGAGGACAGGTATGACGATCTGGAGGGAGAGGAGGCTCCTATAGAGTGCTGGGAATCTTACGAGGTCTCCAACAACACTGTGCGACCCCTCCAGGACAGTAGGGAAAAGTGCGGGAGACCAAACCCTGATGATCGCCCGAGAGGCTCTGCTTTTGATCGCTTGAGCAGGGGGTCGGCCTTTGAGAGGCTAGGCCCAGTAAATGACCTGCGAGAACAGTTGTCCAGGCCAAGGAGTGCTGCAAGATCCAGGAGGGAGGCGGCCGATGGCCGACCCCGAGGACGAGATGACGGCCAAAGGGAAGTGAACAGTCGACACAGGCCTGCTCCAGCAGAACCCTCCGTCCACCTCGGAGAGGCAGCAGGGGATAACATCGGCCAGGCCGACCCTGTGAGGCCTTGGAATGACTCAATCCAGCGGTTAAAGGATAAGATTGGTGATATATTGAAGAGCCGAGACCCTCTTCAGAGGGGATACACCATAGGCTCACCCTTTGTGGCAAAGATAGTCAACTTCCCCACGCCGTCAAAGTTCAAGCCACCTATGGTCACCCCAAGGTATGACGGGAGCACCAACCCCGTCCACCACGTGGAGATGTATCAGTCGGCGGCAGACATATACTCTATCTCAGATGAGATGAGGTGTCGTGCCTTCTCTGGTACCCTGACAGGGGCTGCGCATGTGTGGTACACGTCTCTTCCAAAAAATTCCATTGGAAACTTTAAGCAGTTGGCAGACCTGTTCATCCATAATTTCTGCTTCGGGGTGAGGCCACAGAAGAAGACCACCCACCTGCTCTATGTTAAGCAGGGGAAGAGCGAGAGTCTGCGGGACTATATAGCCAGATTCAATAAGGAGAAGCTGGAGGTAGAAGACTATGAGGAGAGCATAGCTATGACAGCCCTGATTGGAGGACTCCAAAAGGGGAAGCTGTTATGGAAGCTTGCTGAAGACCCTCCGAGGACGATGGCCGAGCTGTTGTCGACAGCAGGAAAGGTGATGAACGCCGAAGAGGCGATGGCTGCAAAATATGAGGACGAAAGAGGAGGTGACAGTGGGAGTAAATACCCCAAGAAGAACAAAGAGGGGAAGAAGAGATCCATGGATGACAAGTTCGCGGGGTACACCCCTCTGACGGTCAGCTGTGAACAGATCCTCAATGAGATAAAGAGTGACCGGACGCTGAAGTGGCCAGAGAAGCTGAGGGCAGCCCCCGGCAAGAGGAATAAGAACCTGTGGTGCGAATTTCACCAAGACCACGGCCACGTGACGGATAAATGCTTTGCTCTGAAAGACGAGATTGAGAAGATGCTGAAGGAAGGGAAGCTCAGAAAGTACGTCGACAAAGCCGACTTCAAGAGGGGCCGAGGGGACGACCCCAGAAAGAAGCGAGTCGATGCCTGCAGAGAAGGTCCTCAAAAAAGAGGGGACGACCCCTCTGATGATGAGGACGACCCCGACCTCCCGCCGAGAGACGATCACGGCCCTGTCAAGAGGCTCAATATGATCTCGCTCGGAGTGGGAATGATCTCTGGGGGACTTGCAGGAGGAGGGTCTGAGGTCACCGACAGGAAGGCCCACGTGGCTGAAGCAAAGGCATTGACGAAGACGGTGCACGCAACCTCCCTGGAGGTCAAGTCAGAAAAGAGGAAGAAGGTTGATATGGACACACTGATAGTAGAGTTTTCAAGGATGGACTTCAAAGGCCTGTTAGCCCCGCATGATGACCCTCTCGTCATCACTACCAGGGTGCACGGATGCGAGGTGCCAAGGATCTTGGTAGATGGTGGTAGCTCTGCAGATGTGATGTTTTGGCCATGCTTCAAAGCCTTGGGTCTCAGCCATGCTAGACTTGTCCCCTACCCTCATCCGTTGATTGGGTTCAGTGGGGAAAAGGTTCATCCCCTTGGGGTATATGAGGCCGATGTGAGAATGGGGGACGAGTGGCCGAGATGGCTCACCAAGAAGGTCAGTTTCTTTGTGATGGATGAGCAGGTGTTTTCGGCCTATAACATCATACTGGGGCGTGTGGCCCTCAAGGGGTTTGAAGCCGTGTCGTCTAAGGTCCACCAGATGATCAAATTTCCAACCCCTTACGGGGTGGGGGAAGTTCAAGGAGACCAGACGACGGCGAGAGAATGTTACTACAACTCCGTTGAAGAGAGGGAGGCACACAAGAGGGTTACAACCACTTATAATATCGATACCCTAGACCCCAGAGATGAAACGAAGCTGAAAAAAGGAGAGGCTGCGGAAGAGGTAGAATCCATCATCCTCGATGAGGATGACACGGAAAAAACCGTCCAAGTTGGCAAGTCTCTGAAGCCCAAAATCAAGGAAGACCTCATTAAACTGCTAAGGAGAAGGCGAAGCGTCTTTGCCTGGAGTCATGTAGATATGCCAGGGATTGACCCTAAAATCATGTGACACAAGCTCAATGTGGTAGAGGGAGTGAAGCCGGTGAAGCAGAAGAGGAGAATTTACTCCAGAGAAAAATATGAGGTCATCAGGGACGAGGTCAAAAAATTAGAAGACGCTGAATTTATCAGAGAGGTCATCTACCCTGAATGGCTGTCCAATGTAGTCATTGTTCCAAAGGCCAATGGCAAGTGGAGAATGTGCGTGGACTTCACAGACCTCAACAAGCATTGTCCCAAAGACAGCTTCCCTCTCCCCCGCATCGACCAGATGGTAGACGCTACCGCAGGCCATGACCTCATGAGTTTCATGGATGCCTACTCAGGGTATAACCAGATTTTCATGAACCCTGAAGACTCGGAGAGGACCGCCTTCATCACTGACAAGGGGACATACTGCTACAGGGTCATGCCCTTTGGCCTAAAGAATGCAGGGGTAACGTACCAGCGCCTCGTAAACAAAATGTTTGATGATCAAATTGGGAAGTCTATGGAGGTCTACGTGGACGACATGCTAACTAAGAGTCTGAAGGCAGAGGATCATGTGGCAGACCTGGAGAGGACCTTTAATACGATGGATAAATACCAGTTGAAGCTTAACCCGGCCAAATGTGTCTTCGGGGTCGGAGCAGGGAAGTTCCTGGGGTTCATTGTCAACCAAAGAGGCATCGAGGCCAATCCTGAAAAGATAAAGGCCCTTCTTGAGATGAAGGCCCCCAGGTCCATTAAAGACGTTCAGAGGCTCACAGGGAGAGTTGCTGCCTTGAACAGGTTCGTGTCTAAGGCCACAGACAAGTGTTTGCCATTATTCAAGATCCTTAGGAAGGCCTTCGAGTGGAATGAAGAGTGTGACGAGGCTTTCAAGGGCCTGAAGTCGTACTTAGGGTCTCCCTTGCTGCTATCACGACCTGTCCAGGGTGAACGACTTTATGTGTACCTCGCCGTCTCAGAGTCGGCCATCAGTGCAGCCATTGTAAGAGACGAAGACGGGATACAGAAGCCTGTGTATTTTAACAGCAAGGCACTCCAGGGGGCAGAGCAAAGATACCCGAGGATGGAGAAGCTGGCCTACGCCTTGATCCATGCCTCGAGGAAGATGAAGCCGTACTTTCAGTCCCATACAATGGTCATCCTCACCGACTCTCCTCTTAGGCAGGTCCTACACAAGCCAGAAAAATCAGGAAGGTTGATGGCCTGGGCTATAGAGCTGGGGGAGTTTGACATTATGTATCAGCCTAGGACGGCCATTAAGGGGCAGGCATTGGCGGACTTCATGGCTGAGTTCACCTGGGAAGATGATGAGGCCGAGGGTGAGACCCTCGGGAAGACGGATACAGAAGACAGACCCGCTGACACACCCGCAGATAGGGTTGAGACGAGCACCGCTAGAAGGAAAGCGACTGAAAACGAAGAGGGAAGATACATCTTTAGACAGGGGTCCCTCTCTGAGGGAAATTTTTTAGAAGGAAAGACTCTGTGGAGCCTCTTCGTTGATGGGTCCTCCTGTGATAGCGGAAGTGGTGCTGGACTGATACTATCAGCACCCGATGGCACAGACGTCGAATACGCCCTGAGGTTCAACTTCAAAGCCTCCAACAACGAGGCTGAATATGAGGCCTTAGTAGCAGGCCTCTCCTTGGCCAAGTCTCTTAGTGTCGGCCAGATTTTGGTCCATAGTGATTCAAGGCTAGTCGTGAATCAGATACTAGGAGCCTACGAGGCTAAGGACGAAAGGATGGCAAGGTACCTCGAGAAGGTGAGGTCATTACTGAAGGGCTTCAGAGAAGTGAAATTAAGGAGGGTACCTAGGCTTGATAATGGCCGCGCTGATGCCCTTGCTAGGCTGGCCTCGGCAACAAGAACAGACATCAGGAGGACGGTCCCAGTAGAAATTTTGCTCCGGCCGACTATTGAGGACGCTGAGGGAACACCCAGCAATTGCCTAAGTGTTTCCCAAGAAGCTTCGTGGATGGACCCCCTTATCAGATACATTAAAGAGGGTGAGATGCCAGAAGCAAGGCAAGAATGGAAGAAGCTGAGGTACAGGGCGGCAAAATTCACTGTCATCGGAGACACCTTATACAAAAAGAGGTTTCTGCTCCCCTTACTTAGGTGTGTGCATCCCCCAGAAGTCCCTTCCATTTTGCAAGATGTGCATGAAGGGTCGTGCTCAAGCCACATTGGGGGTAGATCCCTAGCGAAGAGGGTAATCACCCAGGGGTACTGGTGGCCGACCTTGGGGAAAGACGCAGCGGCATACGTAAAAAAGTGCGACAAATGTCAAAGATTTGCCACCATCCCTCACCAACCCCATCAGCCTCTTACTTCCATTACATACCCATGGCCGTTTGCAGTGTGGGGGATCGACCTAGTAGGACCCTTGCCTAGGGCCATCAATAACTATCGATTCCTCATCGTAGCCATTGATTATTTTTCAAAATGGGTGGAGGCGGAGCCAATGGTGACAATCACAGAGCAGAAGACCTTCCAGTTCATCTGGAAAAACATCATATGCAGATACGGTCTCCCCAACACCCTCATCTCGGATAACGGGACTCAGTTCAAGAATGCCTCTCTACAGAAATACTGTGAGAGGGTAAGTATCAAACAATTTTTCTCCACCCCAGGCCGACCTCAGGCCAATGGGCAAACCGAAGTTACGAACAGGACAATCTTAGATGGGATTAAGAAGAGGCTTGAGGAAGCAAAAGGAAGATGGGTCGAGGAGTTATATGCCGTGCTGTGGGCATACAGGACGACAGTGAGGACCCCCACCGGGGAGACCCCATTCATGCTAGCATATGGATCAAAAGCCGTCATCCCCACCGAGATTGAGTTTCCTACGCATAGAGTCCAAATGTACGACTCCCAGGGAAATACGGAAGAAAGGAGACTTGACATGGACTTGATTGAGGAAAGAAGGGAGGATGCTGAGATAAGGCAAGCTTCCTACCAACAGAGGACCACAAGGTTCTACAATCGGAGGGTGAAATAGAGGCCCATCGCAGTGGGGGACTTGGTCCTCAAGAAGACTTGGCAAAAGCCCAACAAGCTTCACCCTAATTGGCATGGCCCATATAGGGTCATCGATGAAGTCATCCCTGGGACCTACAGGCTAGAAAACCTAGAGGGGGAACCTTTTTCAAACCCCTGGAATGCAGATCATTTGAAGAAATACTATCAGTAGTGTTGTAAGGTCTTGAAAGGCCATAATTGTAATGAGAGTTGCTCCAACAGAACACTCAGAAAATTAATGAGAAATATCAGTGTTTCCTTCATCCTGTTGTCAGTCCTAGCATGCATGGAAACATCTACAGAAATCCATTAAATTGGAAAGTTGATCCCTCGGCTATAATGGGGACCAGTGGAGGGGACGACCCCACCACTGTCCTCAAAAAAGACGAGGGAAGACTTTAAAACCCATTAAATTGGAAAGTTGATCCCTCGGCTATAATGGGGACCAGTGGAGGGGACGACCCCACCACTGTCCTCAAAAAAGACGAGGGAAGACTTTAAAACCCATTAAATTGGAAAGTTGATCCCTCGGCTATAATGGGGACCAGTGGAGGGGACGACCCCACCACTGTCCTCAAAAAAGACGAGGGAAGACTTTAAAATCCATTAATTTGGAAAGTTGATCCCTCGGCTATAATGGGGACCAGTGGAGGGGACGACCCCACCACTGTCCTCAAAAAAGACGAGGGAAGACATTAAAATCCATTAAATTGGAAAGTTGATCCCTCGGCTATAATGGGGACCAGTGGAGGGGACGACCCCACCACTGTCCTCAAAAAAGACGAGGGAAGACTTTAAAACCCATTAAATTGGAAAGTTGATCCCTCAGCTATAATGGGGACCTGTGGAGTGGACGACCCCACCACTGTCCTCAAAAAAGACGAGGGAAGACTTTAAAACCCATTAAATTGGAAAGTTGATCCCTCGGCTATAATGGGGACCAGTGGAGGGGACGACCCCACCACTGTCCTCAAAAAAGACGAGGGAAGACTTTAAAATCCATTAATTTGGAAAGTTGATCCCTCGGCTATAATGGGGACCAGTGGAGGGGACGACCCCACCACTGTCCTCAAAAAAGACGAGGGAAGACATTAAAATCCATTAATTTGGAAAGTTGATCCCTCGGCTATAATGGGGACCAGTGGAGGGGACGACCCCACCACTGTCCTCAAAAAAGACGAGGGAAGACATTAAAACCCATTAAATTGGAAAGTTGATCCCTCGGCTATAATGGGAACCAGTGGAGGGGACGACCCCACCACTGTCCTCAAAAAAGACGAGGGAAGACTTTAAAACCCATTAAATTGGAAAGTTGATCCCTCGGCTATAATGGGGACCAGTGGAGGGGACGACCCCACCACTGTACTCAAAAAAGACGAGGGAAGACTTTAAAATCCATTAATTTGGAAAGTTGATCCCTCGGCTATAATGGGGACCAGTGGAGGGGACGACCCCACCACTGTCCTCAAAAAAGACGAGGGAAGACATTAAAATCCATTCATTTGGAAAGTTGATCCCTCGGCTATAATGGGGACCAGTGGAGGGGACGACCCCACCACTGTCCTCAAAAAAGACGAGGGAAGACATTAAAATCCATTAATTTGGAAAGTTGATCCCTCGGCTATAATGGGGACCAGTGGAGGGGACGACCCCACCACTGTCCTCAAAAAAGACGAGGGAAGACATTAAAATCCATTAATTTGGAAAGTTGATCCCTCGGCTATAATGGGGACCAGTGGAGGGGACGACCCCGCCACTGTCCTCAAAAAAGACGAGGGAAGACTTTATTTAAAAAAAATCATTAATTTGGTTACTTGAACCCTCAGCTATAATGAGGCCACATGAGGGGACGACACAACAGTGGTCCTCAAAAAAGACGAGGGAGGGGTTAGTAGCATCAACAAGGAGCAAACCATAAAAGAATGAAATAAGGAAGACAGCAATTATGGAAGGAAGAAACAATGGTATTAATAAAACATAAAATATCAAGTGTTTTACAAGGCCATTAAACAAAAATACAAAAGTGAGGGTATGGGCCACAGACGGCCACCCTAAGGGGCGATATCAGAAGGCAGAGCCTCAACACCAACCAATGGGGTCTCTTCAGCAATCATGACTGGCCGATCCTCAGACGTGCCGACCCCCTCAACATGAACTTGGGACTCCACTTGCGACAGGGCTTCAGCAATCAGGGGATCATCCAGCTGAACCACCTCAAGAGAAGGGAGGATGGATGATACTGTGTCGGCAAACTTTAGGACGACCCACCGACAGGCCGTCCTAATTCCCCTCTCAAGATATTCAAGGCCGAAGCCTTGGAATTCGTCAGAAACCTTGTAAGCCTCAACAGCATCAGCCTCGGCTTTCTGGACAGCTGCTTCAAGGTCAGTCTTGTGCTTGGCCTCCATATTGGTTAAAGCCTCGTCCTTGTCCTTGATCAACAAGTCCTTAGCCTACAGATTGGCATCATGCTGCCTCGTCAGCTCATCAAGGACTATAGCGTGCTCAGTCCTTGCACCCTCCAACTCGGCCCTCGCAGTGTCCAGCTCTGTCCGTAGGTCGGCCTCTTGTTGAATGGCCCTCTCAGCTTCGTGAAACTTTTGTTGATTCTCGGCCATCCACTTGGTGGCTGAGGTCAAGGCACAAACAGACTGCAAGAAAAAATGAACAAACATCAAGATGGGCCGAGATAACAGTTGGTAAGAATAAAATTAAAAGGTCAAGACCAATACCTGAGCAAGGGAGTGCAGACCATAGTTGTACACTTTGGCAGGGGGCATCTTCGCCAAGAACTCGAAGTCAGAGGCCGACGGTGCAAAGAACATCGAGGCCTTGGCTGCCCTCAAGTTTGCGATCAGCGACGAAGGGTCGGCCCTCAGATGGGTCAGATTTTGAGACCAGAAGGCCCCCATGCTCGACGAAGAGGTTACCCCCTCAGAGGCCTCGACCCTGGCCCTTGTCTTAGGGTCAGGCCGATGCTCAACTGGAGCCTCAGGCTCTTTCCTTTTGTGGATGTCGGCTCAACAATCGTCGGCCCTGAGGCCCTCGTCTTCTTTGGAGCTTGCTGAGGCTCCTTCCCCTTCTTCTTTGACAAACCAGCGAGTAGGCTTGGAGCAGTCATTTCCCAGAGGTAATCTGACACACCTACAGGACGACCTAAAAAGGGTACCATGCATCAGAAAAATACAGAGATAAACAGGAAACACTTTAAAAAAGTAAAGAATGGAAAACGTCCTGTATAACTCGCATAGTTCCGTCAGAGGGCCGACCCTCAGACCAGCTTCTTTGAGGTACCGAGGGGTCATCAAATCTTCGAACTTTGGGATCTCACCCCCTCTCCCTCGTCCCCTCAGATACTCAACAATATCCCTTTCCTCCAGGCTAAGTCCGGGGTCTGACCTAGCTTTCATTGAGGGATTAGACCATTTGTTAGGGACCCTCGGACCATCGGCAGAAGGGGATGCCTCGGTGGAGCACTCCCACGCCCCAGATATGAAGAAGAATCTCTTTTTCCAATCATGATTGGAAGTTTGATCCACGTGGAGAAGTTTCTTCTCAGACCTTCTCGCCCCTAGATGATAGTATCCGGGTTGTTTAGATGAAGAGGTGATGTTGTAACAGGCCAAGAATACGTCGGACGAGGGCTCATCAGTGAAAGCATTTTTCCACAGGGAAATATAACCCAGGATCGTCCTCCAAGAGTTGGTGGAAGTTGAGAGGGGGAGACGCCCAGAGCCGACATAATATCTACAATGGCAGGGTGGAAGGGAAGTCTGACACCTACCTTGAACATTTGCTCATAAACTGCAACCTCTCCCTCTTGACAGTCAAAACCCCTCTCAGCATCAGAAGGAACCCTCATAGTTACCCCAGAGTGCACTCCGTAAATATGCCTCCATATCAGAAGGTCTCTATCCCTAACGGAGGAGATAAAGGACGAGGCGTGGGAGGTGTCAACCTCATCATCTGTATCATCGTCCTCGTCCTCATCTCCTTCCCCCTCATCACCTGCAGGAGGACCCTGGGGAAAAGCCACTTGGAAGGCATTGGGGGATAGGGTTGTCACAGGGACAACCTCAGAGGGGATTGTACCTTCGGCCTCTCGGGGAGGGCTAAGGTCAGACGTGTCCCTTCTACCGGACGTTCCAGCACCAGTTGGCGAGGAAGCTCTCTCGTCCATTTCACTTGATTTGGGTGTCTCGTCCGGACGAGATGACGACCCACAAGACTCAGAGGGTTCATACGGTCTTATGTTGGCAAGAGGCACGGGAAAGATGGGTCGTACCCAATTAGGGTCGGCCCCTTGTCTCCTCTCTTCCTCTTCCTCTTCCTCTTCCTCTTCCTCTATTCGTCTGATCTCGGTAAATAGTTTCTCTCTCAAAGATGGGAATTCAGATACTAAGTTGTAAAGCCTTCTAAGCATTAAAGGGAAGACCCTACACTTGGAGAAAATACACTAGACTTGGCTAATTCAACTACAAACACTTGGGGGATTGACCAGGTTTGACTTCTGGATTAAACCAAAGAACTAAAAAGTTTTTGTCAAGAACGTTCAAGAACTAACAACCGGAGAAGACACCGGAAAAGGCTATGGGGGAACTCTAAGAAAGTGCCGACCTGCAACCCTAAAAAATACACAGAAATGAAGACAAAGGAAGGCGCGAGGAGAAAAAGGTTACCTGATGAGGAGAGAGCAAGAACGCTGCTAGGTCTGAAGGGTTGAAGGCTGCAAATGGCGACTGGTTCTAGAGAGAGAATGCTTAGGCGCGAAGAAGAAGAAGAAGAAGGAAGAGAGAGAGTTTGAAAATCTCTTAAATACTTTGGTAATGAGTGGACCCATTTACCAAAAAAAGGTATAATTAGGGCACAAGGCCCCAAGCACACTGTACAGCCGCCCTGCCTTGGAAACTGGAACAGCAATGAGTATCTGCACAGGTGTCACTCACCTAACTGATCACACGTGTCTCAATTTCAGCAAATATCCCTTAGCCATCTCAATGACACCTATGGCTAAGGGCTGGGGGTGATTGATATACCCGTTTATACCCTCAGCCTGGATGAGGATTACCTCCAATACGGACAACCCTACGATGGGCCGACCCTTCAACAGGCCCCAGCTGGCCACCGCCAGGTCCAGACGACCCTACGAGGGGCCGACCCTCCACCAGGTTCTAGACGACCCTACGAGGGACCGACCCTCCACCAGGCTCCAGGCGACCCTACGAGGGGCCGACCCTTCCCCAGGCTCCGGACGACCCTACGAGGGTACGACAGTACGAGGCCAGAATCAAGCCAGACTCACTATCGGAAGAAACTTTGCCCTCGGCTCATAGGCCGAGGGTGACATCATGACAGCGCGTGGTTTGGGACGCGTGGAACAGTGCGCATCAGGCTCATATGACACGTGGCAGACCGTTATAACCGAATCACACCCTCACGTGAGGGAATATTATGTCATCATTTGGCATCTACAGGTGTCAACAGGGGATTGGTTAGATCATCATTCACATGCACCATGCTTACTTGGGGGGGTACACTACACCCCCCAAGACCTATATATACTTGTCACCTACAACCCTACAGGGGATCGATTCATGAACAGTAGCCCTAGCTAAAACTCTGCTTGTACACACACAGTAGAGAGAGAGAGAGAGGGTTATGTGCATTGTATCCAATGCCATTAGTGCCCATACTTAGTGGATCACACACTCACAGTGGATGTAGGCCAATATGACTGAACCACTATACATCATTGTCTAATTTCCTCTTATACTCAACCCCTTCTATACACTTATACATCTCTATGGCTGCCATGGCTGCTACTGCTTGAGCTCACTAACACTTATCTGTGGGTGCTAAATCTTAGCATCATCAATTACCTTGTCGATAATCCTATGGGAGAAGACGACTTATAAATTTTTGAGCTTTAGGATGAGATATTCTTTATACTTCTCATGAAGAGCTCCGATAGAGATCTTATTTAACGGGGCCCACTAACAAGAAAGGATATGGCATTAGGATACTCCCAATTACCCATGATGATTGTCACATTCCAGTTTCTATCAAACTGGATATCTCTTGGACTTCTGGACTCCATTTTGAAGCTCATCTCGTAGATCTCGCTTCCCAATTCAAGGATATTTCCTTTCAGTACCTTTCCCATTCAAGAAACAGCTTCGTCGATGCATTAGCAACTCTAGCTTCTATGGTCGACATGCCTGAGGGAATAATGATGACCCTTTTTCAAGTTAAGAAGTAGTTTGTTCCAACTCACTACTACTCCATCAAACTTGCTATAGGATGAGATCTAGAAAAAATTGGGTTATGGTATTACGACATGTATTACATCCTAAGGAATGATGGATATCCTCAAGGTCCTAGTAATAAAGACCTTATAACCTTTCGTAAACTTGCAACTCAATACATCATCTATGATAAGGAACTTCTTAAAAGGAATTTTGATGGAACCCATTTACATAAAAAGGGATAACATTAAAGACATAACATGGGTTAACATCAAATAGATGATGTAGAAGATTCACAATAAGGAATATGAACCTCACATGAATGGTTATATGGTTGCTAAGAAGGTCATTCAATAGTGGTAATATTGGACCTCTATGGTTCAAGATTGTGTTGCTTATTCAGAAGGTGACTCAAGTGAAAACAGTTTTTCAATTTTCACCACTTTGGCCCTTCTCAACGTGGGGCATTGACATCATTGGGAAAGTCACTCCCAAATCATCAAATGGGAGTGAGTTCATCTTGGTCATTATTGATTATTTCACCAATTGGGTTTAAGGAGAATCATACGCAAAATTAAATGCAAAGTGATTAGATAAGTTCATTAGAAAGAACATCATCTATTGCTACGGGGTCCATATCAGTTTTTGGTTCCAAACTTATCTTTTAAAATTGGTGAAATATTATAATCAATGTATCTTAAATATAATTTTTTAGGTCAAAATTTAATTTGGTCCCCAATTTTTTTTATATTTAAATAAATTAATTACATTAAATATAACCTTATTATTGGCACAATGACACTAAAAACATGGGCAAATACTAGGAGCAAAATAATACAAGCGATTTAAAATAATATTCATACAAACATATATATATATATATATATATATATATATATATATATATATATATATATATATATTGTTAGAAAACATATACTTGTAGAAAGAGAGAAGGGTTAGAGAGGGACGACAAGAGACCGATATTTGTGAGGTGCAGGGAGGGGTGGAGAGGGGCGAAAGGATCAAGAGACGAAAGAGTAAAGAGGAGGGGAAGGGCTGGCGACGGGACCTGGAGATGAAATAGCGAAAGAGAGGGGAAGGGATGCAAATGGGATCTGAAGAAGGGAGGGATGGGAGGTAAATGAGAGAGAAGAGAATACTAAAGTTGCTAATGAGGGAAGGGGTTATGTTACAATTTAGTGTCAGTTCCGGTTGAGTTATGGATTATTATTTTTTTTATATTGGAATCAGGAACCGAACTACAAAATCATGTCTTTAGGGAACGAACTAATATTCTAAAGGGGGCTCATCCGTATGTAAATTGAGAAAGTGGTATTTGTTGGAATAATATCATCATTCGATGTCCTCAATCCTTTAATTTTTGGGAACTTTGAGGAGTGTTTAAAATTTTCCACGAGAGTTTAGGAATGTTTAAAAAAGGGGAATTTTAATTGAGGTAAATTAAATTAGTTTTACTTGATATAATTAAAATATATTGAACCTATAAATATGTAATTTGGACACTAGTTAAATTATTGGTCCATGTTTTATTAGGCTTGCTTAGTTCATATAAGGAAAATGGATTGGGTTGGGTTGGTAATATATAAAGGATCCCAAGGATAAGTTGGTAAATTAATAATGACTGGGAATAAGTCGGGAAAACTAGGTTACTTAAGATATGAGTTGGGAAAAATTAAGGAAAGATTAACGAAATTCTTGGTAATAAAATAAAATATAAAGGGGGAAGACACGCGAGGTCCGTGATCATGGGTCGCTTCGCGAGGTGTGCTTTCTTGTTGAGCCACGTTTTTCATCATTTTATCCTCTTAAAAACCCTAATCCTCCTCATTCTCTACACACCTAAACCCTAATAACTTCCCAAGCCTAAAACACCAGTTCAAACATAATTCTAAAAATTTGAATATTAAAGGAAATGATTTGAATCAAGAAGAAATAAGAATCTAAAGAAGAAGAAAGAGGAAGAATCAATAGGAATTTGAGAACTTGGAAGGCTTGGATTATCATCACCAAAATATTCATTTTTAACTCAGAGGAAAGATAAAAATACTTTCTCCTCTCATCCTTATAAGTAGTAATTTCTACCTCCACATGTTTGTTAAATTATAAAATTTGATTAGAAATTCATAGCCCAAATTCTTGAACTAACCTCTAGGTTAAGTTAAAGCTTTTTCTATAAAATGGTTATACTCCAAATCATTTATGTCATATATTAGTTAATTCAAATTCATTCATATTAATTTAATCAAACTACGAAACATGAATGCTCTTAATTCAACTTAATTCTAAATGAATTGAAATGGTAAGTATGATTTCATCTTTGATTAAAAATTTCGTGAATTGAAATATGACTATGATACTCCCGTGAGATTGAATTGGAAATTACACATTTGTTACTAAATTGTGATAAATATAAAAATTGCATAATAATTCATCTTATACTTAAATCTTGGATTCCAATTTACAGAATTATTTGTAAGTATGAAAATTGATATACATGCATGCAAATCCTTCTCTTATGTGTAATTATGATTAGAGACCTAAATTCACGTCTTTTCCATAACTTGGAATTCTAAAGGATTGAACCCTATTACGTAAATAAAATAATTATAATAGAAACCCTTTAACAAAAGACTATTATGACGGATTTAGAAATTTTATGACTTTTCACATGTTGGACATCCTTTCCATGAAATGTAATATAAAAAAATGTTAACTTACAAAGATAGACGTTTGGACTTAGCTTCCGATCATGATTACACTTGTCATTTCACTTAAACATATTGAGAAGATATGAAGTTAAAAATATGGAATCTAACATCTAGTTAATTGAAATAGTTTATTTAAAAGTATTTATGCATCTGTTAGGCTAATATGACAAAATGGACAGGGACTACATACTTTATTATTTAGCATGACTCTGTTAGAGTCATGGTTATGCTATATTGATTATTCATATTATGTAGGTAGGTGAGGGGTGTGCCGATTACTTATATTATGGAGGTGAACGAGAGGTGTGTCGATTATTTATATCAAGGAGTTGGGCGAGGGGTGTGCCAGTTATTTATATTAAGAAGGCGAGCGAGGCTTGGGACGATTTATTTTATCCTCACCAACTAAAAAATGGCAGACTTAAGTGTTAGTGATATCATAGTTAGTGGGGGCTAGCCATGAGTTCTTTGGTGTATAAGGGACCCCGTATTTAGTGGGGACTAGTCTTGATTTTAGGTATTGATATATTTATGGTACGTAGTGTTTTAAGGATACATTCCCAGTTTTCATTATGTTATTACTACGGGTATTGGTTATACTAGTCATCTCGCCATTTATGATAACTAGAGGGATTTTATGAGTTCATAAAATACATATTATGAAAGATTTAACACTAGTAATGGGGGGCAAAACAGTTAAATTAACAAATTTGTATTCATTATTTATATGCATGATTGCCCAAATTATTATTTGGGTTGCGTAATTTTTATCTTATTGAAGTGGGCCTGCCCCTTGCATTATTTCAGAGCCTTGCTTTGTCAGGCTTTGATTCCTCCCACTCGAGCACCCAGTCATTCGTTCCAGTCATCATCAGTTTATGAAACATAAGTTTTGGACATAATACTATCTTTATTTATTTATTCTGATGATGTGAGGTTTATATTAACGTTTAGTACTTTTACTCAATTTTGGATTATGTTATGACAAAGGTCGTTGAGACATCTTTGATGATGACTTACTTCTATCCTTTGCCTATTTTTATGTCGAGGATTTCGTGTCGTACTATATTTGTCTATCATATTTCATTGATTCCTTTTCATGCTAATGATGACAGTTACTTATTTTCTTAGCCTGTATAGTGTAAGGACACATTTTTTAATCGAGTCAATTTGTATGTTTTGGCTTATTCTGTGTTTGGAGAAAACCATTCGAGTAATAGGTTAGGACTTCAGTTGCTTTACCTTTCAAGCCTACGATGTGTTGATTGAAGACATAACGGCCAAGTTAAAAGATCTACATCACCGTGTCATGTATTGTGCCACGTTTTATCTTCAGATCTCAGATATGAATGCGTATATATTTTTTATTCTAGGATATTTAATTTTGGGTTTTGGCTTTATAAAAATGGTTTAAAATTATTTTTAGAAAATTTGACATGTCGTTAGAATAACATTGCCTAGGTCGTTTGAACGAGACTATGGATCGCATTAGAACATGTTCCAACAAACTTCAAATGAGATTAGTTTTGGCATGATCTGGTTTTTCATTAGATATGTCATTTTTCTGTATTATTTTTCGTCCTTACCTAGATTTTGAAAAACCTCCTATAAATAGGAGTATGGAGCGACAATTTTATTATAGACTTTTTCATTACTATTGAGTTCCAAAACTCTTCCAAAATGCTCCCTAGTTAGGGTCAAATATTTTATTTTATTACCCCTATTTTTGTGCAATATTGCAATCCCATGGTTGCTAAATCCTACATTTGATACATATTTACTGTATAACCTTGATATTCATGATTAATCATTTTTTAAGGTTTATTTGAGTATTTATAGGGTTTTCGAAGCTAAATATGAAGTATGGAAGCATTTTAAGATAGAAACATCCACAAATGCGCTTTTAGGAGAAAAATGATAATTTCACAAAGGCGGTGTCAAACTCAGACTCTTCATGAAGATTATTGGCCTCAAAATAAGGAATGTCTGGGTTTAAGCGGCACATCAATCCATTTTCAAACAATTAAGTTATTAAGAGTCAAAGTTTGAAATTGGAAAAAGTCAAAAGTCAAATCTTTGGGTCAATAAAAAGTTAAACCTTATGATCAGAACTCTGTTGGAAATTTGTTGATCTCGAAACGAGGAACGTCTATCTTTGTAAGTTAACATTTTCAAACAAATCAGTTCAAACGCTTCGTGAGTCCGAGGTCAAACGAAAAAGTTACAAGCTTTGTGATGAAAAGTGTAATTAAGGAAATTAGGTTTAGCAGATTGCGACATGTGATAGCATCAGATCATGAGATGTGGTGTCACAAGATGATGACACATGGAACCAATGGATGATGACACATGGATCAATAAGATGATAACATGTGGCACCACATTATGATGACATGTAGCACCATCAGATCATAACAAGTGGCGTTGTAGGATCATGACACGTGTTGTTGCTAGTGCTTCTTAAAATTAAATGTGTTAGGGAGTATTGAACCCATGATCTCCCCCTCCCATACCTTTTCTTTAACCATCAAACCAAGCATACTTATGATAATGATCATGCACCCATTAATATATAACCCATAATTCAACCTACTTTATTTCCCCATATTTTTTCACCCTCTCTCCCACCTTCTTCTTTCTTTCCCCTATTTTTATTATTCCTCCATGATATTCCCATCAACCATCACATGCCCTCATATAACAATTTATTTGCCCATCACCACCTTTTTTTATTTAATTAAATTTCCCATTATTGTGTAATTTTATTTTTAACCCCCAAACTAATTTTTTCAACCTATAAATAAGGCCATTTGGAGACACATTTAGACATCCATTGTTTTTAGAGTTAGACCTAATTTTAGAGTAGGAAACTCTCTATTAGTTTTAGTAGTTGTTTTAAAGATTTTAATTTAGTATCCTTTGAGAGATTTTCGAGGTTGTAATATGAAGATTGAGATAAATTCTTGTCATTTTGGTTCAAGTAAGTGCTATTATTTTTACTACTTTCTCTCATGCACACTTTTATTTAATCATTTAAACATGATTTCTAGTTAAGTAAATTTGGTTGAGATTAATGAACTCACCTTGGCTATATAGTTGCTTCATTATGGTATGATGGAGTAAAATTGTTTTCGCACATATGAACCTTAATGGGGTATATCATGTATGCACCATATTTTCTACCTTAAGTATGTAATTTTGGGAATATTGTTGACGCCAAACTCGTACTTAGATTTTTAAGAAATTTAGGAAGTGGAACTCTGAGTTTAAATAATTGTTTAAATGAGTATTAATCATATTTGACATATGTCTAACCATGCATTTATGTTATGTATTATGAGGTGATGGATTTAATTCCTAACCTATAGTTTTTATAGTTGTCAATTAATTTAGTTTAAATACTTTCCTAGATTAAGTATAGTAAAGAATATTTTATAACCCAAAAATCAACTTTTACCTCTTTTTAGAAGTAATAAATCAATTAAATTGTAAATGATATTTTGTGTGGGTTCAATACCCGAACTCGCCGCTATACATATAAAACATGTGTAGTTAAAGTTTAGGATTTTTGTATTGAGGTGAAAAACCGATGACAACGATAAGCGAATTTTAGCAAAGCCGGATTTCTGCCCGAACTCACCGCTATACATATAAAATATATGCTGTTAAAGTTTTGGTTGTTGTAGTGAGGTACGAAACCAACGACAACGACAAGAGTATTTATACAACGCTTGGTTTTCGCTTAATCATAATGGAGTTGTTGCAGGGGAGTATTTTTTTTAAAATTTTATTTATTTATTAGTTTTTACATATATTTTTTTACCTTATATTGGTCATACACAACTGAGCTTCAAGGACTATCAATTTCTCGGTCGAATACAACTTTTTGAAGATTTTATCTACGAGTCATTTCAAGTAATTATGCCTTATTATAGTATTTTCGGTGATTCTAATGTTATTATGGGTACACAATTTTGTCAAAATAATAATTTTATATCCCCCCCCCCCCCCCCCCCCCCAATCCTATGACTTTTGATGAATACTTGCAAAATGAAAAAAATAAAATTTTTAAAATGACTTTAGTCGAGTATTTACATAAGAATGAAAATGGTTTGGGAACAAATGAAAATTACTCTAAAGACAAAATACCTCAAAATTATTATTAGTATAATGATATTAATAAGTATTGTGATAATAAGTCTCCAAAATATTATAACAATAATTCTTACGGTTGTTATTCCAATAATTTTAAAAATATTTACGATCATACTTCTCAAATTTTTCTTTTTGGTAAAGTTGCTCCACCACCAAATTCATTTGGAGCGTATTTGAAAAATCCAAAAAATAAGGGATTAAATAATTACTATCGCGAAGAAAATTATTATTCGAAAAAAGAGTTAACGCTTTATTTGAGTGCGATTATATTTTTTCTCTTAATAATTTAGAAGATGAAGAATATTTTGAACTAAATGAGAAATCCGAGGACTTTAAAGGGATTTCTACTTTTGAACATGAGGGACATTCATCCATATATTCATTCTCCTTCCAATATAAGATACATTTATTGATGCATGCATGCATGTAGTTGGCCTTCATCCCCAAGTCTTTCATCATACTCTTCATCTTTAGATATTTTCCTAGTAGTGTATACCTTTTGCGATCCACCACTATTTCCTGACCAACCAAATTGCTTTTTTAAGTTGTGAAGTTCTGCAATTGAAGAAAGAGTTATTTTAGGACCGTTATGAAGGATATAATTTCTCAACTTATAATCTATTATATTCAGTGTACTTATCATTTCTGATATGGTCTTCTTTGGAAATTACCGGTTGTCCGCATTTAATATCTATGTGAGGTTCTCCCTGCACTTCGTAATAAACATCAACAGAATTTTCCACCCCAACACCTTGTTCCTCAATGTTTTCTTCTACTATTTTTTTCTCAACTTTTTCTCCCTGGGGGGATAAATAGTGTTCATGGATGTATTTTTACCAGGAAAAAATCATACATTAT
The DNA here is from genome assembly GCA_949130495.1 of Sambucus nigra. Classification (NCBI taxonomy): domain Eukaryota; kingdom Viridiplantae; phylum Streptophyta; class Magnoliopsida; order Dipsacales; family Adoxaceae; genus Sambucus; species Sambucus nigra. The sequence continues at coordinate 441,435,682 of OX422222.1, read as the reverse complement.
ACAATTGATGCATACTGTCCCTCCACATATGTCTTTCTTAATCTTTCGATTTTAGGCGCAACCTATTGGGACACTTTTAACATGGACAAGGTATCTTTGTCAAACCCAGATCGTTGTTTTCTTTGGAAAATTTAATAAAATCCTCAATACCCTTTAAATACAACAAGTTGCCTTTGTCCTCTTCGGTCATCCAGTCTTCATAAATCGGTCGTGACATTTTATATACAAGATAAAGAAAAAGATGAAAATATGCATTAACAAAAAGTTGCATATGTAATAATTGATATTGGTTGGGGTCTATTTATGGAAACTAATTATACCACAACTTATGCTAAATTCATGATTTTTAAATTCTAAACACACTTTTAATGAATAAAAAGAAAATTTGAGTATATTCATCATATCAAGTAACTAAAACACATAATTCATCATTATTTCTATTTGCAAATAATGTAATCGTTCATGGGGTTCCTTCTAATTTACCATGAAACTTCATATGTGTATCGCAATAAGTACATTAGGAAAAACTAAATATTAATCAACTTAAGACACGTAGATAAGAAAATGACCCTCTTTGCAACGTCTCAACCTAAAATAGATACTTATCCTAAAGCCCATATTATTAGAGCCAAATATGCATCAAAAATTTTGATTAATAAATACATACACGATATAACTATTTGCATATATAAAGTATTAATCTTAATTTTTTTACTTTGGCACTAACATTAGCTACCATAAGTTACAACATATAATTCCTAAGCAGCAAATTTTGGACTGCGTATAACACATTACTATTAGAGAGAGACTTTTTTGGTCAAATAACATGCATCAAACTAATCAATATTATAAGTGGTCATAACATGAAATCAACACTGTAAACAATGGTTATATGATTCGAAATTAAAAAGTAAAACTACTAATCTATAAACAAAATTTGATTTCATAAATTAAAAAAATTTGTATAGATATATAGACATATATAGACATTGACATATAGGAATATGGTAATCGAGCAAAATAAAAGATCAAAAAACAAAAAGCCTTAATTTAACGTCTACCAGACTCACCAAAATGAAGCACCAAAACAAACTCACGACATTAAACAATTGACCCGCATAAAAAAATATATTATCTATCATATTCAATCTCCAAACCCATTTATTCATATTTTCATTCATATTCAATCTCATAAAGTTCCATAAACATCACAGAAAAGCCAGCGTTGATGAAATATCATGAAGGAATCAAGGAAATATCACAAGAAAAACAAAACCATTAAGGAAAGTGGGATTTTTTTGCGATTGTTAGACAAAACTGTTAAGAAAAACAAACCAAAACAAAATAGTAAAACAATATTTGCTGCTGTCACCTGATCTCAAACGATTGGTCTCTGGCGGGGTGAGGCAAGGAGGGTGCTACAGGGAGGTAGAGAGGGAATGGGTGAATGAAGTGGGTTGGTTGTGAGGAGAGTGGGATTCGAATGAGGGAAATACCTCCGACCATCCCTCATTTTTTTTCATTTTTTACTGACTTTTGCAATGGTACAAATATATTATAACGATTTTTTTATTTGTAATGGATTTTGGTCATTACACATTTTGAACATATTAAATCCGTTACAAATAGAAAAACACGTTACAATTTCCTTATTTTGGTGTAGTTCTCCTAATACCCATATAAAATACTTTGTTCCTCTACTTCCTAATTTCTTGATTATATATAAAGAAATTAAATATATAAACTTACTCCGAGTGATCTTAAAGTGTATAAATACACTGGTTAAATACATGATAATATTGTTCCTTAAAATACCACGGGTGGGAAACTTACTTAAGTTTATGCAATTATCTCTTAAACATAAATACAATATTTATTAAACTCCCATAACAAAAGAAGTTTTCACACCCACTAAATGTAACTCTCAATAAAAAAAAAATGAGTTACTAATGTCATAAGAATTTTAGGTCCTTAGATATAAGTGAAAAGGTTCATTTATAACCTTTTTCCCATTCGTGGTGGAATGTTTTACTTTAGTTTCGCTTTATATAGTTTAATTACCATTAGAGTAGCATTTGGTCTTAATGACCCACTCGTACTCAACTCTCATATATCAATTAGGCATTTAATGAGATCATATACTTAATTATAATCCATTAGTTTCATTTCTTCTTTTGACTTGTGAAATCAAAACCAGATCATTACTTATCCTTATACCAAATTCATTTTCATACAGGTACACCACATAATCACTTAGGAAAATAGACTCCATTTAGGATCTTCTTAATACTATTCCTTATTATTTTATCTACATTTATCTTACGGTCACAATACCATCATATATTGGTTGGTCACTTATTTGTTATTTGTTGTTAAACAATCTAACAACTAAATGAACAATTATTCAAATAAGTTAATGCATAATGGGAATAATACCCTAACTTCCTTCGTAACCATATTTCGTGGTTTTCTACTCCCACTAATTTCACCATTCCTAAGTAATTTGACAATTCATATTTTTCTTAATATAATAAGTATGTGTCTATTAATATTATATGATATATATATATATATATATATATATATATATATATAGGTTCACTTTAAGGGAATTTTCTCATAATCTCCCACTTGGCCAGATAAGCCATTATGATATTAGATATCGTAATGTCTTAAGAGCACAATTCGTCTATCAAGATTTACAAGAGACATTTTCAAAACAAACTTGTCCACTAAAATCATAAAAAGGGAGTTTATAATTAAGTTTGGTACAATATTAAAGAGTTTCATCCATAGGGATATGATTATGATGCAAGATCAAAAGAGTTTTAAAATAAAATATGTCAAAACCTTATTTTAAACAAAACATCAAAAGGCATACCGTAACCAATGAAAGGGTAATCTTATATATGCTGAAGGATTCTTTAACAGCTTAAACTAAAATCCCTCACGATCAAGTCTAGATAAATACTTTCATGAAAATTGAAATTATTAAGGGTTTATTAAAAAACAAAATGGTGACTTGATTCCCAAGAACATAAAAAGAAAAAAATTATTTACACTTTTGGTTTATTTTGTAAAGAATTTTTGCATCAAATTAAAACATATGAAGTATGCAATTTTAGAGAAACAATATAGGTTAAAATAAAAGGACGGGATAATGAGATAAATAGGTCACTACATTAATGCTTGGACTTACAACACATAGATTATTAACTTTACAATGCATAAAGTACATAATCGTGGTTTCCCTTTAGTAGTAACCTTAAAATATCAATTATATGATTGTACACCATATTTGTAGACAATTAATTTTAACATACATTAATAATATATGTGATCCTTGATCTTTATTTAATCACTCAAAAATAATTCCTTGTAAGGAATAATCTTGCTTGATGAAGAAATGAACTCAATATACCCCATTAATTCCTTTATGATTATAAGCATCACAAGTTAATACTACCATCGTTATCTTTCCATTTTATATTTACTCCCATACTAGTTGGGTTACTGTGGTGATTACCAAACATTTCAAAATATGATTATTACATTAAGTAAAGACTTCCATACACAAGTCATAAAATGTTCACTTATGTTCATTAAATATCACATGAGTAATGAACTAAATTACTCATGTTGATGTTTTCATACACTTAATTGGTAATATAATAATGATATAAAATATGGCTTCTGCATTTGATGATTTTTTTCCCTTCCCACAATATGAGTATTGGATTTGTTTCAGTGACATGGGTGAGTCATAAGTAAGATTTTGAATCACTAGAATTCGCGAGTGAGTCTAATTTAACGGGGGATTTGGACGTAATAACTGATAAGTCACGTTTATTGTATTTATAATCCCGTTAATTTGTACATTCTAGCATTCATGTACGTGATATTCTCGGTTCTTATGCTCATTTACTGACTAACCCCCATTTTGGTCATATATATATATATATATATATATATATATATATATATATATATATATATGTATGTATATATTGTCTGTGCCTTATATGAGTTTTTATAGGTCCCGAGAATGCAATTCGTGAAGTTTGTATAAGTTTCGGAGAAGTTTCGTTGACAACTGCATCTTTGAGGGCATTTTAGTAAATTTAGCACTTGGGTTTTGGTCCAGATATCTTCATGAAAGTTGTATCCCTCATTCTCATCTTCGTGTGTCCTCTGACGGTGCATGAATCCGATCTAGAACGAAGAAGTTACGAATGATTAGGTGAAACTTTGGGAAAATGAAAGCCAAAAGGAGAAACTTCATTTTGAAAGCATGTCCGAATCGATTCGGTCCATGTCGAAACGATTCGGTTGTTACCAATGCATCAGCTTCCCTCATACGAACCAATTTGGACTCCTTTAAATCGATTCGGTTCTGCAGATTTTTTTATTTTTATTTCCTCATTGTTAGTTTGCCATTATGGATAGATTTTTGGTTTTTATCCTTGGTTTTTCCTTCTTTTGGAGATATTGTTTTACTTGGGATATTTTGTTGCATAGAAAGAAACAATCTCTTCTCTCTCCTAGGTCAACTGTAGTTATTTCTCTTCCTATTTGTAAAGACTTGAATTCTAATGCAAGCTTTGTTCATGAAATCCATATCTACTTATATTCCTTAGCTTTAAATTGCTTTTATTATCCTATCTTGTATTTTTTTTGTTTAAACTTGATGGTTAGCTTAAATATGTGGTTCCTTTGCATGTGTAGCCTAGTTCCTAGTATGAGTAGCTAAATTTAAGGTTGAGGGTCATAATCCCACCTAGGATGCTTGAACTTCATATTTAGGGTTTGGTTTATAATTGTTCTAATTGAACTTCATTTGTTGATATTGGAGTATCCTAATCTCTTAACTCTCCTTGTCATGCAAGGGGTAGTCTTTGATGCTTTACTACAACCCCAACCCATTTTAGAAATAACTAATTAACCCTAATCCTCCATCGATGAGTTTAGTCTCTACATGGTTGATGTTCGGATCTAATTAGTTATGCTCGATTAGAATTAATTTGAATCAAGACCTATCATCTTTATTAGCGAATCCAATGTGGGAGAATGATCCTCAATCCCTTTTTACCTCTTGAACGCAAGCTTAACATAGTCTGTGTTGGTGCATCCTTGTAGTTGCTTCGATTTATTAATTCTACGCATGATAGTTTAGCGTTAATCACTATCACATTTTCAAACAATTAAATTATCTTTTACACTTTCCTTTTGTGATGTTTAGATAATCTCCTTTATCCTAACCTTGTTCTCCTAGGATTGTTCAATCCCTGAGGAATACAATCCTGGTCTTTCCTGGTTACTACTTATTGCAAAAGATTTTCACTTGAGTCATACACTCTTTAGACCACACCAAGTTTTTGGCACCGTTGTCGCGGATTGGCAACAATTTTAGGTTTTAGAATTTCTCTTTACACCATTACATTCCCTGTGGTCACTGTGACAACACGATTTCCAAAATCAATCCAAATCCCATAGATGCAAGCCGAGAACAAGAATACTCCAAATCCTATTATCGAACCCATAGACGAGAGCGAAAATACTCTGAATCCCATAGCTAGTCCCTCCTCATCTAGCAAGCGTTCGGATTACTGGAGACCATATCGAACTCCTTTCGTTTTGATCGAATTCCACACCAAAACCAACTCTGAGACTAATTCTATGGCCAATAATCAAAGTGAGCATGGTAGTAGAGGGGAGGTCGAGCTTTTTTATAGGCCTATGAGAGTGTACCTGCAACCGGAGAGGACCACCTCCAGTCGTGTAACATCTTCCCGTATAACGCTGCTCAATTCCATTTTCATGATGGAATGATCCAACTACTTCCAGCCTTCCATGGAATGGGAAGTGAGCAACCTTATCTCCATGTTCGAGAGTTTGAGGAGGTTTGCTCTACTTTTAGAGAACAATATTATCCTCTTAACGTATCCCAACTCAAACTTTTCCCTTTCCCCATAAAGGACAAAGCCAAAACTTGGCTTTGGTCCTCGTCTCCTAATTCTATCGGTAGTGGGCGCGATATGAAAGCATAATTTTTAAAGAAGTTTTTCCCAACCCATCGCACCAACGCTCTCAAGGGTCAAATCCGTAGCTTTTCCCAAGCCGAGGGTGAGACTTTCGAGTGATGTTGGGAAAGATTCAATGAGCTACTCCATACATGCCCACATCACAGTTTTGAGAAATGGAGATTAGTCTCGTTTTTCCATAATGGGATTTCTCTCACGCGAAACAAATGGTGGAGATAATGTGCTCCAGGGAGTTCTTAGGGCTAGACACTGATGACCCATGTACACACTTCGAATATTGTTCATAGACTACCCAAGCTTGGGACACCTCGGACCCTAGAAAAACTAATTCACATTCAACCCTTTCGCCCTCCTCAAGCCATGGGATATATCATCTCATCGATGGGGATGATATGTCCTTGAGAGTAGCTCAACTTGCCAAGCATATAGAGGTCATGGATCAAAAGAGTCAGGAAGCCTTAAATTCTAATCCTTCTCCTTCGCACGTAAAAGATTCTTGTGCTATTTGCAACGTATAAGATCACTCAACCAAGGATTATCCTATAATCTCGGCATAAAAAGTGATGCTTCACGATCAATCTAACGTAATGGCCACTTACAAGAAACAATTTATGACTCCTTTAGGAGAAGGGTATAATCATTCGTGGAGAAACCACCCTAATTTCTCCTACGGGAAATCTCAACAAGCTCAAAATCAACCTCCCCCAATGATCAAAATCCTTATAATCAACCACCTCCTCCTCAAGAGAAAATGCAAGGTCCCTCTCCGGGACCTAATCCTCCTTTTATACCACCGTATGCTCACCCGAATAAAAGAAGTCTTGAAGAAGCTCTTCAATCTCCCATGACTTCTCTACAAGCCACCAATGCTCGGCTTGAAGCACAAATTTTGAATCTAACCTCTTCATTGAGTATTCAAAAAAAGGGAAAATTCCCTTTACAACCCCAAAGGCCCATTGGGCAACATTATACGACTGATGCTTCAAATCCCCCTCTCGACCAAGCAAAGGCTATTATCATTCTACGGAGCGGGAAAGTTGTTGATAAATTTATCCCTCATCCCATTCCCACCGTTAGTAAGGAAGTCTCGACCGACCCAATAGAGGTGGAAGACGCTTACTTAAAAGAAAAGGAGGCGGAACCTCAAGTAGAGCCGAAAGTGATTTCCAAGTGTCCCGTTCTTGTGTCTTATCCCCAAAGGTTCATTCCTCCAAAGGGAAATGTTAACAATGCGGACATCCTAGAGATGTTCAAACAAGTGAAAATTAGCATTCCCCCTTTAGATGCTATTAAGCAAGTTCCCGCTTATGCCAAGTTCTTAAAGGACTTGATCACTATTAAGCAGAAGTTATTTGTGAGGAAGAAATCATTTTTGGTCGAAAATTTGGCTCGATAATTCAGTTCGAACTACCTCCCAAGTACAAAGACCCCGATTGTCCCACTATATCTTGTGTGATAGGTAACTTCAAGATCTAGAAAGCTTTGTTCGACCTAGGCACAATTGTGAATTTATTACCATACCATGTGAATGAACAACTCGGTTTAGGAGACCACAAACCCACCAAGATAACCCTGCAATTAGCGGATCGCTCCGTTAAGGTTCCGAGGGGAGTGGTAAAGAATGTCATAATCTAAGTTGATAAATTCTATTTTTCGGTGGACTTTATAGTTTTGGACACTCACCCGATTTATCTGAGTAGTGCCACTACTCCCATCATCCTTGGTCGTCCTTTCCTATCAACTTCGAATGCATTAATTAATGCTAGTAATGGACAAATGAATCTCACATTTGGAAGCATGACTTTGGAGATGAAAATTTTCAATGTTACAAATCAAATGGGTGATGATAATGATGTCCAGGAAGTTGACCTCATCGAAGAGGTAGTTCAGGAGCATTTCGATGCTACTTACTTATCGAATCCTTTGGAGGGGTGTTTGGTGAACTCAATTGACTTGGAGAATAACTATTCTCCGTATGATGAAGAAGTCAAGTTTATGAGTTTTTTGTTAGATGAGGATGAGAGGATTGACGATGTTAATTGGTGTTCCGCTTTTGAGGAGTTACCTCCTCGAGAATCATATGAGGTGCCCTCGGATGTGAGATTTCCTAAGCTTGATATCAAGTAAATTGCCCGCCGAATTAAAATATGCATATCCCGTAGTTGTCTCATCTATCCTTGATGAGGGTCAAGAACTAAAATTGATGGACTTGTTAAGGAGGTATAAGGGTGCTTTTGGGTGGACCATTACGAATTTAAAGGGAATTATCCCTTTAATTTGCACTCACAAAATCCATTTAGAGGAGGATTCAAAGCCCTCCCGTGAGATGAAACGTAGCTTTAACCCGATTATGAAAGAAGTGGTGAGAGCGGAGGTGATTAAGCTGTTAGATATGTACATTATGTACCCCATATCATCGATAATGTGAAGGGAGAATTTATAACCAAACGTACCACCACTGGGTGGCGTGTATGCATAGATTGCAGGAAACTGAATGCCAGGACCTTGAAAGATCATTTCCCCTTCCTTTTATCGACCAAATGTTGGAACGTGTTTTTGGCCAGCCTTTTTACTATTTCCTCGATGGATATAGTGGGTATAACCAAATTGATCTTGATATTAAGGACCAAGACAAAATAACGTTCACATGCCCCTTTGGGACTTTCGCTTACAAATGAATGTCCTTTGGATTGTGTAATGCACCGGCGACATTCCAAAGGTGCATTCTAAGTATGTTCAGTGATATGGTAGAGAGAGGTTTGGAGGTATCTATTGATGATTTTAGCGTCTTTGGTAACGCCTATGACCATTGCCTCTCTATCCTTGAGCATGTTTTGTCTAGGTGTGTGGAGAAGAATCTCGTGCTAAACTAGTAAAAGTGTCGTTTCATGGTCACAAAAGGGATTATTTTCGAACACAGTGTGTCTTCAGAAGGTATAGAGGTTGATAAGGCTAAGACTGAGGTCATCGCCAATTCATAATGGATTTTAGCTCCATTGCTAGGCCCTTATGTAATCTCCTCTCTAAGGAGACCCCATTCGAATGGAGTGATGAGTGTCAAGTAGCTTTTGAGAATTTGAAAAGCATTCTTACCACCGCTCCCATACTGCAAGCCCCTGGCTGGACTTTACCTTTTGAGTTGATGTGTGATGCTAGCGACTTCGCTATTGGGGTAGTGTTAGGTCAAAGGAGCGATAAAAAGCCCCATGTGATTTACTACACGAGTCGGACTCTTAACGGTGCGCAATTGAACTATTCAACCATCGATAAAGAGTTACTAGCAATTGTATATGCCTTGGATAAATTCCGAACGTATTTAGTGGGATCTCCCATTGTTTGTTCTACTGATCACACGACATTAAAATACCTTCTTTCAAAGAAGGATGCCAAGTCGTGTCTGATAAGGTGGGTGTTTTTACTCCAATAGTTCAATTTGACTATCAAGGACAAAAATGGGGTAGAGAATGTCGTGGCCGACCACTTGTCACGTTTGACATTTGAAGCACCCAAGGATCAACTCCTAATTGTTGAGGTCTTTTCGAATGAACAATTGTTCTCCGCTTCCTCTCTGCCGTGGTTCACTGACACAGTGAACTACCTCGTGGCGGGTTCCATTCCATCCCACTGGACCCCTCAAAAGAACAAGAAGTTTTTTGTTTGGGTGCATAGGTTTTTCTTCGATGATCCCTACTTGTTTAAAATCTGCACTGAACAAATCATCCGGAAGTGCATTCCTAATGAAGATATTATGAGCGTTATTCAATTCTCCCACTCGCAAGCGAGTGGAGGCCATTTTTCTTCGAAAAAAAACCGTTGTAAAGATTTTACAAAGTGGATATTATTGGCCCACACTCTTCAAGGATGAACATGGATTATGCATTTCGTGTGAGCGTTGCTAAAAATTGGGAGCCATAACTCGTCGAAACATGATGCCAATGTCCCCCATAACTGAGATTGAAGTATTCAACTGTTGGGGCATCGATTTCATAGGCCCCTTTTCCCCCTATTTTGGAAATCTTTACATCCTAGTGGTGATTGATTATGTCTCTAAGTGGGTGGAAGACATAGCGTTAAAGACCAATGATCATCGAGAGGTGCTAAAGTTCCTTAGGGGAAACATACTTTCGCGCTTTGGAACTCCAAAGTCGATAATGAGCGACAACGTTTTGCATTTTTGCATTGCTCCGTTTGAGGAACCTTATGCCAAAGTATGGGGTTGTTCATAAAGTTGGAACGACCTACCACCCTCAAACTAGTGTCCAAGCTAAGTTGGCCAATCGAGAAATTAATCATATCCTTGAAAAGACGGTCAATGTCGATTGTAAGGATTGGTCCCTGAGACTCACTGATGCGTTATGGGCGTACCGCACAGCCTATAAAACTTCCCTTAGAATGTCTCCCTTTAGGCTTGTGTATGGAAAGCCTTGCCATCTTCCTGTTGAACATGATCATATAGCCTATTGGGTGATAAAGAAGTTGAACTTCAACTTGAACAAAGCTGAAAGAAAAGAATGCTCCAACTCTAAGAGTTGGAGGAGATTCGAAATGAGTCGTACGAGAGTGCGAGAATTTATAAGGAAGGGGTGAAAGAGAGACACGATAAAATCATATCCCAAAAAACTTTTCACCCTGACCAAAAAGTCCTTTTGTACAATTTCAGGCTCCATTTATTTCTCGAAAAGTTACAATTGAGGTGGACTAGTCCGTTTGTGGTTCAGACCGTTTTTCCTCACGGCGCGATTGAGCTAGAAGACCCAAAAGATGGGAACCGATTTATGATGAATGGTCAACGCCTAAAACCCTTTCTAAAGGCATTTGTCCCTTCTTCGAAATCAATTCCTTTGTCCGACCCCATTTACGGGGCCGAATAGGACTCTCGAATTATATTTTTGTGCCAAGCAACCCCCGACACGTGTGGGGTTGAAATTTTTTTGTCTCGGACATGTTCTACATCTTCATTATATCCTTTAGGGGCCTTAGATCCAAGAAATTCCAGCCCAAAACTTGAAACCCGTGATATTGGATGAATAGTGAAGCAGAAAGTTAAAAACTAATTTTCATATCGATTCGGACACCTCCGAATCGATTCGACACTTAGACAGTGAGTAGCTCTTTATAATCGAATCAATTCGGACTAATCTGAATCAATTTGGGTCCCTTTTAGTGCAATTCGTGAACACTTCAAGTAGGATACCCCAAACTCGACGAATATATTTGGCCCTATGCGAATCGATTCGCCTCAGAACAATAGAAAAGTAGCACATTTTCGAATCGATTCTCTATCCTACGAATCGATTCACCTTTAGACAGTGAGGCCATTTATTTTTACGAATCGATTCGTACTACTCTGAATTGATTCGATTATCCAACCTTTCATAACTTCCTCGATTCATTTAACCTCATTCACTCCACCTCTCTCCTCAACCATTGAAATACCCCTCAATTTCTCTCATTCTCCGAACTTCTCCCTTCTCAATTTCTCTCTTTCTCTCAGTGTGTACTCCTTCAAGGTATTATTCCAAACCTTTTAATGTTAATTTATAGTTGTAATTTGGTTGCAATGTGTTAAAAATAGAAAGAAATTCTTTCATTTTGTTTATTGTGTTTGATGCAGTGAAATGCTCTTTTCTCTACTGATTTCCAACTGTATACAACAAATACACCATGTGATTATTGTTTGATTGATAGAGGAGTATTTCTTGGGGCATTTCAATGAATCAAATATACTTTTCTCCCTAGTTTGAACTCAGTGCACACATGTTGTTCGATAAAATGTCCCAATGGGAAGTTAGTGCATAATTACTTCATTTTTGCACCATTTTTTAAACATTTACAATGGTTATTCCTTGATTGAGTGTGGTGCATGTCGGATACTCATATCCGCCTATTTTCTTTCGACATGCGCCCTTTATTCCGTTCCAAACCCCTTTTCACGATTAGTTTGATTTTTTGCATTACATTAATTGTGTATGTATTGAATTGAAATTTTTGTAGGTGCGTAATGGCTCAAAAGCCTGCATCCAACACCGTATTCGGTCGCAATGGATTTGAAACCTTCCGTTCAAAGGAAGAGCGATATTGGTATAGGGAGAAATTTTTGTCAAATAGGTAGATTGCTATTGAGTGTCCCATAAAGCTTGTAGATTTTCCTAACATGGTTACGAGACATTTGCAGAAATTTCATTGGGAGGCTAACTTAGCAGCGGAGGGGGACGTTAATGAGGAACACATGAGAAGGTTTTATGCACCGTTCGTGTCGCTAAGAGACGATATTTATGAGGCATTTGTTCGGGGGAGAAGAATTCAAATTTCAAGGTTGATACTTTCTATGCTGTTAGGAGGTGCTGAAAACCCGGAGGTATATAGGTACCCATCTAGAGACCCTCTTGCCTTGCTACCAAATGAAGTCCTTATAGCACGTCCGGCGCATGGGCAAGTATGGGCCGATGATACTCTCCCTACTAGGAACAGACTCGCATCAACTTATCCATCTTGTTTCCATCAACTCTATCATCCCCACCCAAACTAAATCAGTCCTTAGGTAAAAACAAGCCCACTTTCTTTACCATATCCTAGACGCCAATACTGTTGTCTTCTTTCCTACTTTAGTGCTTCAACAAATGTTGAATGCCACTTATTGTGATAAAGGAACCACTACTCTCCCTTATGCACGATTGGTTTCTAGTATTTGTAGAGATGCTCATTGTGAGGGAGTTACCTCCGATAAAATACCTAGGTTTCCCTCACTACTTGATGACGTTTCAATCGAGAAGACCTTAAGGAAAGCCTATTGGGATAGGAAGAGACAGTTGATGATAGAACACGCGACTGATGGGATCCCTTTTGACTTTGACGCTCCATTTTCGAATGTCCCTGAGGTTCCTCCTCCTGTTCCACCTCCGATGGGTCCCATACGAGAGTTGTCTACGAGGATGGATACATTACAGACTGATTTTGTTACTTTTAGGGACAGTCATGAGAGGAGGTTTGTTAATTTTTAAGGCGCATATGAGCGGGATATATCCATGTTAGCACGGGCACAGATGGACCTATTTGCACATCTACGTGGGCGCGAGGGTGTTGTGCCTCCTTACTTATTTGATCCTTATCCCCCGCATGACCCCAACGCGTCGAGTTCTTCTAGTCATCGCCCCGATTCTTCTTAGGGACCTGCCTTTTATCATTTGTTGTTGTTGGTTTTGCTTCATATTACTTTGATTATTATGGTTTATTTTTAAATGTTGTGGGGCTGTTATGTTTTGGGGTTTAATAGTTGTGTGTTTTGTGGTGGAGAGAGTTCATTATTGTATTTTTTTCATTTTTTAGTTTTCCTCCACATGTACGCAACTCCATATTATATTAATGAAATTACTCATCTTCTTTCTTTTATGTCTCTTGTATATCTCTCTCTTATATATATTGTTGTTTTCAGTACTAACATATAGCATGTATGTCGTTGCACAGTTCTCGAGTTACTCCTTATGGGGTGACTATTTTCTAACCCCTTTTCCCTTTTTGTCCCTATTAACATTGGGGACAATGTTCATTTCAAGTTAGGGGGTATGGATTACATTTATGATACCGGTTATGATGTTAGTATTTATTTATTTTAAAAAAATATTATTTTTCTCCCTTGTCTCCAATGATTACGTATATGATCGCCTTATCCTATTGTATAGAGATGATGCATGCTTAGAGTTTATGGTTTATTAGCTTTAGCCCGTACATTGTTTGCATTGTGAATAACCTCATAAAATTAAACTGTGAAGCTTTGAGCGCATTACACAAATAAGTATTTATGATTTGGTTTAAAGTATTTCAAATTCGTGATCATAAGGCGCATGCTATACCCTTACAAAAGTGAAAATTAAGACTAATCTTCAGTTCTGAGCGCATACATATACTCTATCTCTTTCTTGAAAAATGTTCTTCTTGACAATCTCATTTTCTTTTCATTGATTGCACACTAATTGAATTATCATTTGAGCATGATTTTTAATGGTGTTGAGTCCCGAGAATCACATGAAATTTTAGGAAAGGATCCTAGGCCTTCTTTGTGTTAACCCCATATGACCTTAACCTTAACCTTATACATTTCCCTAGCCAACCCCGTTGAGCCCTCCTATGATCCTTCTTTTCGTCCCAAATCCCCTAGCCAACTTCACATTGGAGTTATAAACCCTTATACACCTTTCGCAACTCGATTTGGGATTATTCCCGGGATCGAGTGATGTTTATTTTAATGTGGTTTGCAATCAAGCTATGCGTGGTAGAGAAAAAAAGAAAGAGAAAAAGAAAAGAAAATAGAAAAGAAAAGAAAACAAGATAAATGGTTCCAATGTACATGGAAATAAAAGTCTTACTCTCTTGAATATTTTGATCAGTCTCTAAGAAAAAAAGATGATCAAACGTAAAGAAGATAAAAAAGATAAAGAAGAACAAGGTGAAACTTAGGTCTCTCGCTTTCTCTAAAGTTCTAAAGAAGCTTTGAAAATAAGAATAAGCTTCAACACAAAAAAATTCACTCTTTTATTGATGACAGCAAATATTACTTATAAATGAAAACATTGACAGGTTATGTTATGAAAAACTAATATAATGATAACTAAACCATAAGGCAATCTAGGAGGTAAAATATCACCTTCCATGATGGTGTGAGAGGCTGGGCAAAAGATATAAACTCCAATCTTCAAATTCAACACCTCCTAAAAATGGATTTGTCACAAAACCTATAACATCTATAATTTCTTTCCATAAAGATTCACATGTAGGCATCATTGTTCCAGACTAAATGAAAAGTCCACTTTAGCGAAGACATGCTTCACAAAGACACTCAACGAGAGTAGGTCAGGAAAATTTCCTAAAATTTTTTTCCCATTGTTGATTAAGTTTGTCGACAATGAAAGGACACTTCATTGAGGGATACTTTCAGCAAACTAGGTGTCAAATGGTGCTCTAGCGTTTTGTTCAATGAATCTTGGATTCGCTATAGTGAAAAATTAGATTAAATTAACATATTCCTAATCTTTGTAAAATACACTTTAAGCTTATGGGGAGTATATGGTAACTAAGTCTTTATATATTTATCCTAAGTGTGATCAATGAGGCTTGTTGATGAAAAGTTGTCTTAGACTTTGATATAGGCTTTGGGAGCGACAAAGACATAATACCCGAAGGGTGATTTTAGTTAACAAAATCAAGATAGGAATCCTATAGATTAAAATATTTGACTTTATTAACCAAAAATGAAAGTTGTCCTTTGAATTATTTTAATCTTTATCCTAATGAAAATTCACTTCCTCATTCTTATTATCTTCCCCATTTAGGTCATAAAAAGGTTAAATTTTGGATTTTCTTCATTTCAAATAAGGATAGTGTTGGATGCCAGAGATTTATTTTCTCCTTCCCCTTTTAAGGTCGATCCCCACTCACTTTGATCCCTACCAAGACAATTTTGAACCTCAGTAGGTCTGGTCGTAAACTCATATGTGTTTGTGAGAGTTGAACTATACAATACCCTATTAACTTTTTTAAGCTCCACAGGTGGCATACATAAGTGAGTTAACTTTTATCTTCCAAAAAATATGAAGAAGGGAGAAACAAGACGATACTTGAGTCAAATTTATGGAAGACCTCTTGAAATTAAGTTTGCCTCGCCAAATCTTCTATAGAGCACTCATTATCTTGTATTGTTGGAAATATTTAATTATTATTTAATTTCAATATTAATATAATTCAGAATTAATTATTTAATTAAATATTAGATTCCTAGTTGATGTAGTTCACATAAGAATTTAGATTTGATAAGGATTGTTTTAAATAAGTCATATAAATATTAAGGATAATGATAGTGGGGTTAGTTTACTAATCAAACTCTACTTTGATGGATGGTAGAATTCTGGTGTAACTAGAAAATTAGGTCCTGTTACACTATATATATAGTAGATTATATTCCATTAATTATCTTCACAACAACACAATATATTGGGCAAGAGAGAGAAAATTTTGAGATTTTAACATTATTATTTTTCTATCAAAGTGATGAAGGTTATTTTGGAGCAATTATGAAGATGATTCAAAGGGAATTTCTACAACACATATGATCAAAGCATTGGATCAAGGTAAGCTCTCTTTTCTATCGTTTAACATATTTTGTAAAAACCTAAAGATCCAAGATCTTTTTTATTAAGAAATTTTTTATGTTAAAGTTTAATCGAATTAAATAATATGGTGTTCTTAAGAATGGTTTTAAATGTGGTATCAGAGATAAGGTTTAAGATCTCATGTTTTTCCTTTATTGATGTTTTCCTATAGTAAAATCTATATTGAATTTCTTTTTTGTGCTAGGGACTTTTTGCGACTCTTTACTTTTGTCATTAATTATAGTCAAAATGAGTATGTATGTCTTGGACTTTCTATGACGTTTTTCTTCTGTCGTCAATACTCACTGGTTGGAATAAAAAGTCTAAACTTGCTCGGAATTTCACGAAACTCACATAGTCTTTTGAAAATGTCAAAATAAACAAAACTCATTATAAAACATGGTACTGCCTTATTTTGCATTTTGACGTCGTTTAGGCCCTTAAAATTGTGTTTTGTCATTTTTGGTAATAATGTTGACGTTGACATCTCACTCCAGAAAGTCATTTTCTAAATTACGCCAACTCTTCTGAGATCCTGAAGTGATTATCTACAACCATGAGGTGGTAAATTAATTTGTTTTGGAGAAAAAATTATTATTTTTCCAAATATTAAGTATTTTTCACCACAAGGGCTATTTTCTTTGTTCTCGCTGATTTTAATGTTTATGTTTATGTTGAATTATATGCCAAATGCAGGCTATGATTTATGTGTGGATATTGGATATATGATTCAACTTTATTACTAATATTCACATTTGTGTTGGATTACATGCTAAACACACAGACTATAATTCATATGTGTGGATATTAGATTTGTGATTTAATTTTAATGCGCATGTTCATATTTAAGATGTATCAGATGTCAAACCCAAGCTATGATTAATGTGTTGACATTATATTTTGATTCAATTTTGAATACTACTATTCATGTTTAAGTTGGATTAAATGTCTAACACATGGTACAATTCAAATGTGTGGATATTTGATGTATGGTTCAATTTTGAGTCTCAATATTCATGTTTAGTTTGGATTAGATGCCAAACACAATCTATAATTCATATGTACGAATATTAGATATATAGTTCAATTTTCACTCCGTGTTCATATTTATCGGATTCGATGTCAAACTTTCGCAATAATCAGAAATTTTGAACATTAGACTAATGTATGTGAATAATAATTGTTCGTGTATCATGTGAATTTACTTAATTATAATTTATAATGTTGGATATCAAGCGCAGGTGCCACAAGTATGGTAGTATTGATTAAGTGAATATTAGTGGGTGACATATTTTTGTTAGGAAATTATAGGACATCAAATGCATATCCTATGATTACGGAAATTAATTAGCATATCACCGAATTAAGTATCTTGAAAACATAAACATCTTAATGTTCCCTTGCATGTAATGATACCATGTGTTAATTTACGCTTAAAGAATTTTGGACCAATTCCGAGGAATTTAGTTCCCATAGATAAGTTTTGACATTATACATGATGGTGTGAAAGTAAATGATTTATGTCTTACTTATTATTATTGTTATTAAACTAATATTTTTTCAAGTCCTTCATCAATTTGATTTTCATATTATAACAAATTAAAATATTTTTGCGAATTTAAAATTAAGCAATAGATAATAATATAAACTATTCATGTATTACGGTGTTCAAAATATTTATATAATGTAAAGTGTTTCTCCATCGCACAAAGATAAATATAAGACCTCTGAATTCATATCATGTGAGTTTTCATTGACTACGGGTTCAGTTATGAAATATAATGTTAGGATATTGACACTTTATGATATTTCATGCAAATTCGTGTTTATTCAATTATTGTGATTCGGTAGCCTATTGTTCCAATTATAATGATTGATCAAAATTTAAGGGTATAACACCCCGCCTAATTAAATATCGGTTGATGAGGCCTTTATTAAATTAAAATAAGGTTCCCATTTGGTTCATTCCTAGCATCACTGTCGAAAACTTTTTAAACTTTACTAACCACCTAGTATTCAAAAAAAGATGGCGCCAAATTTTACCTTTTTATTTAACAAAAATAACATGCCAACATAATTATAATAACTATCCCAACCATGCAATAAATAAGAATCTGAATAAACTATCAGATAAATAACAGAAATAAAATAATACCGAATAAAACCTCAGTTCACAATTACAATATAAAATCCAACCTGATAAAAGTCTGAGTATAATGTTTAACTGAAATAAATAAATTAACTGAGGGCAACACGCCTGAATGAAATACTGAACCCTACATTAGGAATGAATTGGCTGAAGCGACTAAGTCCAAATCCTTAAAGCATCAACAAGTGTTGCAGCTATGCATCTCTAGAACAAATCATCCTGTTTGGCGTCCCTGTGGCTGGACCTCTAAAATGTTTTGAAAAATATTTTTCAAGAACGGGTCAAAGCCCGATTAAAAACATTTTAAAAACATAGCAAGTATTTTGTAATACCCCGTACTTTTGGCTATATTTATTTTTGGGGATTAATTAATTAAATGCGTATTAATTGGAAACTAATCCGGGTTATAAATACTAACGAGATGCGAATTGGTATTTGATTATGTGCATATATGATTATATATGAATTTGGAATTATGAAATTTGTCGTGAGATTTATATACGGCAATTTGGAAATTTTGTTGAGACGCGTGTGACCGCCGCGTCATGGTATAATATTTTGATTATAAAAGTGAATTTAAAATATATAATCCGTATGGTCGTTTTGAGTGCGCCAACGCGTCCGTAAGGGTCGAGATAGTCAGAAAACACTAGCCGGGGGTGTAGTTTGGGTTCCGGGGTACTTTTAGACCATACCGGCAACTTAAAGGGTATTTTGGTAATTTTACATTTTGAGGAATTAAAAGTGACGAAAATTGGGAGTTTTAATCTGATGTGGATTTAACCCACTAAACCCACTAACCAACCCATATTAACCCATTAAGCTACGGAGGCTATCATTAGGTTTACAAATTTTCCCAAAGAAAACCCTAGCCACCTTAAGCCACCATTGGAGGAGAAGCTTGGAGAGAGGGAATTCTGCAGAAATCTTCACCAAACCAACAGCAAAATCAGAAATCCAATCAAGGCAAGTGTTTTAATCATATTTGAATTCGTAGAATGTTTCTTCCATGTTAGAAAATTGATGAATTACAACTGTTCTTGAAAGATATTGAAAACCCATGTAGTTTGGAGCTTAGAACTTGAAAATATTGAGGAGAATTGCATGTAGAATGATAGGTAGATAATTATTCTCATGATATCTGTGATAGGGAGGAATTAAAACGGATTTATAGTGAGTTATTTCATGATTCAAAAGTTAGGGTTCATGTTCTTGAAAGAATTGGGGAAAAAGTGTAGAGACTTATATTTTGATTGATGTTAAAGAGATTTAATCCTTGAAAACATGTTGGGAGTTGACTTGAATATGTTTAGGATGAATTAGAGACTCTAAAACGTTGTTGGGATGAACTTTGGAAGAGATTAGGAGTGATAAAATGGATGAAAAACGAATTGGGGAAAAATCTGGGCCGAAACTGGTCAGTCGTTAGAAGCAATCCCCAGGTCGTTCGAACGAGCTTCTAACGAGTTGACCAGTCTCTTCTAATGAGGGGTAGTTTCGTTCGATATCTCGTTCGAACGAGATATCGTTAGAAGGTACAGTTCGTTCGAACGAACTGGAACTCGTTCGAACAGTCTCGTTCGAACGAGACTTCCAACGAGCTGACAGTTCAAACTCGTTCGAACAGTCTCGTTCGAACGAGACTTCTAACGAGCTGGCAGTTTGGGCCATTTTGAACTGTTTTGATTTTTGGAGTCCCGTAAACTCGTTCGAGGATATAGATAACATTTCAATGATGATATAGCGATAGGTTTGGGACATTTGAGTATTTATGAGAAGGAAATTATATACAAGTGAGTTAAATTAGAAGGACGGTTTGGGTTGAGACGTGAGTGTCTATTACGAAGTGAGAATAAATTATGGCGCGTATGATTATAAACCAGAATCGCATAAATTGTATATATATTAGATATTGGTACTAGACTGAGAAAAGTACTGCAATTAAACTACGGTGATTACTAGGATGTGTGTTTACTTAGTATTGATATATGACTTGTGTGTATGACATACCTACCATACTTGCTACACGGGAGGTTTACGTTCTCTTAGGACCTTCTAATCCTTGTGTGCCCGGATTTAGATTGGTACCTAGAGGACATAATTCAAGAGAATGACTTGATTGTGAGTTATTGAGTCAGCTGACTATGGAGCGTAGGTATGTGCGTGACCATGGATATGTTGAATTATGTTCGCCTCCATTTTTGTGTGTGGTGTAAATTTTATAATTCCTGAGAGATTCGGAATTTGTAATTTTTTATGTATGTGATGTACCGGGATGGATAGCAGAGTATGTGTGTACCACAGCTTAGGCTCGGGGTACTTGTATTATATATTAGGACGTGATTAATATACACTTAGCAAAAATGGGAATCTGCATATAGTATTGTGTGTAAAACTATGGAATAAATAAACAGGGATATTCTATAACGAGTTGTATTACTTTTATATGAGAACCTGAATTTACGTTAAGCCCCTATTTAATTGTTAACGTTATACTGATAATGGGAACCGAGTAAAGAAAGGGTAGAATTTACAACGGTCTAGCTAGATAGTATGTCACTTAGCTAGGTATTAATGTATTTAGATGGGTACTTGCGTTAGGAGTGCACAGTTAGACGAGAGGTGAGAATTTCATGTGAGTGCACGTCCTAACATGTACTTTGCATTTTATGTTTTAAATGTTTTTAAAGCACTTACAGGTTTTTAAAATATAACTCCACATTCGGGCTCTGACCCGTTTGCTTTTCAAATCTACTTTTCTTGTAAAACCATTTTAGGTGCCCAGCCACAAGGACACCAAGCATAGGATACTCATTCAGGTGACGAGCTGTAGCTGTTTGTGGAAGCTACAGGGATTTGCTTGTAGACGCTTCTATCTTTTGGATTCCAGAGTCACTATCTATCAGTTGTAGGGCATGTTGCCCATTTCTATTAGAGACATCCTTTACATTTCAGTTTTCAGACTTTGATTTGTATTGTTTTAGTATTGGGTTATTTATTTCAGTTATGGGATTGTAGTGAGGAGTTTTCCTCCAGACTTTATTTACATTATGTGATGGTTATTCGTTTTACTTCAGTATGGTGAATGGTGTTATTTATTTCTTCATTACACTTGTTGCATGCTAATCAGACTTTAATTAAAATTTGGCAACTTACTTTTTAAATACTAGGTGGTTAGTAATAATAAAATGTTTTCGATAGTGATGCTATTAACTGAGCCAACTTGGCATTTTGAATTAATTTAATAAAGGAGTAGCTACCCGGTATTTAATTAGTCGGGGTGTCACAGGTGGTATCAGAGCATCAGGTTCTAGTGTCCTTTAGGATCTGTACGGCTTATTATGTTTTCCGCTGAGCTTTCTTTGATATAGAGCCCTAAATATTAGGAATGTTGTATTCATCTCTATACTTTGGGAATTCGTACTTCCGCGGTTTGTTTATTTGAATGATGAACTCATCCAAATTTACTTAAATTTTCAGATGGATCGTCAAGAAGAACTAGCTAGAACGGTTGAGGGAATCAACGGGCAAGATCGACTCACACCTCGGGTATCCCTGGAGAGAATACCAGCCGCCGAGTTAGCGGGTATCGTGGCACAAGCAGTTACCACTGCAGTTTTACAATACCAAGAACGCAACATACAACTAGAAGGAGGCAAAAGACCTAGAGAGGTTAGCCAAGTGCATGTGAATAAGGCTGACAAATGTGCGAGGACCCCGAAAATTCAACTACAGATTGCCCAAGACCGAGTCGGTTCTAATCAACAACGTGGTACAATGAAGCATTTTCGAAAGGGGAATAAAGTTCCAAGTCTGCAAGGACGACATCGTCAACAGCAGAGTCAGAGGGGGAGTAACTTCAGAGGCCGATGTTTTGTGTGTGGCACGCACGGCCATAGACGCCAGGATTGCCCAGAGGGTGTTAGAGCTCCCCAGCAGCAGGGTGCCCGTAATGATCCACCGGGGCCACTGTTTACAATCGCTCTCCCAGCACCAGCTCAGGTACTAGCCCTACCAACCTTTCCAGTAGCTCCAGTGCAACAGGGGCAGAATGGTCAACAATAGTTTCAACAGGGCCAGCAATGCCAGGGCAGAAATGATAACGCTCACCGGGGCCGTGGTCAGCATGGACAGCGAGGAGGAAACTTCCAAGGGAAGTGTTTCAAATGTGATAAGATTGGCCACAAACGTTAGGATTGTCCTGATAAGAGCGGAGTACCATCGCAGCAGCAGCAGGGTGCCCGACATGAGCCACAGAGGCCGCCTTTCCCACCTGCTCTTCCAACTCCAGCCCAGGTGCCAGTATTACCAGCTATTCCAGCAGTTCCTGTGCAGCGGGGACAATTACAGTATGGACGGGTCTATAACGTCCACCAGGCAGCTGTTCCACAGGCACCGCCCGCGATTGAGGGTACGTTTCCTATCCATGGCACTATGGGTCGGGTATTATTTGATACGGGTGCTGCATATTGTTTTATAGCTACACACTTCGCGAAAGCTTTAGGATTGTTAGCTACGGCAGAGAGCACAGTGACGTGTGTCGACTCACCATTGGGGAGTGGGTCACTTATATTCTTTATATGCCGGGGAGTGGGAGTAGGGATTGGTAGTCTGGTATTACCTGCAGATATGTTGGTATTAGATATGCATGTTCACGATGTGATCATCGGTATGGATTGGCTCGTTACATATAGGGCCATGATTGATTGCTTCAGCGGAAGCATTATTTTTGCCATTCCGGGGCAAGAGATGTTCGTAGTGGCGATGCCTCGCCCAGAGGGAGGATCGACCGCTCATCTATATTACATAGAGGAGGATACCTCTAAGGAGGTTGTGATCCCTTTAGATTCGATCCCGGTTGTCAGGGAGTATTCGGATGTGTTTCAGGAGATACCAGGCTTACCCCCCAGTCGAGAGATAAATTTTGTTATAGATTTGCTACCGGGTACGAGACCTATAGCACGCGCACCGTACCGTATGGCTCCGGCAGAAATGCGAGAGCTACGGGATCAGATAGAGCAGCTGTTAGGTCAGGGCTTTATCCGCAGGAGTACCTCACCTTGGGGCGCTCCAGTTTTGTTTGTGAAGAAGAGGGACGGTTCACTGAGATTGTGTGTGGACTACCGAGAGTTGAATAAGGTCACGATACGAAATAAGTATCCGTTGCCTCGAATCGATGACTTATTCGGCCGGTTGAGAGGAGCTTCTTTCTTCTCGAAGATTGATTTGAGATCGGGATACCATCAGTTGCGTATCAGGGAGGAGGATGTCTCGAAGACTGCGTTCTTGGCGAGATATGGTTCTTACGAGTTTCGGGTTATGCCTTTTGGTTTGACCAACGCTCCAGCAGTGTTTATGGACTTGATGAACAGAGTGTTCAGGGATTTCCTAGATCAGTTAGTCATTGTCTTCATTGATGACATTCTGGTTTACTCTCAGACAGAGGAGGAGCACGCCGAGCATTTGAGGCAAGTTTTGCAGACACTTCGTCGGAACGAGTTGTATGCAAAATATGAGAAGTGCGGGTTTTGGCTGAAGGAAGTCCAGTTTTGGGGACATATTATTTCCGACCAGGGAATATCGGTTGATCCGGGGAAAGTATCAGCGGTGAGGGAGTGGGGACAGCCCACGACACCAACGGAGATTCGTAGTTTCTTGGGTTTAGCAGGATACTACAGGAGGTTTATTCGGGGTTTCTCAGAGATAGCAGGTCCTTTGACACATCTGACTCATAAGGGTGTGCCCTACATCTGGAGTGATGCCTGTCAGTTGGCATTCGATGAATTGAAGGACAAATTGACCTCAGCACCTGTGTTAGCATTGCCGAGACCGGGAGTTGATTATTTGGTTTACACCGACGCGTCTTTGCAAGGACTTGGAGGTGTATTGCAGCAGGAGAGACAGGCCATAGCTTATGCTTCCCGTAAGCTTAAGCCTCATGAGAAGAATTACCCCACGCATGATTTGGAGTTGGCAGCTATGGCATTTGCCCTACGGATTTGGAGGCACTATCTTTTGGGGGAAAAGTTCCAACTGTTCACGGACCACAAGTACCTACAGTACCTGTTTACGCAGAAGGAGTTGAATATGCGGCAGCGTAGGTGGCTTGAGTTTGTGAAAGACTACCAGTTCGACATCCAGAATCACCCAGGTAAGGCTAACGTGGTAGCAGACGCGTTGAGCCGTAGGCCAGCAGATGAGGTGGCAGAGGTGTGGAAAGCAAAGTGGAAGGAATTGGGACACCAGGATGCAGTGGCCCGATCTTTCATGTCTGTGATGACCGTTACACCGCAGATTGTCACGAAAGTAGTACGGGCACAGGCTAATGACTCGTTCTGTCAGGAGCAGATAGTTCGGTTACTAGCAGAGGGAGCCGAGTCGTATACCGTTAGCTCAGACGGGGGATTGCGCTTCAATGGGAGATTGGTAGTTACGGAAGGGGAAGAATTGCGACACGAGGTGATGGCGGAGTCGCACGGCTCACGGTTCGCGGTACATCCAAGAGGGGATAAAATGTATCAGGACATGAGACGGCAGTATTGGTGGAGCGGTATGAAAAGAGATATCGCTGAGTTCGTTTCGAAATGCGCCACTTGTCAACTTGTTAAAGTGGATCATCAGAAACCGACAGGACTGTTACAGCCATTGGAGGTCCCGGTATGGATGTGGGAGAGCATATCCATGGACTTTATCACGGGGTTGCCTACGTCGCAGAGGGGTCACGACTCCGTTTGGGTAATTGTGGACAGGTTGTCCAAGGTCGCTCACTTTTTACCCGTTAGGACTGACTACACTACGGGACAGTATGCCCAGCTCTTCATTTCAGAGATTGTGAGACTTCACGGTGTGCCCCTAAATATCGTATCTGACAGAGACAAGATATTTGTTTCGCGGTTTTGGGAGAGTTTCCAGGAGGCCATGGGCACGGAATTGCGGTTGAGTACGACTTATCATCCGGAGACCGATGGGCAGATAGAGCGCACCAATCAGATGTTGGAGGACATGCTACGCATGTGCATTATTGACTTTGGGGGTGGATGGGAGCAGTACCTTCCACTGGTGGAGTTTGCTTACAACAACTCCTATCAGTTCACTATTGGCATGGCTCCATTCGAGGCATTGTACGGTAGACC
Source organism: Sambucus nigra (assembly GCA_949130495.1). Lineage (NCBI taxonomy): Eukaryota > Viridiplantae > Streptophyta > Magnoliopsida > Dipsacales > Adoxaceae > Sambucus > Sambucus nigra. The sequence goes on along the minus strand of OX422222.1, from coordinate 441,410,217 downwards.
TTGTTGTTCCCCAGCATGTTGGTTGGAGGTGGGGGACAACAAACTACTTGGGCCGGAAGTGATTCAGGATACTTCGGCAAGGATTGAGTTGATTCGGAGTCGCATTCGGGTAGCTCAAGACAGGCAGAAGAGTTATGCTGATGCGAAGAGATTTTTCAGGGAGTTCTAAGTAGGGGACCAGGTTTTGCTCAGGGTAACTCCTATGAAGGGGATTATGCGTTTCGGAAAGAAAGGGAAGTTGGCACCAAGGTATGTGGGGCCGTTTCCTATTATTGAGCGAATCGGACCGGTTGCGTATAGACTTGGGTTACCGGAGCATTTGCATCGGATTCACGATGTGTTCCATATTTCCTCGCTAAGGAAATACCTTAGGGATCATTTGGCTCATTCTCACATTGCTGTGGAGGACATCGATCTCCAGCCGGATAGCTTCTACGAGGAGGGGCCGATTGCTATTTTGGACCGAAGCGAGAGGAAACTGCGGTCAAAGATAGTTCCGTTAGTGCGTGTCCAGTGACGACATCATAATGTCGAGGAGTCCACATGGGAGCGCGAGGATGAGATGCGCGAACGTTATCCAGAGTTATTTTTAGCAGGTACTTTCTAGTTTTGAATTTCGGGACGAAATTCAGTTATTAGGGGGAAAGTATGTAATACCCCGTACTTTTGGCTATATTTATTTTTGGGGATTAATTAATTAAATGCGTATTAATTGGAAATTAATCCGGGTTATAAATACTAACGAGATGCGAGTTGGTATTTGATTATGTGCATATATGATTATATATGAATTTGGAATTATGAAATTTGTCGTGAGATTTATATACGGCAATTTGGAAATTTTGTTGAGACGCGTGTGACCGCCGCGTCATGGTATAATATTTTGATTATAAAAGTGAATTTAAAATCGATAATCCGTATGGTCGTTTTGAGTGCGCCAACGCGTCCGGAAGGGTCGAGATAGTCAGAAAACACTAGCCGGGGGTGTAGTTTGGGTTCCGGGGTACTTTTAGACCATACCGGCAACTTAAAGGGTATTTTGGTAATTTTACATTTTGAGGAATTAAAAGTGACGAAAATTGGGAGTTTTAATCTGATGTGGATTTAACCCACTAAACCCACTAACCAACCCATATTAACCCATTAAGCTACGGAGGCTATCATTAGGTTTACAAATTTTCCCAAAGAAAACCCTAACCACCTTAAGCCACCATTGGAGGAGAAGCTTGGAGAGAGGGAATTCTGCAGAAATCTTCACCAAACCAACAGCAAAATCAGAAATCCAATCAAGGCAAGTGTTTTAATCATATTTGAATTCGTAGAATGTTTCTTCCATGTTAGAAAATTGATGAATTACAACTGTTCTTGAAAGATAATGAAAACCCATATAGTTTGGAGCTTAGAACTTGAAAATATTGAGGAGAATTGCATGTAGAATGATAGGTAGATAATTATTCTCATGATATCTGTGATAGGGAGGAATTAAAACGGATTTATAGTGAGTTATTTCATGATTCAAAAGTTAGGGTTCATGTTCTTGAAAGAATTGGGGAAAAAGTGTAGAGACTTATATTTTGATTGATGTTAAAGAGATTTAATCCTTGAAAACATGTTGGGAGTTGACTTGAATATGTTTAGGATGAATTAGAGACTCTAAAACGTTGTTGGGATGAACTTTGGAAGAGATTAGGAGTGATAAAATGGATGAAAAACGAATTGGGGAAAAATCTGGGCCGAAACTGGTCAGTCGTTAGAAGCAATCCCCGGGTCGTTCGAACGAGCTCGTTCGAACGAGCTTCTAACGAGTTGACCAGTCTCTTCTAACGAGGGGTAGTTTCGTTCGATATCTCGTTCGAATGAGATATCGTTAGAAGGTACAGTTCGTTCGAACGAACTGGAACTCGTTCGAACAGTCTCATTAGAACGAGACTTCTAACGAGCTGACAGTTCAAACTCGTTCGAACAGTCTCGTTCGAACGAGACTTCTAACGAGCTGGCAGTTTGGGCCATTTTGAACTGTTTTGATTTTTGGAGTCCCGTAAACTCGTTCGAGGGTATAGATAACATTTCAATGATGATATAGCGATAGGTTTGGGACATTTGAGTATTTATGAGAAGGAAATTATATACAAGTGAGTTAAATTAGGAGGACGGTTTGGGTTGAGACGTGAGTGTCTATTACGAAGTGAGAATAAATTATGGCGCGTATGATTATAAACCGGAATCGCATAAATTGTATATATATTAGATATTGGTACTCGACTGAGAAAAGTACTGCAATTAAACTACGGTGATTACTAGGATGTGTGTTTACTTAGTATTGATATATGACTTGTGTGTATGACATACCTACCATACTTGCTATCACGGGAGGTTTACGTTCGCTTAGGACCTTCTAATCCTTGTGTGCCCGGATTTAGATTGGTACCTAGAGGACATAATTCAAGAGAATGACTTGATTGTGAGTTATTGAGTCAGCTGACTATGGAGCGTAGGTATGTGCGTGACCATGGATATGTTGAATTATGTTCGCCTCCATTTTTGTGTGTGGTGAAAATTTTATAATTCCTGAGAGATTCGGAATTTGTAATCCTTTATGTACGTGATGTACCGGGATGGATAGCAGAGTATGTGTGTACCACATCTTAGGCTCGGGGTACTTGTATTATATATTAGGACGTGATTAATATACACTTAGCAAAAATGGGAATCTGCATATAGTATTGTGTGTAAAACTATGGAATAAATAAACAGGGATATTCTATAACGAGTTGTATTACTTTTATATGAGAACCTGAATTTACGTTAAGCCCCTATTTAATTGTTAACGTTATACTGATAATGGGAACCGAGTAAAGAAAGGGTAGAATTTACAACGGTCTAGCTAGATAGTATGTCACTTAGCTAGGTATTAATGTATTTAGATGGGTACTTGCGTTAGGAGTGCACAGTTAGACGAGAGGTGAGAATTTCATGTGAGTGCACGTCCTAACATGTACTTTGCATTTTATGTTTTAAATGTTTTTAAAGCACTTGCAGGTTTTTAAAATATAACTCCACATTCGGGCTCTGACCCGTTTGCTTTTCAAATCTACTTTTCTTGTAAAACCATTTTAGGTGCCCAGCCACAAGGACACCAAGCATAGGATACTCATTCAGGTGACGAGCTGTAGCTGTTTGTGGAAGCTACAAGGGATTTGCTTGTAGACGCTTCTATATTTTGGATTCCAGAGTCACTATCTATCAGTTGTAGGGCATGTTGCCCAATTCTATTAGAGACATCCTTTACATTTCAGTTTTCAGACTTTTATTTGTATTGTTTTAGTATTGGGTTATTTATTTCAGTTATGGGATTGTAGTGAGGAGTTTTCCTCCAGACTTTATTTACATTATGTGATGGTTATTCGTTTTACTTCAGTATGGTGAATGGTGTTATTTATTTCTTCATTATACTTGTTGCATGCTAATCAGACTTTAATTAAAATTTGGCAACTTACTTTTTAAATACTAGATGGTTAGTAATAATAAAATGTTTTCGACAGTGATGCTATTAACTGAGCCAACTTGGCATTTTGAATTAATTTAATAAAGGAGTAGCTACCCGGTATTTAATTAGTCGGGGTGTCACATATTTGAATCGCAGTTTAAATAATATGTTATTTGATACACATGTTAGGCAGCGTACACTCGCTTGAGTTTCTCACCTCTCATCTATAGTGCGCACCAAACGTCCCACCTTGTCATACTTCCCAAACTAGCTAGGTCTCAAGTATCTAACTAACCACCAACCAATCTGACTCACCCATACAGCCCATACAGTACGCTATTGTCTCCCTTTAATTATTATTAAGTCCTTGGTTAAGTTTCTCTTTAAACTACTTGTACCGCCCATATAGTACGTTACCGAACAACTAATAATTAACATCACCCTTACGTTATTATTAATTCAAGTTAACATTTCACATATGTTATCGTTCACTCCATATCATTAAGTTTCTCCACTTAAATTTGTTTTTAAACATACTTTATCTATTTTTCCTACTATTTACACATTAGTAGATTCAGCATCGTTTATATATACACCATCTAGTCTCAAAACTATCGCACATAAGTATCTGCTCATTTCTTTAGATATATGTCATCTAGTCTCACTACTATCACCCTAAGTAGCTTATCATTATTTTAGATATGCACCCCCTAGTCTCATTACTATCACCCATAAGTAGAATAAAACACCGTTTTAGACATGCACTATATATTCTCACTATTATTACACAGAAGTAGATTAAACGTAATTCAGGTATACACCATCTAATCTCACTACTATCACTCATAAGTAGATTATTTATATGCCACATGTATTTCACACTCAATATATATTATAAGTGCATAATTTGCATTTTTGTCGCCATATCACACATTAAGTACTATTAGTTCGGAATGTCCCCTCGAACTTGGTTTGGAATGTCTCATCGAACTTGGTTCGGATTGTCTCATCAAACTTATCATTCAAATTAGTTCGAAATATCCCCTCGAACTTGGTTCGGAATGTCTCATCGAACTTGGTTCTGATTGTCTCATCGAACTTGGTTCGAATTGTCTCATCAAACTTATCAATCAAGTACATAATAGATATTCATTCCACCTATAATTAAATCATTAGGTATACACACAACCTAATTATCCATGCTCGTACGTAGTATATTTCTCTCGAATACTCACCGTACATACTACTTTACGATTTACGTCACTATCATATTTATTTGAGTATTCACACAACTCTAAGGATCCTAGTTACCCCTTTATAAATTCAAGTAGTTAAGTCTAACTTACTCAATTGGTTTATACGTCAATTCATTCGAGATTTCCGTATTTCTTTATCCGTCTCATATATCAATTACCATATAGTTTAACCATATTCATTCCCTCCTTAATTCTCTCAATAAGACTAGATCATATCCTCGCCTAGGCCTAATATAATATAATAAGTCCCTCATTATTATTTTAACAAAGTCCTAAAAGTTTCAACGACAATGATTTACGGATTTTTGGCCAAAATGGAAAATGTTGAGTTTTCAGGTAAATCGCCCCTAATCGAATATATTTGAAATGGTTCAATTTGGATACTTCGTCTTCTGCATGCATTTTTCCACCATATTCATTTATCAAACATATATGATACTTCACCAAAATCACAACCAAATGTCCTAAACCATTTCTACATTTATTAGGATGATTTCTAACATTCTAAATATATCAAATCTTCACAGAATTCCATAAAGAATGAATTAAAATCCAAAACTCTTCAAGAACCCTAGTTTTGTGTTCTTCTCACATATTACTTCAAAGACCCAGAGTAATTGTCTTAATAATAATAAACCCTCTGATTTCGTGATACTAGCATCAAGGAATACATCTACATGCAATTCCTATTTCAATTCATGGATTAAACCCTCCCCAAATCATATTTAACCTCCAGAAAATAAGAAATAAACACTATTATACATGGGTATTATAAAGTGATTAAAATAAATGAAAGACAAATACTTGCCTCTCAAAATCAGGTCTGAAATATTTTTGGTTTGATGATTGGTTGTTCTCCCCTCGCCCCGATCTCGATTCCGTTGCGTTCTGGGCGAAAAATGGTGTAGGGGGCTTGGTTCTCTCATCCTCTTCCTCTCATGTGGCATATCTTCCTTTAGCTTTGAGTTAACCCCTAGTTCCCTTTCTCTAATGGAAGATATAAACTTAATATTTTCGGAGTTCTACAAACCAGAAACTCCCGAATGGCCGAAATGGCCTTAAACGATGTCGTGATAGTCTAAAATCGTCCCAGGACCCAAACTGTACACCTGAGTAAAAATTTTCAACTATTTCAACCCTTTTGGAACCAACCATGATCTCAAAATCACCATCCGAGTCACTTTATAAATTCATCTTATTTCCACCTCAAAATACAACACGTGTGAAATTAAACTTAAACTGCATCAAATCTATCTAAATCCTTGAATTAGACAATTTCTCCCAATTAAATAAATTTCTAAATCACCAATTTAATAAATTTCCATATTCTCCAAAAATACGGGGTGTTACATACTTCCCCCCTTACAAAGGAATTTTGTCCTCGAAATTCGAATAAGGCTCATATTCTAAACTCTTGAATATAATCCTATTCACATACTCGTAAGATCGTAACATTTATTGCTAAACCTTCTAATCGCGGATTATAAAATAATACCATTACCCATGGTGCCCATACACCCTATATCCATGTAGATCTGCACCAATGTTATACGACTTCATTAGTCCCCAATTAAGCCTAGTTGTTATCTCTAAGATATAACTGTATAAACAAAGCATAACTAAGGTACTAACCCCATGTCCTAATGACCAAACACCTCCCCACTTCCAACGTTGTGCTAAGTTTCATGCGTGGGATGTCTCGCAATGCAAAATTCAAACAAGGAACCCCCTCGATACACTACTACCTAACATTGTCGATCGTCGAGATTCGTTAGGCCCTCAATCTATGGCACGTACCCTCACATACCCGTTTTTTGATATAAAAGTATACTCATCCACTCTCATGCTATAAAAGACAATATGTAACACAACGCTCTTACTATCACTAGTTTCTTAGCGCAATAAATCACGAGCTATATCTCTCCCCTCGATAAAAGCCAATATACCATGAATCACATCAGTAACCGTCCCTACGCACCGGGATCAATTATAAATTGACAACATACACACAAAAGTCCACTACACAATTTTTTATAATATATATATACATATATATAGGCTCAACCCTCTTTCAGGTGATACTTAGTAAAAACAAATCATACCCTGGAGCAGCGAACACGAGATCTCACTATCACAATCTACGATCGCTCAACCCATCGCTAACCAGTCAAATCTTGGCAAGTAGTCTACTCTATTCTCATAACTCTCAAAAACTGTAAACTAATCACGTATTATAAATGTCTTCTTAGTGCACACACCCTCTCTCGGTCATAGGCGACACCAAAGAGCCCCACTACCCCACGATAATTATATATAAATACATAATAAGGTTATTACGGCCAACACCCCCACTAAATTCGACTCACTCATGAATTCTAGTGATCCAAAATCTTACTTGTGACTCACCCATGTCACTCGAAAAAATCCCATACTCATAAGGATAAAGCAAAATTTTCTATCTCCATTTACAATATAGTTTTCCTGGTTGATGGGTCCGTGAGCCTAACTCTCAAGTCGGCACTGACCCATGATCTATGGTGTATCCATGATCTCATCCTGTAGTTATCCACTATATCACTTTGGGACAATCCTTCTTCATGTGTTCCCTTTCCCCACAATCATTACAACTTGGTAGAGAAGCCCTCCTTCTTCTGGTCCTGACCCTACTAGCCTTTCCCCCTCCCTTCCCTTGGCCCTGGTGGCCCTGAGGAATGGGATGCTACTGCTGTTAAGGAACCTTCTAGCCCTACCTGGACTTACCCTCTCTTGGGTTGGTTACTTTTGGAAATAAATATCTTATCCCAATTCTCCTATCGAAAATCTCACTCTTGCTACTTCCATGCCTCCATTGGCTCCATTCCATCTACCTCTCCAAAATCTGACTGGTCTCACTTTCTCGCTGTGGACAAATTTAATATGGGCGGTCCTAATCCCCACACATAGGACACCTTTCTGTGACATCCCCTAACTCTAGCCCCATTGGCCATGCCGGGGTGTCCTTCTCTTGGACCTAGTAGTCTTGCACTATTGTTACTTTCGTTGTCCCTTTGGCTCTGCTGGCCTTATGGAAGTTATTGCTGGCCTGAATAGCCCTGACTGAATCCATTGTCACTTTATATGAATTCAATTGATCTAAATCATTTAAATAGGTATCCCACAGGGTACACCCTCCTGTGATGCTTCACTATCACTATTAAATCCATTCTTGCTCTTCAACTAGATTTTTCAACCCTCTTGTCTCCCTTCTAATGGAATCATTGATATAAACTTGAAAACGTACAACTTTAACGACATTTGAACTAGTCATCTTAACCATACTTCTCATCCACGCTTGTGTATTCGCATCACGGTTCCATTATCAACTTACGAAACCCTTTATCACTCTCCATACACCCTTTCGTCGGGTATGAAATTCGCTAAACAGATCATCGTCTCTCTCACGATCGGTCTCTATCTGGCCTACTTGTGATAAGTTTCAAAACTCTAATCGCGTTCTCTCTCACGATCATTATATATCTACTTCCTTATATGGGGTGACTAATTCATCTCATCACAATGCTGCTCCTATAAGAAAAATAATTTCGTCCTAAATTTAGTCTTGTGTGTCGCTGCATTCCACCCTACACAATTGCCTTTGGATTACCTCCATCCATTGGTCCATCAAACTTCCCATCTTTCTCGAATCTTTAAAGATGACTCTTCGAAATAGTCCCTCTAACTCTCCCTTTACCTACTACGCTGGGTGAGTCTAAATAATTCCACCGTTCTCTGTGACGGTGCTTGGGGGAACCACTATCACCGAGTGGTTATCCTATCATCTTCTGTTCGAATAATAATCATGGTGACTTCACTCGTAATCACCGTTCTCAGAATACTTTATGTCTTATGCATCTCCTCTCCTCATACAGTATTTCTAACGTTCCTCGCTGGTGCTCCCATATTGCTCGGGGTACGGAGCTCCACCAAACTCTTATATGGATCACATCAACTATACTTAATAGAAGGATAACATAAGTCGCATAAGTAAAGGACTACAACAATCCTATCATAAAGCTTTACATCAAAGAACACTAAGCTGAAACGTGAAAAGACGCACAGATCCTAAGGACTCTAAAACCTTATGCTCTGATACCATCTGTGACACCCCGCCTAATAAAATACCGGGTGATCAAGACTTTACTAAATTAAAACAAGGTACTCATTTGTTTCATTCTTAGCATCACTGTCGAATTTTTTTTAAACTTTACTAACCACCTAGTATTCAAAAAAAGTCAGTGCCAAATTTTTTCTTTTTATTTTAACAAAAATAACATGCCAAGATAATTATAATAACTAGCCTAACCATGCAATAAATAAGAATCTGAATAAATTATCAGATAAATAATGGAAATAAAATAATACCGAAAAAAACCTCAATTCATAATTACAATACAAAGTCTACCTGACAAAAGTTTGAGTACAAAGTCTAACTGACATAAATGAATTAACTGAGGGCAACACGCTCGAATGAAATACTGAACCCTACACTAGGAATGAATCAGCTGAAGCGACTAAGTCCAAATCCTTCAAGCATCCGCAACTCGCATCCCTGGTACAGATAATCCTATTTGGCGTCCCTGTGGCTGGACCCCTAAAAGGTTGTGGAAAATATTTTCAAAAACGGGTCAGAGCCCGAGTAAAAACATTTTGAAAACATAGAAAGTATTTAAATCGCAATTTAAATAACCAGTTATTAGATACACATGTTAGGCCGCGTACACTCGCTTGAGTTTCTCACCTCTCATCTACAGTACGCACCTAATGACCAACTAGTAATATTACCCAAACTAGCAAGGTATCAAGTATCTAACTAATCGCCAACCAATCTGACTCATCCGTACCGCCCATACAGTACGCTATCATTAAGTCTTTGGTTAAGTTTGTCTTTAACCTACCTGTACCATCCATACTGTACGTTACCGAACAACTAATAACTAACATCACCCTTACGTTATTATTAGTTCAAGTTAACATTTCACACATGTTATCGTTTACACCATATCATTAAGTTTCTCCACTTAAATTTCTTTTTAAACATACATTATCTATTTTTCCTACTATTCAACATTGTTTAAATATACACTAGCTAGTCTCAAAACTATCGCACATAAGTTGTTGCTCATTTCTTTAGATATACGCCATCTAGTCTCACTACTTTCACCCTAAGCAACTTATCATTATTTTAGATATGCGCCTTCTAGTCTCACTACTATCACCCATAAGTAAAATAAAACACAGTTTTAGACATGCACTACCTATTCTCAGTACTATCATGCAGAAGTAGATTAAACATAATTCAGGTATACACCATCTAATCTCACTACTATCACACATAAGTAGATTATTTATACGGTATATATATTTCACACTCAATATATATTATAAGTGAAAACTTTGCATTTATGTCCCCATATCACACAATAAGGACTATTAGTTCAGAATGTCCCCTCGAAATTAGTTCGGAATGTCTCATCGATCTTGGTTCGGAATGTCTCATCGAACTTGGTTCGAATTGTCTCATAGAACTTATCAATCAAGTTAGTTCGGAATGTCCCCTCGAACTTGGTTCGGAATGTCTCATCGAACTTGGTTCTCATCGAACTTGGTTCAGATTGTCTCATTGAACTTATCAATCAAGTACATAATAGGTATTTATTCCACCTATAATTAAATCAGTAGGTATACACACAACCTAATTATCCATGCTCATACGTAGTATATTTCTCTCGAATACTCACCGTATATACTACTTTACGATTTACCTTACTATCATATTTATTCGAGTATTCACACAACTCTAAGGGTCCTAGTTACCCCTTTATTAATTCCAGTAGTTAAGTCCAACTTCCCCTACTGGTCTATACGTCAATTCATTCAAGATTTTCGTAATTCTTTATTCGTTACTCAGATTAATTACGATATAGTTTAACCCAATTCATTCTCGCCTTAATTCTCTCAATAAGACTAGATCGTATCCTCACATATGTCTAAAGTCCCCAAAGTTTCCATGATAATGATTTAGGGATTTTCAGCCAAAAGGGAAATGTTGAGTTTTCTGGTAAACCGAATCGATTCCCCCTTAGCCGAATCAATTCGAAATGGTTCAGTTTGGATACTTCGTCTTCTTCAAGCGTTTTTCCACCATATTCATTTATCAAACTTACATGATACTTCACCAAAATCACAACCAAATGTCCTAAACAATTTCTACATGTATTAGGATTATTTCTAACGTTCTAAACATATCAAATCTTCACAGAATTCCATCAAGAAAGAATTAAAACCCAAAACTCTTCAAGAATCCTAGTTTTTTGTTCTTCCCACATATTCCTTCAAAGACCCAGAGTAATTGTCTTAATCAAAATAAGCCCTCTGATTTCGTGATACTAGGAATACATCTACATGCAATTCATATTTCAATTCATGGATTAAACCCTCCCCAAATCATATTTAACCTCCCGAAAATAAGAAATCAACACTATTATACATGGGACGTGATTAAAATAAATGAAATATAAATACTTGCCTCTCAAAATCAGGTCTGAAATATTTTTGGTTTGATGATATGGTTGTTCTCCCCTCGCTCGGATCTCGATTCCATTGCGTTCTGGGCGAAAAATGGTGTAGGAGGCTTGGTTCTCTCATCCTCCTCCTCTCATGTGGCATATCTTCCTTTAGCTTTGAGTTAACCCCTGGTTCCCTTTCTCTAATGGAAGATATAAACTTAATATTTTCGGAATTCTACAAACCACAAACTCCCGAACGGCCGAAATGCCCTTAAACGATGCCGTGATGGTCTAAAATTGTCCTAGGACCCAAGCTGTACACCTTAGTACATTTTTTTTACTATTTCGACCCTTTCGGAACCAACCGTGAGCTCAAAATCACCATCCTAGTCACTTTATAAATTCATCTTATTTCCACCTCAAAATAAGTTACGCGTGAAATTAAACTTAAACTGAATCTATTTTATCTAAACCCTCGAATTAGATAATTTCTCCCAATTAAATAAATTCCTAACTCACCAATTTAGTAAATTTCCATATTCTCCAAAAATACGGGGTATTACATACTTCCCCACTTACAAAGGAATTTCATCCTCGAAATTCGGATAAGGGTCGTATTCTAAACTCTTAAATATAATCCGATTCACATACTCGTAAGATCGCAACATTTATTTCTAAACCTTCTAATCACGGATTATAAAATAATACCATTACCCAGGGAGCCCATAAACCCTATATCCGTGCAGAACTGCATCAATGTTATACGACTTCATTAGTCTCCAATTTAACCTAGTTATCATTTCTCAAATATAATGTTATAAACAAAACATAACTAAGGTACTAACCCCATGTACTAATGACCAAACATCTCCCCACTTCCAACGTTGCGCTACGTTTCATGCGTGGGACGTCTCACAAAGAAAAATCCAAATAAGGAACCCCCCCGATACACTACTACCTAACGTTGTCGGTCGTCGAGATCCGTTAGGCCCTCAATCCATGGCACGTACCCTCACATACCTGTTTTTTGATATAAAAGTATACTCGTCCACTCTCATGATATAAAAGACAATATATAACACAACGCTCTTATTATCACTAGTTTCTTAGTGCAATAAATCACGAGCTATATCTCTCCGCTCAATAAAAGCCAATATACCCTGAATCACATCAGGAACCATCCCTACGCACCGAGATTAATTATAACTTGACAACATACACACAAAGGTCCACTACACAATCTGTTATAATATATATATATATATATATATATATATATATATATATATATATATATATATATATATATATATATATATATATATAGGCTCAACCCTCTTTCAGGTGATACTTAGTAAAAAAAATCATACCCTAGAATAGCGAACACGAGATCTCACTATCACAATCGACGATCGCTCAACCCATCGTTAACCAGTCAAATCTTGATAAGTAGTCTACTCTATTCTCATAACTCTCAAAAATTGTAAACTAATCACGTACTATAAATGTACCCTTAGTGCACACACCCGCTCTCGGTCGTAGGCGACACCAAAGAGCCCCGCTACCCCACGATAATTATATATAAATACACAATAAGGTTATTGGTGTGATCTAGAGAGTGTATGATTCAAGTGCAAATATTTTGCAACAAGTAGTAATCGGGAAAGACCGGGATCGTATTCCTCAGGGATTGAACACTCCTAGGGGAACAAGGTTAGGTTAAAGGAGATTCTCTAAACGTCACAAAAGAAAAGTGTAAAACATGATTTAACTGTTTGAAAATGTGATAGTGATTAACGCTAAACTATCATGCGTAGAATTAACAAATATCGAAGCAACTACAAGGATCCACCAACACAGACTAAGTTGAGCTTGAGTTCAAGAGATAAAAAGGTATTAAGGTTCATTCTCCCACCTTGGATTCGCTAATAAAAATGATAGGTCTTGATTCAAATGAATTCTAATCGAGCATAACTAATTAGATCCGAACATCAACCATGTAGAGACCAAACTCGTCGATGGAGGATTAGGGTTAATTAATTATTGCTAAAATGGGTTGGGGTTGTAGTAAAGCATTAAAGACTACTCCTTATATGACATGGAGAGTTAAGAGACTAGGATACTCCAATACCAACACATGAAGTTCAATTAGAACAATTATAAACCAAACCCTAAATATGAAGTTCAAGCATCATAGGAGGGATTATGATCCTCAACCTTAAATTTAGCTACTCATACTAGGAACTAGGCTACACATGCAAAGGAACCACATATTTAAGCTAACCATCAAGTGTAAACACAAAACAATACAAGATAGGATGATAAAAGCTATTTAAAGCTAAGGAGTACAAGTAGATGTGGATTTAATGAACAAAGCTTGCATTAATTAACAACTAACTTGTGAGAATTCAAGTCTTTACAAATATGAAGAGCAATAACTACACATGACCTAGGAGAGAGAAGAGAGTGTTTCTATCTATGCAACAAAATATCCCAGGTAAAACTATATCTCCAAACGAAGGAAAAACCAAGGATAAAAACCAAAAATCTATCCATAATGGCAAACTAGTAATAAGGAAACAAAAATTAAAAAATCTACTGAACCGAATTGATTCGTATGAGGGAAGTTGATGCACTGGTAACAACCGAATCGATTCGGCCTGCTTTCAAAATGAGGCTGCTAATTTTGTCTTTATTTTCCCAAAGTTTCACCGAATCGTCCATAACTTCTTCATTCTAGATCGGATTCATACACCGTCGGAGACCACGCGAAGATGATAAGGAAGGATACAACTTCCATGGAGATATCAGGACCAAAACCCTAGTGTTGAATTTTCTAAAATGCCCCCGAAGATGCAGCTGTCAATGAAACTTCTTCAAAACTTATCCAAACTTCACAACTTGCATTCCCGAGACCTATAAAAACTCAAATAAGTCACACACAATATATATATGACCAAAATGGTGGTTAGTCAATAAATGAGCAAAAGAATCGGGAATAACACATACGGGAATGCTAGAATGTACATATTAATGGGGTTAGAAATACAATAAACGTGACTTATCACACCCCCTAACTTATACATCGTTAGTCCCGAGCAATGAAGCATAAGAAACAAGGGCCATCAATAAAACCAAAACAGGAGAAATATGTACAAAGAAGGAAAATGTCACTTTCACGGTCGAACAATTGCATTTAGCATATGCAATTAGTCGTTAAATCCCTAGGTGGCCCTAGGGGGCGAGTGTCATCTCGTAAGGGTTTCTATGGATGATACCCACAAACATCAAGTCAACTCATACAATGATAAACCAAAAACGGAAGCGTAGCTCAACAATTATCAAAGAAGCATAATGTATTAACAAAGTGAACAAAGCTCACGCTAAAGACGACAATTATCGGCATTAAGCAAGTAACTTTAATAGAAATTAAAACCATGGAATGCGAAGTAAGCGGATACATGTGGTAATTTAGATTTGGAAAAACTTTCATAATCCATGTAAATGCTAAAGGATGCATACTCAAGTTCTCTTCGGATGTTACACTCACAAATAAAAATGCCCAGAAATAGGATGTAACACACACGGGACATGTGGGCATAAAGAGTAATCGTAAAAGGAAACAAAGTCGAGCACATGTCATCAATGAAGAACGATAAATAAAAGTTGAAAATACAATCTCATGAAAGAATATCGCATTTTAACCAATGTGAAATGCACTTAAACAGATTATCGCAAATGTTCGACCTTTGAATCACATTACTCTAGGATTAAGTAGGACTTTTTGGGAATATAATTTGGTGAAGGCTAAGGTTAGGAAGCGAAAGTCTATGTACGGGAGAAAAGGGGATTTGGGAATAAAACATGGGATAATGGAATTAGTGGTAACAAAAAGGAATAAGAAACCTTATTTGAACCTACACCTTTTATCACTTAATCTCCTAAAAAACTATAGCGTTTACATTCCTATGAGAGTATTTAGGGTTTTTATCTATATTTGGTATTCTACATCATTGCAATCAAGAGATTTATTCATCTATAAAGAAGACTTTATTAGAAATTTTCAAGGGCAACATTATTGATCGTTGATTAAGAGATCGAGATGTTGAGATTCTCATCGACATTACCTTAACTTTCATACTTTTCTTTATGAATAATCTCCATTCATTTCCATAAAAAAAAGTAACAAGGATAAAAATTTATACATATCTTAACTTGTAAAATTTTGGGTATGAAAATAAAAATTTGAAAACTTAAAATTAGTTATCCTTCATGGATTTATATTGATATATTTCGTTGAGATAATTCTGAATATATAAATTTTGTGTAAATCAGACTTATATTTTGAACTATATTCGACTTTAAAGTTTCAACGTAAAAAGAGATCTTAGCATTTAAACTAAGAACCTCAATGTGTAAAAAAATATGATCGAATTTCGAGTCACCCAAAAATAGTTCGTGAGGAAGTGAAGAATAAATTTCTATTTATTTATAATGTTGAATGATCCACGATTGATTTGTGCACCACCATTTATGGTTAAGCCTGTCAACCGGGCTCTATGAATTCAGTTTGGGGTCGCTCAGGCTCGGCCTGAATTAAAAAATCTTGGTTTAAGCTCGAGATCGTCCCGAACGAGCTGAAGGCCCTTGAATCAAGCTTAGCTCACAAAATATAGCGGGCTTTTGGCCCAATTTGAGCAGGCCCGAATTGGATTCAGCGAATAATATTTATAATGTTGTAGTATCTTCATATACTAAATTAAAACATAAAAATGCAGTAACAAAGAAAAATCAAAGTAAAAACAATTCACCAAAATAACAAATTTAAGCAACTAACTTTAAGAGTCAATACTTTAATGTTAATATAATTAATTTAAAATAAATTGTTATATAAAATTACTTATATATAATTATTTTAAATGACTATTGGTGGAGGAAGTTGGATGTGGTGGTAGTGCGGAAGGTAGTGTAAGATGCTAATCCTCTTTGTAAGTCTTTAACAAGTTTTTAGTAGGAATGTTGTATTAGCCCAAAGTTTTTCTCGTTATTGAATTTTTTTGTTGTACATCGAGTGTTATGTGTTAATTTATATTTTTCAGATGATTTATCATTAAAATATATATCAAGATTAAAAGTTGAAATTTACGATAAATTATTGGTAACTCTCGTTACATAATTCTTTTAGGGTGTGCTCCATCCTTCAACATGATTAAAATTAGAAATTGACTTTAATTAGTGTATCTTCATTTATAATCGTATAAAGCACCCTCACTCACTAGCCGGTCCTGAGATTGACAATACCCCGTACAAAAATTGCAAAAAAGGCCCTTTATGTATATTGATATAAAAAAATTGGCCCTCAACATATATGTAATAATAAATAGATTTGCGAGGCGCCATGTGCGATCGCCCACTCGGCACATGCTCAGGGCCGACAGCTCACTATAATAACGAGGTAAGTGTTTGGCCACTCCCTCAACTACCTAACCATTCATTATTGTCAAAATAACCTTCTTGTGCCATCATTTATTAGAGAGCATTCAAGTCTTGTCTATTATTACTGTGCTAGTGATGTATCCAATGAGAGGGAAATACTAAGGAGGAGTTGGAACAAGGAAATAAAATCTCTTAACTCGAAGATTAGCACCCTAGTTATGTCTGAGAAAAGTACAAGTAACTGGTCGTTAGTGTTAAGCATTGACGACCTTTAGTTTAAGAATAAGATGATGTTGAACTATCTAAAGTATGATTACCTTGGCCTGGTGCAAATTATGTTATTCAACAGTGGGTATGAAGAGTTGAAAGGCTATATTATAATATTATAAAGGATTTTCCTCACATCAATGTATTCACTTCTGTCAAAATGTGACACGACACAATAAGATGATACGAAAGGATACAAAATTAACGAGTTTAGGAGGCTTATCCGATTCAAGTTAATATCGGGTCAACACAATAGATAAGTTAAGATAGGGGTTCGAGTTTAAGAATTTGTCTCGACACAATTAGACCCGTTAATAGGCGTTAACATTAAAAACTTATTTAGGATGAGGTTTGACCAATTCACTTAAATATGTTTGATAAAAGTTATTAGAAATATATAATTTACGTAACTCAACCCATATAATTGAGAAAAAATTTTATTGAGTTGAATATATTTTAATGTATAAATTCCATTTTTATTGTATAAATATATGTATATTGTAAAATATATTGTGACCACGAGCATGTACGTATATTTTCTAAAATTGATGAATTTTTCATTATCTAAATTTCAAAAAAATATTTAACTGGTGTTTATGATTTGGATTGTGTAATTCGTTAACATTAACAAGTTGGGTTTGGGTTTGATTTTTGGAACCGTTAAAATTAATGCGTTGTGTACTAATTATGAGTATTTTAATATGAACTCGATATAACACAAAGCAATGAACTGTTGATTGGTCTAAATGTGTCAAAGGTACAAACTCTCTGATATATAACTAGAATGCCCCCCCGTATCGTCAGCCTCATGAGTTGCCTCCTAAATGATCATACGCTGACTGCTGAGGAGCTCCTAATTGTCGAGGAACCATTTATTCCACCATAGGGACTTGATTGAATTGACGGGTCTCATGAGGAATTTTTTGTAAAACAAGTCATTCATGCAAAATAGAATGATGTATGTAACACACGGTCAAACACGCATCCATTTTGTATAAAAATAACATATAATTGAACATCAGGTAATAGATTTGGCAATGGCTCACGTTCTTATTCGTGTTATTTTTTATCGTATTTGAATCTTATCGAGTTTGTATCTAAATGAGTGATTTTTTTATTGTGTTAAAAGATCATATTTAAATTCAATAATCTTAACGTGTCGTGTCGTGTTCGCTCGTTATTATCCATTATGATAATGATTTATTTTGAATTGTATACAAGTTGAAATATTAACTCATTTTTTAACACAATTAGATCGGATAATTCATTACATTACTAACTCTCTCATTTAGTAAAAATGATTATGATTAAATTAAAACTAAACTATATAAACTCTTTGTAACTCATAACAATATATTTTATTTCCTTAAGTTAATGGGTCTTAACGGATTTTATCGAGTATTAACGGTTGAAAGGGATCAACATTAATTCGCCTGTTAACTATCGTGCCTTATCGGGGTGGCACTGATATGCCCAAAAACTAATAAGGATCCATTTATTAACTTATAACTTCATATCAATTCATATCATGTTATTGTGTCGTGCTTCGTCTTATCAAATCTATCCTGTAAAGGATGATAATGATTTCGACGTGATCTATGAAAAATGTTTGCAATGAACTATATGGACAAATATTAGTATAAAAAGCTCGATTTATACTTATGTCCAAATTTCTTAACTCTTAAATTAACAATAAATAGTGTTATGGTGCTGACGTGGGCACAAGGCAAAGTCACATGGGCATCATGAGACAAAAGACAAAAAATATCAATCATCATACGAAAGAACATAATAATATGTCATATCAAGGCATGCTAGCGGAGTCAGAATTTTTTACCTGTTGGGTGCGATTTTTTTTTAAACGTCTGGTCATTTTTTTAAGATTAATTTTACTTATTTTGTTATTTTTAATATTAAAAATTTTGTAATTAATAATCACCAATTTTTTATCCAACGTAATTTCTCTAAATTTAAAAAAAATATTCAAATTACATTTCAATACTTAAATGATAATAATTAAAAAATAACAAATAATGAGCAAACTAATACATTTACTAAACAAATCAATATTTTTTAACAACCAAACAAACCAATATTTTTAATAACCAATAATTAATAGTCCTAATTTAAAATAAATATATATTAAATTTAAAATTAAATATAGCCAAGGGAAAACAATATATTCACCACTAACCAACAAATATTTTAATCATATTAGCAAACATAATATTAAATCGATAATAGCAATATGTTTCTACATATAAAATTAGATTTTTAGTAACTATATGACAATAATTGAATTTTGTGAAATTAAAAATTTCAGCAAATAAATAATACAACTAATTTACAAGAAATATATATTAATTCAACAACAAAAAATAACAAAAGAAAACCTTAATATTAGTAATCAATAGCAGGGGAGGGGTTCGATGAGAGAGAGGGCAGGGGAGGGGGACGACAAGAGAGAAAGGAGGGCCTTCTTCCTTCTGTTGGTGTTACCGAGAGGAGAGAGAATAGCTTAGGGTTTTTATTGGTTGAATGAAATTAAGAGAAATAGGTTGAATGAAATGGGTTGCCTATTACAAATTAAAGTAATTACACTACTCGCCCTGCACAGTTTGAAAAGTTTTTATTTTGCGGCCTCATATTTTAGAAACTTACATATAATTCTAGATTTTTTATAGTATATACAAAAAAATGAAAGCTTTATGGGTGCGGTTGCCCCCATTCGGGATAATGAATTTAAATTAAGCATAATGACATAACAAATTATAATTGTGGCGGTATGGGCCTAACAATCCTGGGTAACAAAGTCGAGGTCCATGGATAATTGTTAAGATAAATAAAGAGGGTGTGTAAGCTCGTAAGGACTTATTCAATGATTATAATGGCCGACAAGCCATATTATTTAATTTTGGGGTTGGGGATCGTGTTACGAGAGAGGAAGGTATTAGGATCGGTCAGCTACATACTATTTATTTATTCATATGTTTGTTTAAATGGTATATTGAGTAAAATTGTCTAGCTTTAATATTATGGGAAAAGAACATCCTTTTGGGATGTATTCTCTCATATAGAAAATTTTGCATAAATAAACCTTATCTTTAGACTGAGACAAACATAAGCGTTTGTTTGTAAAATACAAAATGGGGACTAGGTTGATCGGTGACTTGTGATCACTAGAAGAGACTCGTTATTTCGCCTATGGACTCTCATATTTATGATGCCAAAGAGTACGTAATTCGTGATTACAGGGAGTTTCACTTTGATGGTGAGGGGTGATGTGTCCCAAGGGATTATGCTAATGATCAAGGGGCTTCGTATTGCGCTTGTGTACTCGTGCAGTTTTGGGATTAAAACTTACATAGTTCATGTTCGCATAGACCATGTGTATAGAATGTGAAGTTCCTTTGCTTTTCGCACTTAGCTCGCACTACACCAAAATGAGAAAATTAGCACCCTTTCAGCGACTAGCCTTGTCACGATCATTGACCGTGACAAAAAGACACCCGTTTTTTGTCACGATCAATGACCGTGACAAGTCCGTGACGAAGGCTTGTCACGGTCAATGACCGTGACAATTATCTAAAGTTGTCACGGTCAATGACCGTAACATGACCGTGAAAAATCTGTCAGCAAAAAGTCATTTCCCCTCCTTTTTTCTTCATCGTGTTCCCTCCAATTTCTCTCTCTCTCTCTCTCTCTCTCTCTCTACGCGTTGCTCTCACTCTCTCTCTCTACTTTCAGGTTGGTCTCTCTCTCTCTCTCCCATTTATATATATGTGTGTGTGTCTGTGTGTGTATATATGTGCGTGTGTGTGTGTATGTGTGTGTGCGCATGTGTGTGTGTATGTGTGTGTGTTTATGTGTGTGCGCGTGTGTGGGGGGGTGGGGGTGGGGCTGTGTGTGTGTGGTGGTGGTGGGTGGGGCAGGGTGTGTGCATGTGTGTGTGGTGGGGGTGGGGCTGTTTGTGTGTGTGTGGTGGGGGAAGGGGGTGGGGCAGGGGGGAGGGGGAGGGATGGGGGTGGGTGGTGGGGTAGGGGGCTACGTGTGTGTGTGTGTGTGCGCGCGCGTGTGTGTAGTGTGCGTGTTTTTGCGTATGTGCGAGAGAGGAAAATGATGATGGGGGGTGTGACGGGGTGGGGCTGCGTGCGTGCGTGTGTGTGTGTGTGCACGCGCGTGTGTGGGGAGGGGGGTGGGGATTGTTAATTTTTTTATTATATTTTGATTGGTTTATTAGATATTTTCCCTCATATGCAAGTAGTGTCCCTTGTTAACGAATTGGTTGATTATAGGATTGCCCCTCTGTGTAAATTAGTAAATTAATAATTGTATACGTTAATTGTTAGTTTAATTAATGAAAATAATTAATTGAGTAGATGAATTAGAAGGAGTACGGGATGCGCATTTGTTGTTGACATTGCAGTTGGATTATAGTGGATTGATGTTGGGTTGGTTAGTTTTAAAAGTGGCATGACCACTAGATTATTGTCCATATGGGGGTGGGATTTTTCAATTTTTTTTGAAAATTACTTTGTATAATGAACAATATATATATAGTATGATAATTAAATGAAACATACTTCAAATTACATATAGTGCACATAGATACTAGCCTTCTAGTTCTTATGCGTACGCATTCAATAGTCCTTAGACCCGTTCGAGAGTCATTACCCCGGTAATGAGATCTCTCGAATTGTCCTTGTTGGACAGTTTGGGACTGCATAATTTCTGTATAATAATATTCTTAGTGGCTTAAAGTTGTTACTTTTGGACGAAGTTCTACAATCGTATCCTAATGTTCTCTGGGTACATACTAGATTGACAAGTGTGACTGTTATTTCAATTGATCAATTGAAATAACACTCACACTTGTCAATCTACGTCATGTACTTGGAGAACTACGGGGATATGCTGCTGAATTTTTCTCAAATCGTAACAATGTGCAGGAGCTGTTAACTATATTACATAAAAATGCGGTCTTAAATGGGATAGGACCACTCACCCTTTAGAGGAGATGGAGGAAATAGAAATTTTTATTAAAAATTGAATTTGAAATTGAAATTTAAAAATCAAATATAAATAAGACATAATTAAATGAAACATACTATAAATCTAAGTTTTGTTTATACTAATCCATGAATATACGCTACTTACCTTTAATAGGTGATTAGTTGTGGTAGCTGTGATGGGATATCCGAAATACAAAGAGTGGATGGGTGAGACAAATAGAATGGGGGATGTGTTTCGCAGAGGTGCTAATGAATTTGTGAAATACACAAAGAGATGTCATAATGATGAAGAGTTTCCGTGTCCGTGTGCTAGGTGTAAGAATGGTAAGGTGTTTGAGTGGAAAACAATTGAACTAAATTTGTTAAGATCGGATATGCAAGATAGTTATCGATTTTGGAGTTTTCACGGTGAATTGAAAGTTTCTTTTGTCCACGACTAACCTTCACAACAACCTTAAACAAGTAGGATTGATGTAGAAGGGTACGACGTAGATCATAATATGTTAGAGGATTTAGTTGATGATGCGTACGGGATTTATGAAGAAGAGGAGAATGAGGTCAATTGTCCAACACGCGCCAAAGCGTCTAAATAGTAGTGTGGATGACTTGGCTACTCCTACCGAATATCAATCCATTTTTTATGATAACCCGAATTTTAAACAATTTTTCAATTTGTAATAAATATTCCAATTTGTACCGAAACATCCATTTTTAATTCTTTTAATTGATTTGCACTTTATCATTTTCACTCTTGTGTAGTGTGCGTGTGGTGGGGGGGGGGGGGGGGGGGGGAATAGGGGTGGGGGTGGGGATGTTTAACAGTATGTGTGTGTGTGTGTGTGTGTGTGTGTGTGTGTGTGTGTGTGTGTGTGTGTGTGTATGTGTGTGTGTGTGTATGTATGTGTGTGTGCATGTGTGTGTGTGGTGGGGGAAGGGGATGGGGGTGGGGCTGGGTGTGTGTGCGTGTGTGTGTGGTGGGGGTGGGGGTGGGGGTGGGGAGGGGGTGGGGCTGTTTATGTGTGTGTGTGGTGGGGGAAGGGGGTAGAGCAGGGTGGGGGGGGGGGGGGAGGGGGCAGGGATGGTTATAAATATTTCAATTTGTACCGAAACATCCATTTTTTATTTGCACTTTATCATTTTCACTCTTGTGTGTGTGGGCAGTAGGGGCGGGGGTGGGGATGTTTAACAGTAACAATTTATTTTTATTTGTAGTAATTGTACATATTTGCACGTCTTCTTCTAATTCATTTTGATTTGTACTAATAACATTTTGTTACAGCAAATATCTCCTTCAGGTATTAAGACGAGGATGATGATGCTGGTTATGATGATGTCGTCTGGGCTCGGTGGTAGCGGAGGCGACGAGGGCTCCTCAGCCCCTAGGCTACCCAAAAATGGGAAATTGGGGATGGCCATCGAGCAAAAGTCGGGGCTATTAACGAGATCCCTCAAGCTGGTAAAGATGATCATCGGCCCGAGGTACATTAGTTGGATGGAGATGCCATATGAGATCAAGCTAGCTGTTTGGGTGGCACTACAGGTAATGTATTTATATTTATATTTGTATTTATATGAATATTTCAATTTCAATTTCGATTTCGATTTCAATTTCATTTTGTATTTATTCGCAACTAACATTGTATTTGTTGGACAGGAACAATTCATCTTGGATCCAAAGCTACGCGATTCCGTCTTGGAGCAGTTGAGGGAGAAACAGAAGATGTGGAAGAAAAATATGCGAACCCGGTACTTTGGAAAGACACGAGAGTTCGTTATCCGAATGTGTGAATCCGTTCCACCGAAGGAGACGATCTCATTGGCACAATGGCAAAAGTTCATTGACAATGAGATCGGGGAGCGACAATTGGCATCTCGCCAATCGGGGAGGGAAAATCAGGCAAAAAAGACGGAAGTGCACTACTCCGACCGGACGTCTTACACCGAGGTGGAGCATAGGATGATGGTAAGATTTAATTTTTCTATAACTACAGAAATATATTATTCTGCATTATTTTACTCTGCGGGGCCGATACTAATTTTACTTTATTTTATTTCAGGGGATAGGGAGTGGCCCTGGGGTAGGCCACATAGGCTCGATACTTATGTGGATCTTCGGACGAAGAAGGGGAAGGATAAGGAGGTGTCCCCGAGCGTCGCGGCCACGATTGTAAGTAATCCGATAGTTTACTTTTTATTAATTACGTTATAATTTTTTAATTTACTTATTTTACTAATCATGTAATTTTTGTCGTTTCAGGCAAAGCTTAGGGAAGTGCATGAGTCGCAGTCTGATGCAGACAAGGCATCTTTGTCCACTGACGCACTCAGCCAAGTTCTTGGCGCTGATCGCAAGGGGAGGACAAGGGGGTGAGCTCATGGGTGTCCAAATCTAGGATCATCGGATTGGAGACGAGAGACACCAGGTTGGCTCAAATGATGAACTCGCATGACGCAAAGCTGTTCCGTTTGGAGGCGACGGTCTAAGATATGTTCTCATTCATGAAGAGTTCGTTGGGCGAAAACCGTAAGGGGAAAGGGAAGGAGAAGGAGAAGGTGGTGGAGGAGGAGGTGCAGGAGGACGAGAATGTGGACCTCGTTGCTTCATCGCCGACACGTGCGGACTTTGATGATCCACTTCCCTATTTGGCTCCCTTCGACCGATCGATGTCGATACTTGGTTGGCCGAGCGTGTTTATACTGGACATATTTGATGACCAGCGGATAAGTCGGGGGTTGAGGGACTCGAATATCTTCCAGGGTGCACTAGTTCATGTACGTGAGCTTCAAGACATCGAGTCCAAGGTGCTCGTCACGCATGTGACACCCGGGAAAGAGAACTCCCCATTGTGGTTGCACGAACAATACGGCACGATGTATATTAGTGGGTGTGTCAATTCGTATATCGTGTGACCTACTCACCTCCTCAGAGCTAACCTTACGCAAGACTTGTAGTGACATTATTTGAATTGAATTATTTTTAAGTTAGTACATTTGAATTATATTTGGATTATATCGTGATGCATATTGTCTCTATTTTGAATGTATATTTGCATTATCTCTATTTTATTTGGATATATGATGCTTGAACGGGTACAACGTTGCTATAACAGGTACAAATATACTGCTGGGCAGTGGCAGTGACCAAACTGCCCAGCAGATTTTTTTTCAATTCTGCCGAGAATCGTCATGGTCAATGACCGTGATAATTTTTTAACCATTGTCACGGGCTTGTCACGGTTCTTAACCGTGACAAACTTGTCAAGGTCAAGGACCGTGACAATTCTAACGAACTTGTCACGGTTAATGACCTTGACAAGTCCGTGACAAAAAAAGTTGTCACCCCAGGAATTGTCAAGGTCAATGACCGTGACAATTCGACAGATTTGGTGTAGTGTCATAACATAACATTTCACTTCTAAATGTATTATTACGCTCATGTTGTTGGAAAACAATCATAATCATCCCAATAGGTTTTTTCTAAGAAGGGCGGATCCATAATTATTCGAAGGAGTGAGCTAAAATCAAGCCAAATTTCATCAAAGATTGTGATAGAGGTACCCCTCATTTTATCTACATCATCACATGGTGCATTAAAATATATTGTATAATGTAATTAAAAACTAATATTGTGGTGGAGATGACAAAAATATGGAGTAACTTTATCGCAACCTTTTAATCAGAATGTGATTTATTCTTTAAAGATTTAAATTCATCTATTAAGAAATAAATAAATAAATAATAATAATAATATCTAGTGAAACCCAACGAGACTTCAACAATTTGAATTTAGAAATTATAGAATTTAAATCAAGACTCAAACAAAGATCTCGCTCAAAGAAGAGGGACGCACAAATATCATCCACGATAAATGATTTTAAAAATCACTAGTTTTAACTTTATTAATTGTGAATCATTATGTGTCGTAATTATTTATAACCTAACAATATGACAAAAGGATAAAAATTTAATTAAAACGATCATAATAAACAATTACAAAAAAAAAGAGTGTGATTTGTGTACTTAAAGCAAGAAACAATCCATATTCAGCAATTAGAATGTCGACATGAAAAAAACCCAATTTTTGACGTAATAAACAATTACAAAAAAAAGTTGTTTTTTCTACTTAAATACATTACTAATTTTCCTCTTAAGACTTTAGTAAAAATTGTAAAAAAGAACGGTTAATAAATAAGTAGTGGTTTAACAATTTTAAATGTTAAGCCACTTTAACAATCTTCAACGGATTAATTCAAGAACCTTAGAGCATCCACAACGGTGGATGCTCTAGAAAGGCAAGTATACCAAATGAAAATGTGAATTTAGCTTTAGTTAGAAGTAAACTCCATAATGATGGAGGGTTGCAAATTTGTAAATCAATTTCCTATGAACTAATCTTGTTAGGAGGTACGGACAATATTAGTTCGTAAGAATCTGTAAGAATTCAAGTATCTAATAAAAATTGAGTATTTATATTTGATAAAAGTTTTAACGAACTTCATTCGTTCATATGAGTTCTAACGAACTTTACAAGTTCGTAGAAATTCTTATGAACAAATGAAGTTCGTAGGAAGCCTTTAGAAACATTTGTCATTTTTCATGCATAATATTGTTGTCTTTCGTTCACCAGTACAGAACTTTCAGTTTATAACTTTAATAATTTATGTATTTTTTAGCTCCATCATTATGAATGCTCTTAGTAAGTGAACAAATAAAAATATTAAGGAGCTTTAGGATAACCCAAGAAATAATAAAATACCAGCAACTACCAATGCTACAGTATCCAATGGAGCTTCAAGCCATATTTGACTTCAAGCCAGAGGGAGGGACTGGATTGGATTGTTGTCAGGGTAGGTGAGGTGCCATTTTAATGGAAAATAAGAAAGCTTTTTTTTTTTAAACTTTTGTTTGCCACTTTTGATTTGTACGCATGTTGGTAGATAGGTTTTGTCTTCTTAAATGTCTTGAATGCTCAAAAACAAGTAATGCAATGTTTTGCCATAAATGGGGAGTTTTTATGCTCAGGAATATGCGGACTCGGAAAGCAACAAATTTCACTCAAGATGATAATTGTCATTCCAATCAATGAAGCCCAAACCTTCCTTAATAATGAGAAGATTGCTGCCTCCTTTCTTTAGGGCTGAAATGACTCTTTGTTTGACAGGGGTCAGCCGCCAGTCAAATTCCTTGTAGGTTTTAATTGTAGGTTTAATCATGTGAGTCATGTGACTGGCCAATTTACTCTAGCTCATCGTGTTTAACAATGGAATTACTCTATAGAGATAAAGTGGTGTCGCTCTCTTGTACTTGGAATGGTTGAGACGTATCCAGTGCTACCTTACCTTCCAGCCTTAATGTGGGAAAACACAAAAAGATGATCACGATCATTGAACATGAGATGAAGTGCGGCTTCCCAACCCCAAACAGTGAGAGGCATACTACAAGGTGCCAAGCCTTGGATTGAAGCGAGCTGAAGAGCTGAAAGTGGACAGCCTGCCAGTGTACATTGATTCTCAATTAATAGTTTGATGTAAATACACCAAAAGCCACTCAAACAAACACTAGCAATCACTTAAACACACAGACAACAATCGAACACGCAAATAATCAAGGACGAAGTTGCATTCGGGTTGGGTTCTTTTTAATTAGGTGACATTACATTCGGGTTGGGTTCTATATACATAAGTAGAGGATTTTTTTTCCTTTTACCTTTGTCTAGGTCAACCCAGGCCTTAATACGCCCTGTTTTCTAAAGTATTTGGGGGGTGAATGTTACTCACCTGAAAGGGTAGAGAATCATAAATTTATACTTTGTCGAGAATATACACCCTCGGATACAGTGGCGGATTCAGGATTTTGTGTCAATTGGGCCGAAAGTTTCAATAGTTGCTGGGGGTTCGGGGGCGGGAGCCCCCGAGGCGATTTTTTGGGGGGGGGTCGATTTTTTTCGAGCATTTTTTGGGTTGTTTTTACTTTTTTGGGCATTATATTCATTTTCAACACTGATTGAAGTGGGAGATGATTGAACCTCAGCTTCAGATACGGTTGGTGCATTGTCTTCTCGTTTTCGTTTAAAAAATTTCTCTATTGATTCCCAATATTTACAAATTTAATTTAATTTCACATATAAATTTAATTTCATATAAATTTACACAAAAATAAATAAACAGACACATATAAACAATACACAAAATAAATTTATAAATTCACATTATAAATTTAATTTCATTTTAGTATAAATAATTTTAGTATAATTTCAGTAGTATAAATATAATTTCACATATAAACAGACACATATAAACAAATATACACAAAATAAATAAATGATGAAATAGGGTTTCAACACACATAGATGCAAAATTTTTATGGAGAGCAGGGCAGCGGGTGGAAAGTAGCAAGGCAGCGAGTGGAGAGTAGCAGGGCGGTGGTGGAGAGAGCGGCGGGTGGAGGGAAACGGGTGGAGAGAGCGACGGACTCTTTAGAAAATAGGGTTTTTCTGTTACTTTGGTACGAGAGGAGAGAAAGCACCATTTTAAGTTATGTTTTTTTTTTGTTTATTACAGATTTTTCCCTGAACTTTTAATATAATTACAAGTCACCTCCAGATTTAATTTTTTACCAAAAAAAAAAAAATTTTGAAAAATGAACTGGGGCGGCCGCCCCGCTTCGGCTCGGGCTGGATCCGCCCCTGCTCGGATACCTCCCTCAAGAAAAAAAAAAGTCATTTGGTTCCTCCATGAACTATCTTTCATTAAGGCTCTATTGGAATAATTTTGTTTGTTTGTTTGTTTAGATTAGGTGTGGACTATAGGTGTTTTTGCCTTTGGTTCCCAAACAGTCCTAGGATATTGCAAGGATTCTTTTTAAAATACATATGTGGAGTGATCAAAATATTTTTTGACCATTAGGATTATTTTGATGCTTATTTTTATAGCATGGGCATAATAATTCACTTGTACATGGGTTGTTGGTATCATATCACGTGGTGTCCGCGTTAGCATTAAATGTACTTCGATTAATTCACGCTCGCGATTCGTGACTTCCGCTGGTCAAGCATTATTTTGACAGTGTCGGGGACCGAACTGGGGAACAAACCTAATCCACCCCCAAGAGTGTTTCAGCAGCAACAAACCTAATCCACCCCCAAGAGTGTCTCAGTAGCAACGTTATACCACTGGGCCAAGAGGCTTGGTATGATACCAAAAAAAACATGAGTTGTTTGTGTAAGGGTTTGATTATGAGGAATTGAGATTGTCATATAATATACTCCAAGAGAATGTTGGTGCATTGGTGAGATTTTGGGATCTCTATAGAACCCTTTACGGATTGATTTCACATTCTAGCGCTCAATGATAAAATGATATTAGTATGAAATGAACAGTGGGGCTAAAAGGGTAAATTATCCTTTGGTGGTCACTCGAAGACGTTTGATGAGAGAGAAACTTATTTTTTAGGGTGGTCTTCATAGAATTATGGATGGTTTATGGATGCGTAATTCAGATGAAGCTGGACTCTACATTGCGTCACTTTTCATTAACACAAAATCACGAAAGTTAACTGTTGAAAATTAATAATTAAGTTCGAAATTGAATTTTTAATTTCAATTATATTAAATTTTAAAATTATGAATTTTTCATTTATGTGGTCTTGATAAATATTAGATAATTAATTAGGCATGTGATAAATGCAAAATTAACGGATTTGGGTTTGTTCTTATTTTTAAGCTACTTGATGGTTAGTGAAAGACTTGAAAAGAAGTCTAATTTGACTAGGATTTCGGTCCTCTTGTACCATCTAGGATTATCTCATAGCACACTATTTTCTGAGGTGGGAAAGAATCCGAAATTCTCATATTTCATATTTTCTCACAAAAATCTGGGTACATAAAAGACACAATTCTGAGCTGCTTTGAAGGGGTTCCAAGGAGCAATTAGTAGGAGAATTCAAGTCATTTTTCCAATCAATAGTAATGGACAAAGGTTAGTATTCGATCATGGTTATATAAAAGAATTAAAATATGAAATTGCATGAATATAAAACATCCTGGATTCATGACAAAACTATTTTTTACACTTGATATAACAAATTAGTTTATATCTAATTATTGATCAAAACAGCCTTGAATAACATGTGGTATTAGAGCATAAGGATTACAATCTCAGGCTATCCATATACGAAAATTTTCTTATAACATAATTGATCTATTGCATGCTCAAAATTCTGGAAATCATAAGAATTACAGAATTAAACCTTATGCATGACGGACTTTTAGAACTTGTGTAGGACTGCTATGTAGCTAATAAAAATTAGTATTTCGAAATTTAAATCCTCATATATGTGTGAAATTGAGAATGAAAATTGCATAAAAACAGTCCTTATTTTGTGGTAATTGTCCCATATATGTGTCCATCCTTATATTGTTAGAACCCTAATATGTTCCATGAATGATTCATATGTTTCATGTCTCTAAAGTATTCTGGAAAACACTTATAAGGATTATGAAGTGGAAACGAATCTGTTTTTAAGACTAATTGGATGAAAACTAAGAATTTGGGCAAAACAGTTTTTTGGGTAAAAAAAATGTTGCCGTAGTGAATAGTGATTTTCAAAATTTTAGTGTCCGATTGACTAGAAACTTGGTGGGTTGACTGGAAACGTGCCAGCGATCAGTTTACCCCACCTTTGGCTATGATATAACGTGTTTTTCAGCGATCCAAGACCGTTAAGGCCCTCGAAACCCCGTTTTTGCCTTTTTGAGAAATAATCTTAGGACTTATAACTTTTGACAGAAAATTGATTTTAACATTCCGCTAAAAGTTTTGGTTTTCTGGCATGTTTTATTTCGATTCTATGGTGAAAACTCAAATTTGCCATTTTTGGCAAATTTCATGATTTCTTGTATTTTAAGTAGTTGTTTACATCACATGGACTGTTATAGTAATTTCATGTTCATATATGATTATGGTTGTTGCAACGCAGTATATGATTAACAGTAATATATATTTATAAAGGCTTATAAGTAAATATTCATATAAGTCAACTCAAAAGCTAAACACAGGCTGAGACTATATGTGAGAATATGAAACTTATAGTCATTTAGTTAATTATGATGTTCGTTATAAAATTGGATTGAGTAAAAACACATGATAAATTCTGAATTAAACAACGTTGGACATGTTTGTGAAAATTGAATAATTGACATTAAGTCGATTTATCATGGTATGTATGAAAATATTAGGCAACAAACACAGACACCAAAATTAGTGGACCATAATAAATGAATTAAAGGGTAGTATATCTTTATAATTTAATTATTATGTGATGACCAATACACATTCCATAATAGTTGGACTATTTAAGAAATCTCCCAAATTATATTAAAGTCAACAATTCAATATTCGACCCTTGCAAATTATTGTTGTGTGATTTTATTTAATAAGTGAACATTGTTATTATTTGTAATTCCCCTAAACCTCTATTCGCATGCTCAGTCCTATTCCAAATTTGATAGAACTAATTTCTCTGAATGTAATGAGCAAATTGAGTTCAGCTTAGGGGTTCTTGACCTGGACATGTCAATTATGTGTGATGAATCCGTTGTTATTACTGATACCAGTAGCGAGGATGAAATTGTTGTCCATGAAGTGTGGTCTCGATCCAACTGGCTGACCCTTATATTTATGTGAATGTGCGTGGATGCTAACATTAAGACCTCCCTACCTAAAACTACGAAAGGGAAAGATTATTTGACCAAAATAAAGGAACGCTTTCGCACTGCTAATAAATTCCTTGCCGAGAAATTGATGGCTGAACTGACCACCATGAAGTTCGATAGCACTCAAACCATCAACGAGCACATTATAGAGATAACCAATTTGGTTGCTAGCAGCGCCTCTTCCCGTCTCATCAAGTTGAACCTTCATTTGCTGTGAAGAAGGAAAATAACGAAAAGTGTCATTTCTGTAAGAAGAGTGTCCATTTCCAGAAAGATTGCCACAAACGAAAGGTCTGGTTCAAGAAAAAAAGGTAAGCCTTTTATTTTTATTTGTTTTGAATCAAACCTTATTAATGTTCCTTTAAACACTTATTGGATTGATTCTGTTGGTAGATTAATTTTGGTTATATGTGTCATGTTTCTAATTCGATGCATGACTTCATTACGATCCGCAAAACAAATCCAAATGATCATTTTCTCTATATGGACAATAAAGCGAAGGCTAAAGTAGAAGCTATTGGAGTCTTTCGCTTAGTTTTCAGTTCTGGTTTTATTTTACATTTGCAAGAAACTTTTTATGTTCCCTCTATTTCTAGAAATTTAATTTTAGTTTCCAAACTTGCTCTAGACAGTTTTGGAGTTGAACTTAAGAATAATGGATTTGATTAAAAATTTTGTTAATGTTAGTTCCGAATTTTTATTGGATGGTTTATATCAATTAAATCTTGAAAAGAATTTTTCTGAGTCCCTTGTAACCTTGCATCCTAATGTTGGTAAGAAACGTACACTAAATAATGGAAATTTTGCTTATTTGTGGCATAAACGATTGGGGCCCATATCCAAGCTAAGAATTGAAAGACTTATTAAAAATGGAATTCTACATAACCTGGATTGGGCCGATTATGATGTGTGTGGGGACTGTATTAAGGGAAGCATGCCAAATATACAAAGAAAGGATCCACAAGAAGCACCCAGCTACTTGAAATGATACATACAGATATATGTGAACCTTTTGATATCCCATCCATTGGTGGAGAAAAATATTTCACCACTTTTATCGATAATTTTTCATATTATTGCATGCATTACTTATTGCATGATAAATCTCAATCTGTGAATGTTGTTGAAATATACATAAATGAGGTTAAGAGAAAAGTAGGCAAAAGGTGAAAATTATTAGGTCTGATATAGGTGGTGAAAATATTATGGTAGATATGATGAGTCAGGGCAACATCCTGGCCCATTTTCTAAACTCCTTAAAAAATTAGGTATTTGCGCCCAATACACAATGTCGGGATCACCTTGGTAGAATTGTGCAGCTGAAAGGCGTAATTGTACCCTCGTAGAGATGGTTAGAAGTATGATAAGTAGGACTCAATTGCCTACATTTTTGTGGACACATGCTCTAATGATCGTTGTACACATCTTAAATAGGATTCCTAATAAGTCAGTTTCAAAAACCCCTTTTGAACTTTGGAAATGATGGAAACCCAATTTAAGATATTTACGTGTATGGGGTTGCCCAGCAAAAGATAAAATGTATAACCGTCATGAAAAAAAATTGGATCCTAGAACATTATCTTATCATTTCATTGGGTATCCAGAAAAGTCGAAGGAATATAAATTCTACTTTCCTAATCATTCAACTATAATAATAGAAACTGGAAATGCTAAATTTATTGAATATGGTGAAGTCAGTGGGAGTGTAAAAGAAAGGGAGGTAATCATTCAAGAAGTTGGGCTATAAATTCCACTGCCCCGAGTTCATAATGCACATGTTGTTCCTAATGTTATCGTTGAAATGGTCATTAACCCAATCAATAACAATCAACAACAAGTGAATGATCAACTAACTAAACAACCATATAATGAGACTATAACCAATGAACCTGTTGAAGCACTACAGTAAGTGCCATTAAGAAGATCTCAAAGGAAAAGAAGATCGGCAATTTCAGAAGATTACGTGGCATACCTTAAAGAGGCTGAATTTAATATAGGGAATATTAATGATCCAATTTCTTATGAAAAGGCTACAAATAGTAATGATTCTGATAAAAGGATTAATGCCATGAATGAAAAAATAAAATCTATAAATGACAACAAAGTTTGGAAGTTGGACGAATTTTCAGAAGGAAAAAAATGAGTTGGGTACAAATGGATATTTAAGACCAAACTTGAATCAAAAGGGAATATCGAATGACATAAAGCTAGAATTGTTTCCAAAGGTTTTAATCAATGAGACGTCATTGATTATAATAAGACATTCTCTCCACTATCAAAGAACAGCTCAGTAAGAATCATATTAGCATTGGTGGATCATTATGATTTGGAGTTGAACGAAATGGATGTGAAAATAACTTTTTTAAATGGAAGTTTAGAAGAAGAAGTCTACATGGAACAACCACAAGGCTTCATAAAAGAAGGAAAGGAAAACATGGTCTATATGTTAAAGAAGTCGATATATGGTCTGAAGAAAACTTCTCGTTAATGGTATATTAAATTCCACGATATTAATAGGTTTAAGAATAACATTCTTGATCGGTGTATATACTTGAAGATCAGTGGGAGCAAGTTTATGCTATTAGTACTATATGTTGACGACTTGCTTATCGCCAGCAGCGATCTTGGTTTATTATGTGAAACTAAGAAATACCTTTCTGAAAAATTTGAAATGAAAGATTTAGGTAAGGCATCCTTCGTGATCGGGATATAAATATCCCGAGATAGATCACAAGGAACGTTGGGATTATCTCAGAAAGCTTTCATTAGCAAAGTTTTAGAAAGATTCAGCATGCAAAGATGCAATCCCGTTAATGTGCCACTTTATAAAGGGGATAAGTTTAGCTTAAGTCAATTCCCACAAAGTGATTTAGAAAAGGAGCACATGAAAGGCATGCCTTATGCTTCGCTCGTAGGGATCTTGTTGTATGCACAAGTCTGCACTAGGCCGAACATCAGTTTTATCGTTTGGATGCTATGACGATATCAAAGCAATTCGGGGATCTACACTTGAAAAGAAGCAAAGAAAGTGCTGAGGTACCTGCTAAGGACCAAGGATTACTTGCTCATGGATAGGAAGACTAGTCACCTTGAGGTGGTTGGTTATTCATAATCAAATTTTGGGGGATGCCTTGACAGTAGAAAGAGAACTTCGGGTTATGTTTTTTTTCTTGCTGGAGGAGCCATTTCATGGAAAAGTTCTACGTCGAGCGTCATTACATATTCTACTATGGGGGATGAATTTATATCTTGCTTCAAAGCTACAAATCATGGATTATGACTACGAAACTGTATTTCAAGACTTAGAATTTTGGGATCGATATCTAAGCCGCTGAATTATTGTGATAATATTGCGGCAGTCTTTTTTTCGAAGAACGATAGGTATACTAAGGTAGCTTTGCTTATCAAGATGAAGTACCTATCAGTGAAAGAAGAGGTTAAAAAACAAAGAGTATAGATTTATCACATTAGTTTGAGTAATAACATAGCAAATCCTCTTACGAAAAGACTATCTCTGGAGACCTTTATGGAACATGTCAAAGAGATGGGTATCGATTAGTTAGATTATGATTGCTATTCATCTTAGTTGTTTGACATTGTTACTTGAATTCAATAAAAGTGTTTATGATTTCTGTCTTTTGTGAATTCATGCATATGATTATGACTTATTATTTGACGAAAATAGTCATTTATTCAAAAGGACATTATGAGGTCATTATGACACCCAATAGTAAAGGCTTAGTTGAATGAAACATTGGTATTGTTGTACATGGAATGAACCATGATCTCATGACTCGCATCCATGAATCGTTTGATTTAGCAAACTATATTTATCAGTTATTTTACACCTAATGATACATAATTTAATTATTAGGATTATTAAGACCAAGTGGGAGACTGTTGGAAATTAATAATTAAGTTCGAAATTAAATTTTTAATTTCAATTATCTTAAATTTCAAAATTATGAATTTCCCACTTATATGGTCTTGATAAATACCAGATAATTAATTAGACACCTGGAAAATGCAAAATTAAGGGATTGGGTTTGTTCCTATTTTTAAGCCACTTGATGGTTAGTGGAAGACTTGAAAGGAAGTCTAGTTTGACTAGGATTTTCGGCCCTCTTCCATTTATAAGTAGAGGATCCCTTTACCATCTAGGGTTATCTCACAACACACTATTTTTTTAGGTGAGAGAGAAAATCCTAAATCCCCATGTTTCATATTTTCTCACAAAATTCTCGGTACACAAAAGACACAATTATGGGCTGCTTTGAATAGGTTCCAAAGAGAAATTAATAGGAGTATTCAAGTCATCTTTTCAATCAATAGCAATTGCTAAAGGTTGGTATTCGATCATGGTTATATAGAATAATTAAAATTTGTTATTGCATGAAGATAAAACATCATGAATTCATGACAAAACTATTTTTAACACTTGATATAACAAATTACTTTATATTTATTTATGATCATAATAGTCTTGAATAACATCATCATCATAGAGTTTTCAATCATTAGAGGACCTGTGATGAGATAGAAACTTATATGCATTTTTTGTCGGTAGAAAATCGAGAATTGGTCATCGATGTAGAGTTAAGAGGCTCGGTGAATATTTATTTAGGAAATTCATGGACCCGTGGTAAAAAATACTTATATCTAAGGTTTGTTAGTACATAACTAGATATTTCTCGTTGTCGTTGAGTCTATAGGTTCAGTGGGAATCTTTTACAAGTCAATTCGAGGACTTATAGTGAGAGAGAACCTTTTTGACAATTTGTCCGAAAAGAACCAGTGAGGATCATCAATATAAAGTTGAGGGTTTTAATATATCTCTATTTAGGTCACTCGGGGAGGGAAATATATGTATTAAGGGTGTTCTATCAATGCAAAATCAAGAAGCTTTGCAACTCTTTACTTAAGTCACTTGATATCTGGCTGTTAAAAAAAGCCTTATATTTAATGGGTGGGTCATCGACATCGAGTCAAGAGGTTCTATAGATTTCTATTTAGGTCACTTCGATATCTATTGCGAAAGAAATCCTTATATATGAGGGTAGGTCATTGAAGTAGACATTAGTGGTTAAGTATGTGGGCGGATCCAGGGGTGGGCTCACCAGGGCTGCAGTCCACCCCTCCCAAATTGGAAATAAGGGTTAAAAATTGCTACTTAAAGTTAAAATGTTATTGAAAAATAATTCCAAAATTTGTAAAGGTTAAAAATTGCTGGAAAATAAAAAATAATGTAGATAAAAAGATACAAAAACTTAATAAATTTCTCCTCTTGAAAATCGCCCTGAACCCCAGACATTGACCAGGACTTCCGCCCCATTGACAAAAAAATTTGGGTTCGTTACTAATTTTAGTCCACCCCTCCGAGAAATTCTAGCGCCGCCTGTATGTCTCATTATATGTCACTTTAGGATATAAAGTGAAAGGCAAACCTTCTTGTGGAAATTTTATTGACTCTAGCAGCATTAGGAGAGTAATGACTACTGCTGAGCATGTTCCATATTTTTAAATAGCAGACAAAGCAGTCAATAACCATACTCTATATTTTATTTATCTCGAAATAATATGAGGGAGTATTTTATCTATCCACTGTTAATTTGATCTCTAAAGTCTCCTTCTAAATGTCTACGAGGGTGGCCAAGGCATTGAAAAAATTACTCTTGGCCCTCAAAAAGTAGTGGAACTTGAGGTGCTCGAATTTTGAGGCAACCGCATCAAGTATAAATGATATTATAAGAGTTTATCTTGCATTTTATCAGTATATGCATTATGACAAGCATGGAATCTCCTTATACATCTAGTTTTATATTTCCCATTTCTCAAGCAACTTCCATGTCTGTGATGCAATATTTTTATTAGACCATGTTGTTGGGGAACTTGAAGTTCTAATTCATTTCATTGGGGAATAGATTCGGAGGATATGAGTCGCATTCTCGTGTTGAAGCCTTGCATGTTGGTTGTCCCGTAAAAGTAGAGCCTCCGTTTTTCCTGATTTAGGATCTCAAATATGGCCTTATCTAGAAATTTGATTGTATTTTATTTGTCAACACCCATATGTTGTTCTACTAGGAATTTTGTGTTAGATATGCTCTTGATTTACTTCTACATGACATAAGTGATCTCGATTTTTTCTAGTAGGAGGAGACACTTAGTCATTGGGCAGGAGCGGGCAAACTTTTAGATAAGGTAATGTAAAGGGTACGTTCAAAAGATGATCCACATGATGAAATACAACATGTAGTGAAAGAGCTTTAGAGTGACCCAATAGATGATGAAATACAACTCGTAGGTGATCATTTTAGTACTAATGTAGTTTATATAACATTCTTTTCATGATGTCCTTTTATGCAATGTTAGAATAGTTTCAGTACTTGTTTTAGTGATTGTCATTCAAATGAGTAAGTGTTGTCTTACATAATAAGGGATCAAGGGTGGTGCGTGAATGAGTACTAGCGGATATTTTCAAAGAATTATTAAAATTTGATATTACAGACATTGGTATAATCCTTTCTTAAGAGTTAGAATATTGTTATGTACGTTATGGTGAGTTACCCATGTTATGATGAAGACGATATTTTCCTACCGGGTGGGATAAATCATGATTTATTCTACCCGACCAAACCATACATGTATGACTTGAACAATACTTTCTGCCATTATGTTAACTTTATGGAGAGGAAATAAGTCTTTCATACAAGCCTTATTATGGTACCTGTATTCCACAACAATTAGGACTCTCACATTAGGTGTGGGAGCTAGAACGATGTTATCTAGCAATGTGGAGTACTACATTACTCTTATGAATCTAATATTTTATTGTTTTAAGAATTGTACCTTAACCTTCAATCAATTCCGTTATTAAAGTTTTAGGTCACTATTTCTTAGACTTGAATGTTTGGAGATTAATGATCTCATGCATTAGTATTTCGAGGTTCATTCCTGGCATGTCGACGTAGGACTAAGAAAACTAATCCACAAAGTCGATCGAAGTCACTAAGGGAGGGCCATATACTTATTTCTTTGATATTGTCTATCCTACCCAAGTTAATGGTTGTTGCATTATCACACTATGATTTATTCGGTAGTTTTTATATTCATTATGTTTTTGTAAGTGCTTTAAATATTCTCTATTCGTAGAGTTATCATTATTATTATGTGTGTGTTGTTTGATTTAATTGGATATTCAAATTCATCACACTTAACACACAATAGTGAGTAATCAAGACCATAGTTTATTATCCTATCAAAGGGAGGAAATATAACATTGATTAGGTTACATAATTTTTACTCAAAGGGGGATAGAATATGAGAGGGAAAAAGGGACTTGATTTTCAATAAGATATTTGGGGAGGGTAGTCGACTAGTAGGAGTTCGTAAGACATCTATCTATGTTTGATGTTCAATGCGGGATCCCTATCACTATTTGTGACGAGGAGAGAGAGGTAATTATGGTGATCATTTAATGCTGGTTTCTAGTGAGAAGGAAATGTCAATGAAAACTTAAAAGGAGATCATAAAGGGTACAACTCATAGGACTTTTTAAGATTTGATTTATTCTATTTATGAGGTTTTAGTGGTTGTTGGACACATTACTAAATTTTTAACATTGATCGATGACGTAGAGGGCTAAGAGAGAATCTCTAGTAGTGTCAGGGGTCACGTATTCCCATTTGGATTGATGTACCACTCTTCACATCTATCTTAATATTAGAATTTTGGTACCCCTAGTTATAGTTCTGGAAATATCGTGCAGATGATACTCGGAAGTAAAATATTTAATCTGGGATGTTTTCTGGCTAACTAACTTCCCAAGTGCAATTTTATAAGGATGATTTTATAGACTACGCATTGAAATTTCTTAGAGGAATCCATTATAGTGCCTTCACAATGGTTGTTTTTTCAATTAAGAATGTGGTAAAGTTCTAATTAGATGTTTGAATCTTGAACGTTTTTTCTTCGGTGGACCAAGACACGTTGGGATCTTTTTGGTTGACCTTTAAGAAATATATATATAACAGATTAATAGTCCCTCTCCATATAAATTATCCATTCCGAGTTATATTGAATTTTTTTTATCATCTTACCATATATTATGTAGGTCATGGAACGAAAAATATTTCCCTTATATGTAAAAATGACCATTTTGGTCAACACTCTAATCTTTTATTGAGATGTTATAATATTTTTCTTATTTCGGTGGAATCCCAAACCACTCATTCCTTCGTGAACTTGCGATGCGTAAATTTTCAAGTCATCCTAATTATAATTTTCTAACCTGGACTAACCATGTGTGAGAGAAATAATCCATCCACACGTTTGAGGAGGGAACGTTCCCGTTGATTTGGTCAAGATCCTATCCATACAGATAACGAGTGTTGGAGCTAGTTGACCTGAAAGAATAGATGAGCAATATATAAGCGATCAAGCAGGGATAAGTATTATAGTTATAGAGCCTTGCTTGTCTCAATAATATATTTTCCTATAAATATAACCATAACCCCCAACGGTAAGGGGAATGTAATCATAACCATTTGAACCATATTAATAAAAAAGTGAAAACCTCTCGTGGACGTAGGCACTTTATTGGACCACATAAATATTGTTCTTGTGTAATTGTCCATTATATATTTATGGTTTGGCTATTCTTATATGGAATCATAACCATTTGAACCAGATTAATAGAAAAGAGAAAATCTTCCATGAATGTAGGCACATTATTGAAACACGTAAATACTATTATTGTGTGACAGTTCAAGATTTATTTTATGTTTAGCTATTTTTTTGTTGAAAAATAAGTAGTATGATTTTACCACCCACAGTTGGCACTGTTTGTGGGAACCGAATTTCCACTTTTAACATCACAAGAGAAAATAGTCATGTCTTATTTATGTAGTAACCATTCGTCATCTCACGGCAGTCGCCAAGACAACCATAACGGCCTTTCATCTCCTCTGATCAAATATGTGATCCAACCCAATGGGATCCGACATACCCCAAACTCCCGCTATCAACCACGAGAGGAGAAAACTGTGGAAAGCAATAAGCCACGAATATCCACCTAAATATCGCGGTTGGTAGATACTTATAGGCAATGTCTTCTCGGACAGGAGGCATCCACGTGCTACAACTTGGAGGACAATGTCCGCCTCCAACACCATCTAGAGAGAATAGAACAAGAGGTCCAAAGGGACAAATATAAGTGCCAAGAGGTCGCCCACACCCTTATTCCTTAGACGATTATTACTCGCAGTCGATGAAGGATTTTACGACCTGAATAAGATCTTTCCTTCCATAGGGGATCACCAGGCATGAAAGATCACCATGATAGTCGCCTTGACAAGAAATATTTTTGCAATATGATACAGAGAGGCAAATGGATGACCATACTGTCATACCACATATTTTTTGTGAATTATCAAAAAAATTAATTACGTGTGCTTGTTGTGAGTAGAGATGTCACTATTTAGATCTTTATGTGTTACTTTAATTGGATTTAAAATTGGAATTTAGCAAGGTTCTAAAAATGCGGGGCTTGATCGAGGCGTGGAGGCCAAGCCTTAAGCCTTAGAAGCCTAAGCAGACATTAGGCGTAAAAAGGCATGAAAGGCGTTTAGGCCTTCTTAATATATTTTAATATTTTTTAACCATAACAAGGTTATTAAAATACTAAAATTGTACATATCATGAAAATATGTCTGAATATATGCAAATTATAATAATATCTGATTATTTTGGATGAGATAATGGCCTGGTTTGTAAAAAAATTCTTTAAAAGGCGATATCGTTTCACTAAAGCATTGTTGTTTTTAGAAAAAATTGCACCTTAAATGTTTTTCCAAGAATAAGGCGTAAAAATATTAAGGCGGGGCATTGCTCCCAAGCCTCAAGCCTAGGCGGGTTTTTTAGAACAATGGATTTAGATACGATGATTAATTAATTAAATTAATTATATTTGGACTTGTGTCGGGTAATTATTAAATAACTATGTTGTTAGTTATTTGCTTTGGGTATATTTGGTAATTAGCTATTGAGGCATTTAGAATGTACATTTATAGTTTAAAAAGATGGTTTAAAGGCATATTGGGCTAATATAAGGCTCGGGCAAGGTTTGAAGTCATTTGGTGTTATTTTGAGGCTCTTTTAAGTGAGGCCCATTTGGGTCACAAATCCAATTTCTAGATTAAATGGGTTTGAGGGGCTACTAGGGATCTCATTTATCACAAAACACAATGGGGAAGCACTAGAGGTGCTAAAGAGAGAAAGCAATAAGAGGAAATGAGGATTTGAGGGATTTAGGGATTGATTTCCTAATCAACCAATAACGCAAGTTTACATAAAATATGATTATGATTGTATATGTGTCAAAATTGAATCTATTTATCATAATCTAAATCAAATTATGTTGTAAATCTGATTTTATATAATTAAATAATTAATTTTCATAATTTAATTCCCCTAGATAGTAATTAGGTTTTTTTCCCCTTTATTTTAGTTGATTCCTTCATGAAATTGGATTAAAACTATTAGATACTGATTTGAATATGTTTTATATTAAGAATCATATAAAAAACTTATGTTTAACTTAATCGATTCATGAAATAATTGGATAGATTCTTGAATAAAAATTGAGTTTTTCCTTTAAATCTTGTGGTAGATATGGGATTTGATGATGGAAACAGGTTCCAGTTATGTTGATGTTGTGTTTTTATCATTTGAATGTTGGTTGGGTGCTTGGATGAAGTTTTTGGGTTCGTTAATGGACGTTGGAGAGAGAAAATTGGGGGTTGAAGATGGTGAATCTCGTATCAAAGGGAAATTTTAGAGGTTCAGTGTCGATCGATTGACCAGTCCCAGGCCATCGATCGACAGAAGGTATCAGAATTTTGGGCTATAGTGTATTTGGTTGGGGATTTTGGTTTTGAGGACTAGGGATAGAATATATTAGCGTATAGTTCTCATATACTCATAGAATAGAGATAGATTCTTAGGAATTGAGTTGTTAGAGATTAGCATTTGGAGTATTTGGACATTGGGGAGAATTGTTGATTTAAAGGGGTTAACTTGAGGATAAGGCTTTTGGTTGTAATCCCAAGAGTAGAATGGGGTGTGATTAAGAATTAGGAATTTATGGTAGAGTGGGTTGTTGACTGGTATATATGAGAGTCATTGTGATGTTCATATTGGATTATACCCTTTGGGTGAGATTAGGAATTGGTTAAAATCCCTAAAGTGGGTTGGTTATCATATTTTTTATTATTATATAAGTTTGGTGTGGTTTGATACATAAATGTGATGTCTTGAGAGATGGACTAAGGATAAGTGAGATTGAGTATGGTTCACGTGTTTAATAGAGTATGGTAAGATGGGACTATACCTAGATTCGAGAAATACGGGGGTTAGGGTCGTTATGCTTAGTGATGAAGATAAGGTTAAAGATGTGTTATACCTTTTTATATAGAGATTCTAGTATGAACCGATTGATTAGGGTTGATGTGTATAGGTGTTTCTTATATCCCATCAATGAGGGCATATGAAAATGTTTACTTTTACCTCGATCATGAGGCTTGCATATGAGATTTACCTTAACTTGCTAGTGAGGGTTGTGCATGTATTTACTATAACCCGTTAGTGAGAGTTATAATTTCTTGGGTGCCTTAATTGTAAAATGCATAGCATGTGTGAGTACTCGTAAATATCGTACTAGGAGGGATTTATATGATGGGGCCTCTGAGATACGGACTGTGTTGGTTCCTTAGTAGGTAAACGAGCTTACTATTCATAATAGCCCTTTACCCCAAGGTCTTACGTCTAGGTAACCATGTACCGAGAGGATTCATGGAGAGATTTTTTCATATGTTCTTGGGTATGGTAGGCTATATAAATGATGTGTGGGCGTAGTGATTTGTCCCATAATTATGATGAGGTTTTAGGTTTGGGATGGACTAAGACCATACTTAGTATACGTGAGTGATCCCCGAAGGTAGTAGGGATAGGCTTTCATTGTGTGTCGGGGTAATGCTTAGGTAAGGATATTAGACGTGAAAGAGTTTTTCTTGTACCATATGTGATTTTTATGGTGTGGTACTAGAGATAGTTGTACTAGTTTATGTGCTATATTATAGATGTATAT
This sequence comes from Sambucus nigra, assembly GCA_949130495.1. Lineage (NCBI taxonomy): Eukaryota > Viridiplantae > Streptophyta > Magnoliopsida > Dipsacales > Adoxaceae > Sambucus > Sambucus nigra. Next base: position 441,366,360 of record OX422222.1, on the reverse strand, counting down.
GACTTATAGTATGGGTGTCTACCTACATGCTTATATTTTGGATTTGTGCATTAAATATAAAATAGATGTGCATATTGTATTATTGGCATGAGATAGTCAAAGGTGTATAGACCTAAGTTATGATCATGTTCTTAGTATCATGGTTATTTTGTAAGAAGTACCTTAAGATGTGAGACCTTAGTACATCATGTGATTCCTATTGAAAGAGATTAACCTAGTATTGTTAACGGTAAATACTAAAGGATGATGTTGTAATACTTTAATCACATGGGATAAATATGGGTTCTAGATTTAGAACCACATGATATATTAGGTTGTTGGGTTGGGTAATTAATAACTAAAAATATGTAAAAACACGAGAGGAAGATGTGTAGTTATAATTTGGCCTAGATTTAATTATAATCATATTCGACATAGGCTTGCTATTTACATTTTCTTTTAAAAACTACTTTTACGGATCCCCTATTGCTATAGTTCTTGTAGATGTGGGTTCGTTGGAGGAACATCTCTAGCGACGTCCCATTTCTTACTCCCATGATGTAGGAGTCGAGCAAGTGTATCTCATTCTTTTATTATACTCTTTTTATTTTCAGTGAGGTTGTATATGTATATTTATTTTTAGAGTTAGAATTTTATATGGACATATATTGTATTCATAGATTGCTAATATTGTATTGGCAGTGATTGGTATCAGAGTTAGTGTCGTGTTGGTTCAGTATTTCATTATCTTGTCATTTTTCATTCGGTTTTGACTATTTTTTTATGCTAAGAATGTTACCAAAAAAAATTATTCCCGTGATTTTTATATTAGACTTGATCAACATATTTATGGATTTTTCGGGGTGTCACACATACATTTCACCAAGGATCCAGGACTACCAAGGAACTATCCAGAAGATCCCTCATATTCTAAATGAAATCTCCATTCACTCGATTGATCGGGGACTTTGAGCCTCCTAAGAAGTTCACAACCCCTAGATTCAAGATTTATAATGAGAAAGCAGATCCCATTGATCACGTTTTTTCAACACCTCCAGGTCATGACGTTCGAGAAAAAAATGACATTGTAATGCCCCAGGTATTTTGGTATTGGAGGTGGTCAGTCCTCGCTGGCAATCTATGATATGTGTTATAATTAAATACCATTCTTAGCATGTAACAAAAATATGAGACATTTTAAAAACCTTTTTCCAAAAGATATAAATTGTAATAATCTAACGAATATTAAATATCCCCGTCATAAAATCCATCGCCATGCTAACTCAAATAAATGAATCTTAAACTCCAAATGACAACGATACACAGATGAATAATAATTCAACTTCTACAATCTCTAACTCGAAAATCGTAAACAACGGTGGAATCGAATGACTCATAAAACCCCATAAATTTCTTTCATATAATAAGTATGACTCGAAAGGATAACAAAACTACTAATGCACTAAATGTAACTACAACCGCAAGTCCTCAAACTTTAAATACTAAGCATCTACCCAAAAACCTAACTTGAAATATTAGTCAACAGCTATATGTCAGAGCCCACCGTAAGAATACCAGTTACTCTTTCCAAATATGATTCATAAATATCACAATAGAGTATTTTAAATTAAGAATCAAGATAATAAGATGAGAGATAATTAAAACAGCACTAACAACTCACCTAAACTAAGCCACCCACTACCCAAGTCATATTATGCTTATTTCAACATTTAATTAGATCTTTAAACCATTAACTTAACTCAATGCAATTAGTGAGTTATTTTATTAATGCGACGCCACTATAGCCAACCTATATTTCTATTGATCCTGCACATATTCGGGCGCACATATTGATGATGTTCAAAACACGACGCGTTACTAAATCCATTCAACCCAATTCCATTAGTCATGCACATATTGGTGGCACCAACACACATCCATGTCACTATAGTCAACTGACCAAATTATTGTTAGTCATGCAAATATTGGGGACCCCAATCCATTTTAATATGCTGTTAATTATCTTAGGTAATAATTATATTTTATTAGTCAAATTCTCTTTATTGCCATTTATCCCCACCCATAATCTGGGTATCACAACAAAAAACATCCCTAGTCTCATACCTAGAGATCACCAAACCATAAATATCACATAAATTATCACTTAGAAAGAATAGCTGATCAAAATAACCACCTAGTCTCGCACCTAGACTAAATGAATAATGTCACGACATATTACTTAGTCCCACCCAGGAAAATACCCAATCGTACTCATTAGTTCCATACTATTAAGTTCCAACAAAAATAAAGTTTACCTATTAGTCCCATACCTATCAAGCAACCTATTAAAAAAGGGTGAAAGTACAACTATTCCCAAAATCTAATATTTTTATTGTGTTAGAAAAGTCACGAGTCTCTTGCTTTTTAATAGATAAAAATAAAAGAGTCAAATTTCAAATCAAACACCTCAAAATAGTTCAACCCACACCTACTACCCCTGGGAGAATCGATTCAGTCCCTATAAGTCAGCCAGTTTGGCCAAAAATAATTCAAACTAGAAATTTCCCAAATTTCCATCAAACTTATTTTTAATTGAACTCTTTTTAGTTTAATTTAATTCCAACATAAATATTAACTTAGGTATTTTACCCAAATAATTAATTTAATTATCGGCCCCAAAATTACGGGGTATTACAGTCTTCCCCAATAGAACCAGAACTTCTTCCTCGAAATTTAGCCAAACATAAACGTCGTAGCGTAAACCTGTAATAATAAAATAAAGCTCACATATGTCTACCTGTATAATGTCTCAACTAGATGTCCATGCACCCAGTCCTACACGTACATACCCTACAAATAAAATAACAATATAAATTATAGATATAGTAATAATGACGTACCACGCTATCCCATTAGCCACTCCTAGCTTCTATCTCAAATGTCATTGCATAATTCAAAGTCCTCAAGTGTTTTTAACATCAAGTCTCATCTCTAATAACAACACTAAATATTCCTCAACCCAAGGTTACTCACTTCTTACCGAAAATGCCCAAAATGGCCCTAACTCTCTCTCTCTCTCTCTCTCTCTCTCTCTCTCTCTCTCTCTCTCTCTCTCTCTCCATAAAGACATGACTAATACATATGCTAGACCCAAACCTTAGGGAGTACAAATCAACCAATGGGACCAAATATCGGCAATGCGAAAGATATAAAGGGATCAAAATCCTTGAGACCCAAGACCATGCTCTGATACGATCTGTTTAACACCCTTCATATTTTGGCACTAGAGGTGGCCAGTCTCTGTTGCCAATATATGTTGGGCATTAAAATTAAATGCCATTCTCAGCATATGATAGAAATATGAGACATTATAAAAACAATTTTCACAAGATATAAATTGTAATAATCTAACTAATATAAAAAATCCCCCATTACAAAATCCATTACCATACTAACTCCAATAAATAAATCTTTAACTCCACAAGACAATGATACTCAAATGAATAATAATTCAACTTATACAATATTCAAACTTAAAACCGTAAACAACTGTGGAATCGAATGATCCAAAAAATCCATAAATGACTGTCTCATAATAAGCACGACTGGAAAGGAAAACTAAACTACTAATGAAATATATACAACTCCATCTGCAAGTTCTCGAACTCCAAATACTGTGCATCTACCCCGCAACCTAACCTAAAATGTTAGTCGATAGCGACAGGTCAGAGCTCGTCGTAAGAATACTAGCTACTCTTCCCAAATAGGTTCTGTGAATCCAGACATAAACATCATAAGAGATAAATATCACAATAGATTATTTTAAATTAAGAATCAAGATAATAAGATGTGCATAAATTAAAACAATACTAACAACTCACACAAACTAAGCCACCCCATTACCCTAGTCCAGTTATGTTTATTTTAACATTTAATTAGATCTTTAAACCATTAACTTGGCTTAGTTCAATTAACTAGTTATTTCATTAAAGTGACACCACTATATTCAATCAACCTTTCATTGATCTTGCACATATTCAGGTACGCCTAAAATCTCAACACATCACACCCACGCCCATCACTATAGCCAGACAACCCAATTTTATTAGCCCTGCACATAGTGGTGATGTTTCACACATGACATAAAATGGCATGTCATTATAGTCAGACAACCAAATTTCGTTACCCTTGCACATATTCATGGCGCCAACACACACCCATGTCACTATAGCTAGCAAACCCAATTATCGTTAATCTTGTACATATGGGTGACACTAACACATTTTAATTCTCGTTTATTATCTTATTCATTAATTATCTTTTTTGTCAAATTATCTTTATTTCCAATTAGCCTCACCCATAATATGGGTATCATATCAAAACTATCCCTAGTCCATAACATAAAGATCACCAAACCATAAGTATCGCTTAGTTTATGACCTAGGAAGAATACCTAACCAAAATCATTATAGACACCCAACTCTAATACCTTCATTTTAGTACCCTTCTTTCACCTTCATAGGTCCCAAAACGCAATTTCTTCGACCCTCGATAACCCTAAGCCATAGGCCACCAAACACTTTTGAGATCCATTTGACTTTAGTCAACTCTCAAAACCAAGGGTAAATCAATGAACTTTCATAGGGCTCAGAATACCCTTTTAACGATCCATATCGTGTGCGAATCTACCTTATGGTTCGCATTTGCTTGTCATTTCCCTTCTTAACTCTAAACTAGAGGCCATTGAATGCTTCTAACGTCCGTTTGACTTCGGTAAACTCTTAGAACTGAGGGTAACTCATTGAACTTTCATAGGGTTCTAAATATCCTTTCTAACGGTCCATACCGTGCACGAATCTGTCTTACGATTTGCATTTATTTTTTTCTCCAAAATCCTAACTTAGATCTCACCGAATGCTTCTGAGCTTCGTTTGACTTCGATCAACTCTTGTACCTGAGAGCTTCCTAGTGAACTTTCACAGGGCTCTGATTAGCCTTTCTAATAGTCCTGGTCATTAATTCGTACTTACGATTTGCATTTTATGCCCATTTTTAAAAAAAAAATCCATTTTGGACTGCTATAGCACAGGGGTACTTTACTTCGTCGAAAAATCAAGGGATATATTGATCGTTAAGCCTAGGTCCATGATGATTGGTATATCTCCTCAGTCCTAAAGTTTTCAGGTTTAAGGAAGTCATGACCTCATTGTCAAGGACCTTCTTTTCCAGATCTTAATGCCCCACTTTCCTCGAAATCAGTGTGTAGCCTTTTACATATCCCTTTCAAAACATCCCATTAGATCATCCACATACCTCACCTTTCTTACCCACTTCACCATCATTACACCACCACCAAAATCAGCTTACATCACCATTAAAAACATAATTCAAGCTTCATATAAGGTCCAAATCATATTCATTCAAACTTACTATTTTAATATCATTACTCACTTTCTTAATTATTAGCGTTCAATTTCCATTTCCTCACTCTCATAAACTTTTTACTAATTATACATTCACCAGATCTATTTTTATTAACTAAACCCCCCAAAAGAGGATTTAATCCTTGAATTCTAAATTAGAATTCTCCATTCAATTTTTCCACACTTACCTCACTCTTACACATTTTTTAGACCAAAATAAGGAAATTCTAGTTTTTGATTCATGGTTAAAACCTACCCCTATGTGCTATCGAACTACATGGACTTTGATGCCATTTTTTACTACGTAGACGTCTGTGACACCCCGCCTAATTAAATACCGGGCGATCACTCCTTTATTAAATTAAATCAAGGTGAACAATTGGTCCATTCTTAGCATCACTGTCGAAAAATAAATTTTTCCAATTTAACACCCTAATTAATTAAGCTAAGTGTCAAAACCATTTTCATACATACTTTCCAAATTTTATTTAAAGAAAAATCATTTATTTTATTAACAACATTCAATAAGTAAGAAATCACACCACAATAAATTCTGCAACATAATCCAATTAATTTAATACATTCGTCAATTGAATGTCGACATACGAAATCTAAAGTCACACATCCAAACTGAATAAATCCCATAGTAACACTACTGGAAATAACTGAAATACAAATGTCCAATAACAACGGAATAATGGAAAGAGCTACACATGCCCAACTAGATGAAAGTACTAAGAGTGGATCCGAATGAACGAAGTCGTCGAATCAAGAGACCTGCAACTCCCACCTAAGCTGCAGCGCGTTCCTTCCAAGAGATCCTAAGCAAGACGCCCCTGTGGCTGGGCACCTGTAATACATACATATATATACAAGAGAGAGAGAGAGAGAGAGAGAGAGAGAGAGAGAGAGAGAAAAACGGGTCAGAGCCCGATAGTGTATATGATTTAAAAATTGTTTAGCAAGTATTTAAATTGATACAGGCCAATGAAACAACATATTAGTGCGACACTCCCTTGAGAAATTCTCACCTCTCTTCTAATGTGCACACCTATCGCACTAACCTTCCCAACGGTTTGTCTTATCATTTATCGCACTAATCTTCCCAATGATTTAACTTATCTTAGCTTACTCGTAAGATTCAAAATTTAATGATTCAATTGTTTGAAAAGGATATTTCAATTAGCAACCCAAGGTTCTCATTTTTAACTTTATAAATCAATAAAGTTTTTCAGTGTCATATTATACTTTCTCAAAACAAGTATTTACAATTTGAGTCATCAACCATGTCCTACATATCTCATCACAGTAGGCAGTTCCAGATTTCAGAATTTCATATATATATTAACTACTCATAAAATATATATATATCACAATAGCACCCCAAATAACAACTATGGTGCGGGCATACTCTACTATCCAATCCCCGTATCACTCGTACTAAGGGAACACAGATTCGGAATCACTCTCGAACTGTATTAACACATACTCAAACAATATTGAGACAAAGTATAGATTCCAAGTCTCTCAGGACCGTCTGAACTATCACTACGATAGCCTGTACCAAGGATACCTATACACAAACAAAATGAGGCGAAGCATATATTCCAAGTCTCTAAGAGGAAAGCACATACCCGCATCTCTTAGGACCGTCTGAACTATCATTCCGATAGCCTGTACCAAGGATATCTATCTTCTAGGGTACAAGTCAATATCCCCCATAAAGGTCCCATCGAGATAAGACTGTCCCAGCGCGGAAACCTCAGGGATAGCAAGTAGCGTGGGCATGATTTTCACACATAGATAGTATATGCATACACAATCATATAACTATACTAATATTACCATATCAATAATGGGTAAATTCTCAATTCCCATAATTACGACATTTGTATTTATTTCTCATTATTTAGTTATCACGTATAACCATTCACATCTTATTTTAATTTGAGGAACTTTTCCACTTACTACATAACGCTCATGGATTCTATCCTCCCAAGTATAAAATTCAGTAGGTATACACATTTGTCCCAAAGTAACTCTCTTACGTGTCTCTCTCTTCAAATCATAAATTCATCGACCCTTATGTAATTATCCCCAAAATACAATCTTTGCCCAACATCAAGGGTCCCAAAATCTATTCACATGTCCTACTGGTCTTCCCTATCTCCCAAAACATTTTATTAAGGATGTCCAAGAATTATCTCACGTTAAATTGAATTTAACTCATTTAAAAAGGGAAATAGGAGTCTTCCAGGAGGGGTCGATCGATCGAGGTCTGGGGGTCGATCGATCGAACCTTCGATCGATCGAAGCTCTAGGCTCGATCGATCGATCAAGCAGGTCTGCGAAAACTGAAATTCTGCAGTTACGGGTTTCATCTCCAAACTTCAACCATTTCCATATTTTCTAATCCCAATCGTCCCAGAATTGATACTACTAACCTTATATCATCATATTAGGTATTTTCAACGTAAAGCATGTGGATTTCAGTCATTTAATCATGGATTAACAACCCAAGATCTATACAATTATCAAGAACCCTAGAAATTTCTTAATCATAGTTCTAATCTGTTTTTCCCAAAATTTCCTCCTAATACAACATTAAAATTTCGTGGATTATTCTTCTACATCACCAATAATTTCCAGAATAAGGTTTAAGTAATCACTACATGCAAATTCCTATCACAATTTAGGTTTTCTTCAATGTAATTCATCCCTAATCATTCCTAAACTAATATGAAAGATGCATCAATGAAAATAGCAAGATAAACACTTGCCTGGGATTTTTGACGTTCTGATTTGCATATGTTTTTGGTGTGGTTGCGTAGCCCGTTACGCGATCTACGCGTTGGTGGTGGTTGCGGTGCAAACGGGTGGATTTCGGGCCTTGAGTTTGCCTTGAGAGCTCTCTCCTTCCTCTCCTATGGCCGTCACTTGTGTTTAGAGTTTCTAACCCTAGATGACAATCCAGATATCTGATATCACCCTTTGAATTTTCGTGGGTTTAATTACCCAAAAAGGTGAAATGTCCAAAACGCCCTCCCGGGGTACTAATTAGGCCTAAAAACGCCCCGAGACCCAAACTAAACCCCCGGGTACACTTTTCTGACTATCTCGACCCTTCCAGACGCGTTGGCACACTCAAAACGACCATACGAATGACTTATAAAATATTCACTTTTATTAATTCACATTTAGTCCCGACACGACACAGGCGCGTCCCGACTTAAATTTCCACAATTGTCATTTTATTCACACGTGACAATATTATAAAAATAAATCTCATATATTACTATACGCATCCAGTAATATGCAACAAATAAAAAATTTCCAATAATTACTAACTCTCGTCACGCTAGTAAATATTTAAAGCAACATTCCGGATTAAAATTAAATTAATTTATCTCAATTAAATTTAATAAATCCCATAATTAAAAGCTATAAAAATACGGGGTATTACAACGTCCTGAGTTTTCCTCAGGATTCGAGTCTTCTTTCCTCACTTTTTCCATCCTTACTTTCATTGACACCATATGTACTTATACATATATTAGTTGATAAATTCTTAGAAACCCCGTCAGACATGCGTATCCCATCATTTACGGTGGATTGTGATTCAGGGTGTTGCTCACATTTAGACTATCTCTTAGATTATTTTCCTTTTTTGTTTATACTCCTCTGGATGACTCATCCTCATTTTTTCCAAGATATGGGCATGACAATTTATTTTCTCACCTATTTTCACTCCACACATATGGTACATACAAAATTGCTTTTTTGAGAAAAAAAAAAGAACATTATCATAGCCCATGAGAGACCAAAAGAGCAGAATGGGTGCCTAATGTCTTCGCATTCTATAACTTAACCCCTGGGCTTGTGATCTATTTCGTTTATATATGCCTTACTATGTCTTATGATGTTGTTTCTTCAGGGATGGTTATATCTTTTGCATTTTTTGAACAAAATAGGTTAGAGACTCTATTTTTATATTTTACACCCTTTGACGATGGTCGATTATGTCTTTAGGAGCCCGTGAATATCGCGCGACTCACAGAAATAAGATTTTCTTTCTTGATCCCCGCACACCATTTTTTATCATAGCAAACCCATTAATTCCTGGATGGCCACAATCATCACCTAGTCTTGCACCTAGACTAAATGAATAACATCACGGTATGTTACCTAGAACCACCTAGGAAAATACCTAATCGTATAAGATCACATTCACTAGTACCATACCTAGAAATTGATAACAATAATAAAGTCTACCTACTAGTCCCATACCTATAAAGTAACCTACTAAACCAGGGTGAAAGTACAACTAGGTATGGGATGTAGTGGCAGGAACACTATAGAAAAAATGATGTCTCTAATTGAGGATTACGCCAAAGTGGAAGATGTAGTGGCAGGTACACAGCACGATAACAATAGACCAAAGGAGAGAAAAAATAGAGATAAGGAGAACGCTCCTAAAATGGGGGGAAAAGAAAATGACGGACCTAAGGGAAACGAGAAATCGGACCCCAGTAAGGCTCATCGCGCTATCAACATTGTTTTTAGAGAACCTATATATAAGATCCTTAACAAGATTCACTACCCCAAAATGCATTATTAGTAACGAACTATTTTTTTTATTGTTAGCAGTATTATACCATTAATATTTCTCATAATAGATTACCGCTACTAATATCGTATAAGTGTTACTAATATTAGATTAATTTTTTTAAAAGGGTAAATTTTCCCTTAACTAAAAGAAATCCCACGACTATCACACTCCCAAACCAAACCAAAAAAAGGTCTCTCTCTTTTTCTCTTTCAATCTCAAATCACCCGTCTACCAAAAAAATACCCATTTCACCCAGCAACCATTTTTTTACTAATAGTGAAGAAAGCGAGGTTGTTGTTGTTGAAGAAAGCGAGGCTCAACTTCCCCATTTCGTTAAATCAGGTAATTTCAGTCACCTAATTAGTTATCATTGTGTAATACCCCGTATTTTTATGGATTAATTAAATTTAATTGGGATAAATTAATTAAATATTAATCCGAATTTTAAATTGAATATTTACTAGCATGACGAGAGTTAGTAATTATTGATAAAAATTATGTTGAATATTACTTATTGAGTAAAGTAATATATGAGATTGAATTTATTAAAATTGTCGCGAGTGAATAATACGGCAGTTATAGAAATTAAGCCGGAATGCGCATGTGTCGTGTCGGGACTAAATTAATGGAATAAAAAGTAATTTAATTATAAATCGCCCGTATGGTCGTTTCGAGTGCGCCAATGTATACGGAAGGGTCGAGATATTTAGAAAAGTGTACCAGGGGTTTTGTTTGGGTCTCGGGACGTTTTTAGGCCTAACCTGTAACCCGGGAGGGCATTTTGGTAGTTTCCACTATTAGGCCTTAATTATGGACGAAAATTGAAGTTTATATCGATGAAAGTAGGAGTTCTCGAGGGTTAGAAATATTAGAGTTGCAGAGAGGCTAAGGAAGAAAGAAAAGAGAAGGCTTCCAAGGAGGAGAACCACCAACCCTACACCACTCTCACCAATTCCACCACCAACGCGTAGAGCGAAAGAAGGGGATCATTTCTATACCACTCTAATTCGTCGGATCAGACCTTTGATTTCTAGGCAAGTAGCTAACTTGATGTTCTCTAGTTGATAACACATCCATGCTAGTGTAGGAGATGATAAATTCATGTTTTCATAAAAGATAATTGATGTTTGGGAGATGCATATTGAAATTCTGAGCAGAAATCTTGTTAAGACAACCCTATTATTATATGTAGATGATTAACCATGAAATTGATGTCCAGTAGAGGTTAAATTCTAAAAAAATTATGAAGATATTGATTATGAGGATAAAAATAGGGTTCTTGATGTAATAATTTGAATTAACACTTTATTTGATGTCCCTTGATGAATTAGTATTTGTTTTATGTTAGAAATCATATATGTAGGATGACCTAACTGTTGGTTTGATTGGTTGGGAGTTTGGGACAAATTAATGGAGGTTTTGAGAATTTATGTTAAGGAAACCCGTAGGTTTGACTTGCAAAAATTTGGGCAATAACTGCTCGATCGATCGACCGACTCAAGAATGTCGATCGATCGACTCCTCTTATAAAATGGACTCTTTTCCCCTTTTTTAACGCTAATCCAATCCCAATGGGTAAGGACCTTTGGACATAATTTAAATATCTTAATGGGACATGAGAAGGACCAGTAGGGTATAAGTAGGGTCCGGGTAAGACGAGTTTATATGAGATTTAACCATGGGGTTTCGAGAATATAAATTGAGTGTAAAATCGTGCGTATGTTATAGTAGGTCTTGTGAGAATTAAGAAAGTCTTAGACCAGTAGAGTAATGAGGGTACACCTATTGATTTTATGTTTATCGAGAGGATACACTTCGAGAGTCGAGAAGTACTTAAGGATTTGCAGTAATTAAGAGAATAAAAAGAATGATTTACTTATATGTAGAACTCGGGCGTTATATGCTACGCATGGCTAGAATATTATTATGGGTCGTGGGTGAACCTAATTGAGATAGGTGAGAATGTATATATCTATATACCAAATGCTTGTGTATAATGTATATATCTGTGTATAATCATACCCGTGCTACTTACTATCATGGAGGTTGTCGCACTGGGTCAGTCTTATCTCGATGGGTCCTTTATGAAGGATATTGACTCGTACCCTAGAACATAATGTCCTTGGTACAGGCTATCTGAGAATGATAGTCAGACGGTCCTAAGAGGCGTGAGGGTATGTGCTGACCTCTTAGTGACTGAGAACTATGCTTCGCCTCCAATATGTGCGTTTTGTGTTAATAGAGTTCGAGAGTGATTCTAAACTAGTATTTCCCTTTTTGTACGAGAGATACGGGGACTTGATAGAAGAGTATGCCGGCACCATAGATTTATGTGGGGTTCCCTATTAGTATATATATTATGAGTGATAAATATATATACCTGTGATTAATCTACTATGCTTATAAGTTGTTACGAATAGAATAATTGATATTTAATGAATTCAAGTTGCTGAGAACTTAAGTCTGTAATGAGATGAATATAACTGGCCTAATATATTCATAAAAAAAGGCTATCTAATATATACTATAATTATGCGATTACTTGAAACAGAATTTGGTGAGGGAAAATTGGGTTAGACTAGTGTATTGGGTTAGTTTCATCTAGATTAGTTCATTAGTATGTTAGACGTGCACACTAGTTGAGGGGTGGAAATTTCCAAGTGAGTGTCGAGGTATTAACATGTATGTAATATCAACTGGTAAGCATTTTAAATACGTGCTAAACTATTTTTAAAGCTATTTTACACTCAGGCTCTGACCCTTTTCCTTTCATTTTTCCTTTATATATATATATATATATCACAAGTGCCCAGCCACAAGGACGTCAGGCGTAGCTCATTGGACAGTGGACATGTTGCAGCTTGTGTGGGAGTTGCAGGTCCTTGCAGTAGACGATTCCTTCTTTGACTTCTCAGCTTTCTATTTAGCCTTTTAGTTAGGGCATGTGTGTAATATCCCACATTTTTTATGATTTAAATAATTAAGGGATTATTTATTACAGAGGGATTAATTGAATTTAAATGTGAGAATTAAATTGTTAATTAATCCGGATCTAATAAAAATAAATATTAACTAGCGTGAAAAGGGTTAATACTTATTAATTTAATATTACTGTGCGATATGTAATATGGAACTATACACTTTGATAAATTGTCGAGAGATAATAATACGACAGTTTAGTGAATAAAGTCAGACGCGCGTGTGAGTCGTGTCGGGACTAAATTGGTGGAATAAATATATCAATTATTATTAGTAACTCGTATAATAATTTCGAGTGTACCGTTGAGTCCGAAAGGGTCGAGATAGTCGAAATAGTATACTCGGGTGATTAGTTTGGGTCCCGGGGCAATTTTAGGCCTAACCGGCACCCCAAGAGGGCATTATGGCAAATTAGATTTTTAGGCCTAATTAATGGACGAAAATTAGGAGTTAATTTATCAGCCAAAGAAATTACATTAGGGTTAGAAAGCTACAGAAAGTAGGAACGGCCATAGGAAGTGTGAGGGAGAGCTTTTGCCAAGAGAAGAGGGCCAAATCGACACCACCTTGCACAACCACCACCACCACCGTGTAGATCGGGACAAGGGGAACACACCCATACCAACAACATCAAGAAATCAGACTACTCACTCAAGGCAAGTGTTTATAACTTGTTGTATTTCAGTATTAATCATACTCATGTTAGTGTAGGATTGTTAGGAATATGTTATAGGTTATAAAAATGGTGAAATTGAGGAATTTGAATGTGTAAATTGATTCTGAGATTTATTAAATTGAAACTCTTCATGTATGTAGACTAGAAATCACGTTTTAAGGAATCTACATGTAGAACTAATCTGGAAATTATGACTTCTTGAACATGAATTGGAAGAACTAGGGTTTTTATAAATTTAAATTGGGGATTTCGTGTTTTATGAATGATTTAATGAATTAATGATTCTAGGATGTTATAATTCATATGTTTTTTATGGGGTTCAATGTAGAACTGTTTGTTTGGAGTTTGGGGTGTTGAATGAGAAGTTTTGGGGTTGAAAATGGTGGAAAAACTTTGGAAAATATGGGTAGGAGACGAACAGCGATATCTCGCGCGAAGTTGCTCGAAGTCGTTCGAGCGAGATTGCATCTCGCGCGAAGTCGTTCGAGCAACATGTGGCATTCGTTCAAACGACATGCCATCTCGTTCGAGCGACAGAGTGAAATTTTGATAATTTCTTTTAGGACCCAGTTTGGAGTTTATTAGTTCAGGAATGAGAGAAACATTTCCAAATAATAAACTTAAGTAAGGCAGAATTTCGGAAGAAGTTTGAGGGACTAAATACTTTAATGAATTCGGTACGGAGAGAATACACCTTAGAGATTACGAGAGGGATAATAATCCCAATAACTATATTACGAAAAGTTGAAATCAAAATACGTAAGAGAAGCATATATGTAGGTGAGGGAACTACCTATTTATTATAATAGGAAGTGTGTATGCCTATTATGTATTATTATTATTAAAGGCACTAATGGGTGATAACCCAGGGGTGTGAGAATCTTATTATTATAAGTGTACTAATGGGTGATAACCCAGGGGTACAAAAAATGAATTATAAGTGTACTAATGGGTAATAACCCGGGGGTACAAGATTATTTAAATAAGTGTACTAAAGGGTGATAACCCGAGGGTACAGTATGTTGGTTAGGTGCGCTAATGGGATATAGCCCGGGGGTGCAGTATCATGTTGTATATATATATATAGGGCAGATGTGACTATATGTATATATGTATGTGAGTTGTGAATCAATCTAATGTGTATAGTGATAAATATGGGCATGGAAATTTGTTAAGAAAATTCTAATCGTAAACTTGATTTATTATGAAAATGGAAAATGTATTAATTAGCTTTTCGACATAGGCTAATTGGATAACGTATTGTATGGGCGATACGGGTTTACTAATAGTGAGGATAAATACTATTAGTATGAATTCAGACTAGTTATATCGGGAGGTATAGCTAAGGAGAAAATTTAGATACGTGTTAGGCGTGCACAATAGAAGAGGGGTGAGAATCTCATGTGAGAGTTCGAACTAACATGCACTTGATACTTGCTTTACTGCAAATTTTAAATACTTGCTTAAACAAATATTTTTACACATCGGACTCTGACCCGTTTCTTGCATCTCTTCTCTCTCTTGCTATATATATATATATATATATATATATATATATGTATTATATCAGGTGCTCAGCCACAGGGACATCAGGCTTAGAGACTCGGATTGTGTGGTGTGTTGCAGCTGTTGTGGAAGCTGTAGGACTTTGTTTTAGACGCCTCGATTAATTCATTCCTATTCTTTATGACATTTTCTTTAGGGCATATGTCGCCCCTTCCTTAGACAGTTTTCAGAGATTATGTTTACTCTATTTCTCGTTCATTTTCATTTGGATTGATGACTACTATTATTTTGGTTTAGAGTTTTGAACTGGGATGTTTTATCCAGTTTTATCTATTTCAGCATGAGATTTTGATTCAGTATTTGTATTAATTAATTATGAGTGGATGCTTTATATTAAATTACTTGGTTTGGTAATTAAATGGTTTTAATTAATAAGAAAAATGTTTTGACACTTAGCTCAATTATATTAGGTGATTAAATAAGTTATTGTGTTTTCGACAGTGATGCTAAGAATGAACCAACCAAACATTCTGTTTTAAATTTTATAAAGGACTGATCAACCGATATTTAATTGGGCGGGGTGCCACAATGTGTCGCCCATTTTCAGACTTATCTAGTTCAGAGAGATCTGTACTCTTTTATTGTTTCAGTATTCAGTATTACTTGGGATTGTTTCATCTATTACGTTGACCTTATGATGTGGATACTTATTTGGATTGTTTAATCTAGCTTGGATATTTCATTTGGATGGTTTGGTTTAATATTATCAATTCAATTCATGAAAATGGTTTCATATTAAAATCATAACAATAGGTCTTAATTTATAAAAATCAAATGTTTTGACACTTGGCTTAATTATTTATTAGGTGATTAATAAAGAAAATTATTTTCGACGGTGATGCTAGGAATGAACCAACTGGAAACTTTGATTTAATTTAATAAATGACTGATCACCCGGTATTTAATTAGGCGGGGTGTCACACATTGTTTATTTGGTAAGATGGATAATGGACCCAAATTAAAACTAGGGTTTTATCAGTCGCCCCCTAAAGTCACCACTTCAATAAATTAGGATTCTTATTAGTTAGAAAAAACAAAAAAAATGGCGACGCATACGAGTTTTGGTTATATATTTTCATATGAGTTTTGATTATATATATATATATATATATATATATATATATATACATACAAAAATCGCAATTGTGTATTAATTATATATATGCATATGAGTTTTGGTTATTTTGTTGAATAAGTTTATTTTTAGGGTGTATTTGCTCATTGGTTTTTGTATATTTGGTATTTTTTTGGTGTATTTGGTAATCTATTCTATGAAGATAATTTTATGTTCATTTATAGTGCATATTTAATACCTTTATTTTCACTTTCTTACTTGTCTGAGATTTTTTTGGTTGGTATCAAATAACATCTAATAGAATGGTAGACCATAATATATTGTGATCCTATGTTTGGAAACACAAGACATGAACGTGGCTCCCTTGTAATAGTAGCACTAGTGAGTGTACATCATTTATAGGTCGATGAAGTAGTGGGTAATCTCTGTTCGAGGAAACTCGCCAATTTAGATATGAATTGATGTGCTATTAATTCTTAAAACACTTTTAATGAATAATTAATGCATTTTGTAACACATGATTTGATATGTGAAATTGATTTGTTTAGTAGGTTATACAGCATTGGTCGGTAATTTTATACGAGTATAATCTTATAGCATTATTTTTCATCTTTTGACATTTGTATTGTTGGACCCAAATGACAATTCGATTCAGAGTAGCTTCTCTTTATCGGCTCCACTTTGATCTGACCCCATGTAAGTTATGTTGTAGTCTCATTTGGAATTATTGACTCGTGTGGAAGAGCATTGTCACTTAGGAAATCACACATAATGAATGTATACTCATTGATGCTATAAAATTTTGTTTCCTGGAAGTACTCAATAAATGGGGAATTCATTACCAATTAATTGTTATTCTTGTTTTAAATCTTATAGTGTACCACTTTTTTGTTCTAGTAGTGATTTTGTCTATATGTGTGTGTGTCAATGATTATGTTTCTGTATATTGTCATAGAACTTTGTGTAACCATGAATTTTTTCATAATGCATATAGTCATAAACATTGAACAAATAGTGGATGAATAAGAGAAATAAAGTAGGCAGGGTGTACATAAATGAAGTTACATATTTTCTAGATTTTGCAATTGCAAACAATGGCCATTAGTTCTTGATATTTTCTTGTCCATGTGTTAGGTATCGAAATTAAAAGCATTTCAGTGTGTTAAATATCATAAGTCATTTGATTAGGCATGCTATAGACATGACATATACTATGTGGGTTTTACATGGCAAAACACGATCCTCTAACTCTCCAAATCTCGCAGTAGAACCTATTGAATGTGAAGGATATGTTTAAGATAAGAACATTGAGAATGAAAGGCTTCAAAACTTAGTTGACACATATTACTGAGTGCAGAAACAACATTGTGTAGGCTAGGCAAGATTTTTCAAAAAAATCGTATATAAATAATGAGAAGTATAATGAGTATAATAGATTAGCGATTGAGAAATCGTACCCTTCATGCGATGGTCCTGAGACTAATCTCTCTGTAATTGTGGAATTGCATAATTTAAAGAAGCAGTTTAGTTCGTCGGGAAATAGCGTGACCATTGTGACACCTTGACTAATCAAATACTGGGTGATCAGTCCTTTATTAAATTAAATCAAAGTGCCCGGTTGGATCATTCTTAGCATCATTGTCATAAAAATATTTTCTTTATTAATCACCTAAAAAATTAAGCTAAGTGTCAAAACATTTAATTTTATTTATTAAACTCCATTGTTAAAATCTTATATGCAAAAACCCATTTATGAATACTCCTAACGATAAAAATCAAACCATTCAAGTGAAATGAGCTAACTAAATTAATCAATCCAAATAAGTATCCACATTTAAGGCCAATGTAATACATGAAACAATCCCAAGTAAAAACTGAATACTAAAACAATAAAATAGTACAAAATCTCTATCAATTCTGAACAAAATCTGGAAATGGGCGACACATGGCCTAACTAAAAAGACTAAATAAAAAGATGAGAAGTCAAAGGAGGAATCGTCTACTGCAAGGACCTGCAACTCCCACACAAGCTGCAGCACGTCCACTGACCAATGAACTACGCCTGACGCCCCTGTGGCTATATATATATATATATATATATATAAGAGGAAGAAAAGATGACAGGAAACGGGTCAGAGCCCGAGTGTAAAAATGCTTTAAAAATAGTTTACCAAGTATTTAAAATGCTTACCAGTTGATATTACATACATGTTAGTACTTCGACACTCACTTGAGAATTCTCATCTCTCAACTAGTGTGCACGCCTAACGTACTACCGAATTAACCCAGCTAAATCTAACTCGGTTAACTAGTCTATCCCATTTTTCATTCACCAAGCCTAATCCAAGTGATCGCATGACTGTAGTTTATATTTGATAACCTTTTCTTATGAATTTGCCAAGCCAGTTATATTTATCTCAATTCAGACTTAAGTTCTCAACCACTTAACTCATTTAATATTAATTACTCAATTCGTATCTACTTACAAGCACATTATAGTAATCACAGGTACATATATTTATCACCCATAATATATATACTAATAGGGCACCCCACATAAATCTATGGTGACGGCATACTCTGTTATCAAGTCCCTATATCTCTCGTACAAAGGGAAATACTAGTCTGGAATCACTCTCGAACTGTATTAACATAAAACACACATATTGGAGGCGAAGCATAGTTCCTAGTCACTAAGAGGTCAGCATATACCCTCACGTCTCTTACGACAATCTGAATATCGTTCTTAGATATCCTGTATCAAGGATCCTATGTTCTAGGGTACAAGTCAATATCCCCCATAAAGGTCCAATCGAGATAAGACTGTCCCGGGGCGAAAACCTCCGTCATATCAAGTAGCGCGGGTATGATTATACACTGATATTCGATATATATATATACATGCACCCATACATATTCACATTATTTAGTTAGGTACGCTCATGACCCATAATATTTTAACCATACGTGGCACATAAAGCCCGAGTCCTATTTATAATTAAATCATTCTTGTATTTTCTCAATTACCGCAAGTTCTTAAGTACTTCTCGTCTCTTGAAGTGTTTCATATTGATAAGCATAAAATCAGTAGGTTTACACTCTCTACCCTACTAGTCTAAGTCCTTCTTAATTCTCACAAGGTCTAATTTAACGTACGCACGATTTCCCACTCAATTCATACCCCGGATATCCCACGGTTAAATCTCGTATAAAGTTGTCTTACCCAGACCCTTCTTATACCCTACTAGTCCTTCTCAAGTCCAATTATGATATTTAAATTAAGTCCAAGGGTCCTTACACATTGTGAATGAATTAACATTTAAAAGGAGAAAAAGTTTCAGTTTCCAGGAGGGTCGATCGATCGACATTCTTGAGTCGATCGATCGATCGAGCAGTTAATTGCCCAGTTTCTGCAATTCTATACCTACGGGTTTCCTTAATATAAATCCTCAAAACCTCTATTAATTCGTCCAAACTCCCAAACAATTAATCCAACAGTTGTATCATCCTACATACATGATTTCTAACGTAAAACATATACGAATTCATCAAAGGCCATCAATCAAAGGGTTAATTCAAATTAATACATCAAGAACCCTATTTTTATCCTCATGATCAATATCTTCCTAATTCTTACAGAATTTAACCTCTACTGGACATCAATTTTGTGGTTAATCATCTACATATAACAATAGGGTTGTCCTAACATGACTTCTATTCAGAATTTCAAAATTAATCTCCCAAATATCTTTTATCTTTTATGAAAACATGAAATTATCATCTCCTACACTAGCATAGATATGTTATCATCTAAAGAATAAAAAGTTAGATACTTGCCTTAGAGATGGAAGTCTGAATCGTTGATGATGATGGGTGTTGATACCAAAATTAATATGCTGATGTGGACGAATCATACGAAGACACTTGTCAATCTACGTGGTACAATAACGACGAGGAAGTTCATTTCCCCGACCAACTCATATTCTCTCCGAGCAACGAGGATATACCGAGGAACTTCAACACTCCAAGGAACTCTAGCGCTCCGATGAACTCCTGAGCAACGAGTAACTAAGGCGGTCCGAGCTGCATCTCGGCCGTAGTATTAATTGCCAGAATATCAACAGTTCAACTATTCATTGAATGTTTATCATCTTGACGCACACGCTGTATTAAATGTATTACCCTTTCATATGTATATCATTTAATGTATCAACCCATTCATGTACAGCCTAAGGGCTATAAATACCTTGTATCGCCCTCATTCAAAGGGATCGGAATTTCTTGACAGAACTGGTAATCGAGAATTCCCAAACACTCAGCAATAACATAACAGTGGACGTAGGCCATTTACATAAGGCTGAACCACTTTAAAAATATTCTGTTTTATTTATTTATCTGTGATTAAATTATTAGAGCAATCTAGTTTTTTACATCAACAGATTGGCGCCGTCTGTGGGAACGATTGTTATTATCATTTTTTTTACCAAAAATCATTCATCATCAATGGCGGATAATCCAGAATCTAGCAATCGAAACGCTGGAAATGCTGGAAATCCTCCAAATCCCTCTGCACCTCCAGATCTGGCCGAAATTATGACGAATCTGGCTCAAGGACAAACCGCCATGCAAGACACAATGAGGCAACTCATACAAACCCTTCATGGTGGTGCACCTACACGTTCAAGACAACAAAGTGGTCAGAGGCAAACTTATGTACTTTCTTCACGATCCAGGCGTACGGAGTCACGTCGCAATGAAGAATCCGATGATTTCTCTTATCAACCGGGGCGAACTTCGTCAATAAGGGCTACAGATACTGATCAAGATATCACCCTCTCTCCAGAAAGACCCAGTGCTTTAGAAAGATTGAGTAGGGCGTCTCCTTTCAGTCGATTAGGCCCTAGGAGGAATAGGAGTCCACCTAAGACCATGTCGAGGAGTTTTCAACAACCATCAGATCTAAGAGAAGGATCAGCACAATCACGACCATTTGCTCGTCAAGATAGATCTCAAGAAGATACCTCAGAACGATAAATTGCTCGAACCAATAGGCTCGAGGAAGGAAATGAAGCGTCGAAAGGATCTCTCCAAAGGTTGGAGGATAAATTGGGAGAAATGGCCAAAGCAAAGAACCATCTACAACGAACTTTCGTTCGAGGAACACCTTTTGTACAGGCCATTGTGGATTTTCCTACACCATCGAAATTTAAAGCACCCGTGGTAACTCCCAAATATGATGGAAAGACAGATCATGTTCTTCACATAGAACAGTATCAAGCTGCTGCTGACATCTATGTTGTTCCCGACGATATGAGATGCAGAGCTTTCTCAGGAACTCTTACTGGATCTGCCCAGATATGGTACAACAATATTCCTCGGGGTAAGATTTCAACTTTCTTTCAGTTAGCCGAATTGTTTATTGGCAATTTTTGTTTTGGGGCAAAGCCAGTAAAACGAGTAGCACACTTGTTAAGTGTTAGACAAAAATCTGGTGAAAGTACTAGAGATTACATAACTCGTTTCAATAACGAGAAGCTAGAAGTCATAGATTACGAAGAGAAGATAGCAATCACCGCTTTGATGAGTGGATTGTTGCCTAATAAATTGTATTACACCCTGGCGAAAGATCCACCTAGAACTATGTCAGAATTGATGGCAAAAGCGGCCAAAATCATGAATGCCGAGGAGGCCATGGCTGCAAAGAAGAATATTGATAAAGAAACCAAGGTGGAAGACGACAAATCTAAGAAGAAAGAACATAAAAACAATGGTGGAGATAAACATTCCAAGAACAAATGGGAAGTCATGAAGAAGTATGATAATTATACTCCTTTGAAAATGGGTATTAATCATGTCTTGGAGGAAATCAAGAACAACGAGGAGGTAAAGTGGCCAAAGAAACTGAAGTCAGACCCTGATTCGAGGAGTAGGGATAAGTATTGCGAATTTCATAAAGATCGTGGTCATATGACCAAAAATTGTATAGCTCTTCAGAACGAGATTGAAACACTCATCCGAAGAGGAAAGCTAGCAAAATATGTTGATCGGGGAGGTGAAAGAAAGGATAACAACCGAGCTAGAGAAAGGTCTAGATCACCTCGTCGGGCAGAGGAGAAGAAAAAGAGAGATCATGAAGAGGATCCAGAGGATGACCCCGATCTTCCCAAGAAACCAAGACAGCCAGAACGAGAGGTATTTTCCATACATTTTGGATCAATTGATTGTAATGTTATTACAGGAGGAGATGCAGGAGGAGGAGACCATACTGCAGAAAGAAAAGCTTACCTCGGAGAGGCTCAAGCTTGTTCATATATTCAGCGAATAAATCTGGCCGAGGACGATCGTCCGAGGAAGGTAAACAAAGAGAAGCTGGTCATTGGTTTTTCAAAAAATGACTTGGCAGGTGTTCTTTATCCGCACGACGATCCTCTGGTGATCAAAATGAGGATGAAGGAAGTAGTGATTTCAAGGGTGTTGGTAGATAATGGAAGCTCGGCAGACATCATGTACTATTCATGCTTTGATAGCTTGAATCTAAAATTATCTCAATTGGAACCTTATCACAGACCCCTCCTGGGTTTTGCTGGCGAGAAAGTTTTTCCACTTGGGACGATCAAGTTGGATATATTCATTGGAACTTGGCCTGCTTATCGAACGGAAAGAATACGCTTCTTCGTGATGGATAAGAATGTGCAGTCAGCCTACAACATCATCATGGGAAGAGTTGGTTTGAAGAAATTCGAAGCAGTTCCATCTACAGTGCATCAATGCTTAAAATTTCCAACAAACTTTGGAGTAGGAGTTGTGAAGGGTGACCAAAAAGTAGCTCGGGAATGCTATTACTCATCTGCCGAGCAAGAGGAGCTTGAAGAATCAAGGAAAAAGACTACTACCTATCAAGTGGAAGAAGATACAGAGATTTAAACTCTTGATCCTAGAGATGAATCCCAACTTGTAAAAGGACAGGTGGTGGAATCTACAGAAAATATTATTCTGGACGAGGAGCACCCTGAACGAGTAACCCAGATAGGTTCGTCATTGGATGCTTCAATAAAACAAGAGTTGATAATGTTCTTGAGAAACAGGAAGAAAACTTTCGCATGGAGTCATGAGGACATGCCAGGAATAGATCCAAACTTCTTATGTCATGAGCTCAATGTGAATAAGGAGATCAAGCCTGTGAAGCAGAGAAGAAGAGTGTTTAGTCCCGAGAAGAATCAGGTCATACAAGAGGAGGTCGAGAAGCTCCAGAAAGCCTAATTCATTGAAGATGTGAAATATCCAGACTGGTTGGCAAATGTGGTGATGGTAAAGAAGAAGAACAATAAATGGAGAATGTGTGTTGATTTCACTGATCTCAACAAGGCATGCCCAAAAGATCATTTTCCATTGCCCAGAATTGACCAGCTAGTGGATGCTACCTCAGGACATGAGCTACTCAGCTTCATGGATGCGTATTCTGGTTACAACCAGATCAAAATGAAACCTGAAGACAGGGAAAGTACTTCTTTTATTACCCCTAGGGGAACTTATTGCTATAATGTTATGCCTTTTGGTTTGAAAAATGCAGGAGCGACATACCAGCGGCTGATGAACAAGGTTTTCACCGAACAAATCAGTTGCAACATGGAAGTCTATGTCGATGATATGCTGACAAAAAGCAAGAAAGCTGAAGAACATCTAGTTGACTTAACTCAGACATTTAATCAACTGGATAAATACCAAATGAAGCTCAACCCGACGAAGTGCACATTTGGAGTACGAGAAGGAATGTTTCTCGGATACATTGTCAACCAGCGAGGCATTGAAGAAAATCCAGATAAGATCAAAGCTCTTTTAGGTTTGCGATCTCCAATAACAAAGAAAGAAGTGCAGAGTCTTACAGGAAGAGTTGCAGCGCTCAACAGATTTGTATCTCGAGCAACTGATAAATTCCTCCCATTCTTCAAAACACTTCGAAAAACTTTTGAGTGGACTGATGAATGTGAGAAGGCCTTTCAAGACTTGAAAAAGTATTTGGGAACACCTCCATTGTTGTCCAGGCCAATAACAGGAGAGAAGTTATATTTGTATCTGGCAGTATCAGAGAATGCAGTCAGTTCAGCATTGATCAGATTGGAGAATGGAGTCCAGAAACCAATCTATTACACAAGTAAGGCTTTCCGAGGTGCAGAAATCAGGTACCCAAAGCTGGAGAAATTGGCATTGGCATTAATTGAGGCAAGTAGAAGAATGAGGCCATATTTCCAGGCCCATACCATCATCGTTTATACCGATATGCCACTGAGGCAAGCCCTTCATAAGCCAGAAAAGTCAGGGAGATTGATGTACTGGGCAATAGAGCTTGGTGAATATGATATTGTGTATGAGCCCAGATCATCATTGAAAGGGCAAGTTGTAGCAGATTTTATAGCAGAGTTTACATATCCTGATACCCCCGAGGAATAAAAACTGCTCGCTGACCAACCTGTGGATGTTACAGGATCAACAGACATAAGTCCAGACCAACTCCGGTTGGTAAAAGGATTTGTGGATGTAGAAGGATCATCAACTTCAAACTCAGACCAGCTCCGGTTGGTAAAAGAACGAGAAGAGATGATTAACGAGGAGCGAAAAGTGTCAGGGGATGATGAAGAAAAGCAGCAAATATTCCACCGAGGAACTCTATCAGATAAGAAATTTGAAGACGGGTTGCCCATATGGAGATTATACGTAGATGGCTCATCTTGCACAGCAGGTTGTGGGGCGGGAATTGTTTTGAACACCCCAGACGAGATTGACATGGAATATGCCTTGCGATTCCAATTCAAAGCCTCCAATAATGAGGCTGAGTATGAGGCCATGATAGCAGGTCTTAATTTATCAAAGACTATGGAAGCGCAACAAGTGATGGTATTCAGTGATTCTCAATTGATTGTGAATCAGATGATGGAAACGTATGCAGTTAATGGAGAATTGATGATCAAATATCATGCCAAGGTAATGGAGTTATTGGCAGAATTTGATGCGATTCAGTTGATCAGAATACCCAGAATAGAAAATGCACAAGCAGACGCACTGGCCCGATTAGCGTCAGCTACTCGTACCGAGCTACGAAGAACAATACCGATTGAAGTACTGGAAAGTCGGAGCATAGATGAAGACTTGACGATGAATGTCATTGCCCTTGATTTAGGACCATCTTGGATGGATCCAATCAGGGTATATACTGAAGATGGAGAACTGCCAGAGGATAAGCTTGCTGCCAAGAAATTGAAGTATAAAGCTGCTCGGTATGTATTAACTAATGGTATTTTATATAGACGAGGAATTATGGCAGGTTTGCAGAGATGTGTACATCCCTCCGAGGTGAAAGAATTGATTGAAGAAATCCATGAAGGATCTTGTGGAGCTCATGTAGCAGGTCGAACACTCTTGCAAAGGGTAATGACTCAAGGATACTATTGGCCGACGATGAGGGCTGATTGTATAGCCTATGCTAAGAAATGTGACAAGTGCCAACGTTTTTCCTCCATCCGACGAACTCCACAAGCGTTGTTGACACCCATAACTTCCCCTTGTCCATTTGCCATGTGGGGAATTGATTTGGATGGACCACTGCCGACAACCCGAGGAAGATTCAAGTACCTCATCATTGCTGTAGACTATTTTACTAAGTGGGTAGAAGCTGAGCCGCTTATCGATATGACATACGAGAGGGTATACCAGTTTGTTTGGAAGAATATCATCTGTCGATATGGTCTCCCACATGCCTTCATCACAGATCATGGAACAAAATTTGACAACGAGGAGTTTGCTGCCTATTATCAACAATCAAACATCATGAAGACCCATTCAGCACCAGGTCACCCTCAAAGCAATGGGCAGACTGAGGTAACGAACAGAACGCTGCTAAATGGTTTGAAGAAGAGGCTAAGTGAAGCTAAAGCTAACTGGATAAATGAGCTACAATCAGTATTGTGGGCTTACCGAACAACTCCCCGAGCAGCGACTGGAGAATCACCATATATGCTGGCATTTGGAAGTGAGGCTGTAATACCTGCCGAGTTGGGCCTACCAACACACAGAGTGCTGAATTTCAATTCTCCAATCAGTGACTTGATGAGAAGACTAGATCTGGATATGCTCGAGGAAGTCAGAGAAGAGGCAGCCATTAGGAATGCTGCTTATCAACAACGAACAGCTCTTTTCTATAACAAAAGGGTGAGAAAATGCGATTTAAAAGAAGGAGATTATGTGCTAAAGAAGGTAATTCAGAAACACAATAAATTGGAGGCAAACTGGCATGGGCCTTACCGAGTTACAGAAGTTATTCGACTAGGAACTTACCGCATAGCAACTCTAGAAGGAGAGGAATTCAAGAATGCTTGGAATGCTGAACACCTTCGCAAGTATTATCAATGATGTAAAATGTACAACGGGTCCATCAATATGAATAAAACGACGAAGTTTTCACCATTTTTTTTCTCTCCTTTGTTTGAAAGTTTTTTGGGGAATACTAGTGTTGTACACTACGCTGCTTGATAGCAAAACGAAGAAGATAGTTCAGACCCACGACCAACTCCGGTTGGTAAAAGGGCGAGAACAAACTATACTCCTTTGGTTAGGAGGCGTACACTGGCGTGATCAACTTCGGTTGGTAAAATAACTAGTGGACAAGATAGTTCGAAAGAACCTGATAGTTCGAGCGTGATCAACTTCGGTTGGTAAAATAGCGAGAACAAATTATACTCCTTTGGTTAGGAGGCGTACACTTGCGTGATCAACTTCGGTTGGTAAAAAGAGCTTGTGGACATGATAGTTCGAAAGAACCTGATAGTTCAAACCCACGACCAACTTTGGTTGGTAAAAGGGCAAGAACAACATTCTTATAACGCCAATCTCGGTTGGTTTATACTATCAAACGCCAACTTATGTTGGTCGGGAGGTAATATTATTACAAAAAATTCCAAATTGAACCAAGTATAGTTGGTCGGTGATCAAAACCCATTAACTGTAGTTGGTCGACGAGGATAAATTATCGACCTTGGCTGGTCGGTCACATTTTATGAAAATATTTCAAATTGAACTAAGTATGGCTGGTCGGAAATAAAAAACTCATCAACGGTAGTTGGTCGACAAACACTATTTAGCAACCTTGGTTGGTTGGAAACATTTTAAACAGTTTATACTCATTACTTTATTAAGTGATTGAGAAATATTGATACTTGCAACTTTTATCTTGATTGATGAACAACACAATATTTTTATCTTTTTAACAGATACATATGCACAAATATAAAGTGTTTGACAGGCACAAAAGAATAGCAATAAAGACTTGAAAACAAAAAATGAAATTCTTTCATTAAATTCAAAATAAATTACAGGTTACATGAATGTACTAATTATTACATTGATATTCCTATTCTATTGGTTTCTTGCCCCTTGCTTTAGAAACAGGTTCCTCGCCGGCAGGAGGATCCTCTAGGCAAAGAGGAGAATTAATGAAATTAACATCTCTGAGCATTCTGACATTCATCACAGAAGGTGTATCCAAGAGATGCTCAGGACGAGATAATTCAATCTGAGAATGAAGGCTATAATCACCAAGGTATTTTGAAATTAAGCTATGAGGAATGGAACGAGCTGGGATCCAGGCCATGTCCAATTTGAAAGGTGGCACAGGCAAGTCTAATAACCCTGGAGCATGATAATCCCATAAATAATGCCCTTGCTCCAATTTTAACACACCCAGTGCGTTCAACCACCCCTGCTTATAACCTTCATTGTTGGCATGTTCAATACGAGCATCCAAATGAACAAGGGCTTCATTGTATCCTGCCATCCAAAATTCCCTGGGTTGCTTATGAAATTGGAAGGTTAATCTATCCAATTGTTCGAGAAGGTTTTTGGCAAAAAGATCCTTAGTATGTAGAGCAGACTTCGTTGCAGTAAGTTGATCTTCCAAGGATAGATTTTTCTTGGACATTTCTGATAAAGCCCGATCTTTGGCGTTTAATTGGAATGCTTGAGTTTCCAAAGTAGACTGGGTACGAGTCTCTTCGACATTACGGCTAAGAACTCTTGATCGACTCCGAGCAGCGATTGGAGAACTTTGCTCCTCGGCAACATTTTGAACAGCTCTTCCTCGCCCCCGAGAACCTCTTCCTCATCCCCGAGCAGTCACAGAAATAGCAGATCTTCTTAAGTCATCCAGTTCTTGCCTTAATTTGGCATTCTCAACTTCTAAGAACGAGAAACCTTCATCGGTAACTTGCACTAAAGCAGTGGAAGATGACGCTGCAGATTCATACTGTGCCAGCTTTTTCTGTAAATTATTGTTCTCTTGTTCCAGCAACTCAGCAATCTGCCTCCAAGCCTCAACTTCACTTTTTAAAGTTCTTTCCCTAACATCGTATCCGGCGAGGATCTTTTTATGGCCTGTTTCAGAAGATAGCTGTTGATATCTATTTTCATATTCCTTGTGCAGCAAAGTAATTGATTCATTGTGCTGACCTTGAAGATCTTCTAAGGAATTATTAAGTTCTTCAATCAAGTCATAGTAGGCCACGTTGTTGGCCACAGATCGGTCAAGTAAATCCTTCAAGTACCGATAAGCCTCAATTGCTTGCTCTGTAGCATCATGACCAAGGATGTCAACAATTTCTGATGTACTAAGGTCTGTATGACCAGCCTTATAATATTCATGACATTGCTGCATCAGCTTTGTATCATGTGCAGATATCAGCTCCATTCTAGCTACAAACTAAGGATGAGAAAAAGACAACAACCAACAAAAACAAATCATCAACAACAGAGAGGAACAAAGATGTATTTTATTAGATCACAAAAGGGTTACATTGTTGGATTACAAATAATGAAAAGATAGAAATGATACCGAACAACTTCACACCTTTTCCTTGTCTCCCAAGACTTTCTCGGGAGGCTGGGACGAGGAGCTTGGTTGCTCGGTGGTAACAGCAACTTGATCTGCAGAAGTTAAAACTTTTCAGGAGGAGGAGGCATGGAAGAAATGTCTTCGATAGCAGAAGGTAGAGATGCAGGGACTTGATCACCCATAGCCATAGAAGATTCATCAGAGACAGGCTCATCTTCTTCTTCTTCTACAATTGGTGGAGGAGGACCAGGGAGGTGTAGCTGGAATAGCTCAGAATCATCCTTGATATTTAATTCCTGAAGAGCAGCTACCCAGCCATCATGGAAGTATTTCAACTTCCCATATTGAACCTGGGATGTCATCGCAGCAATCCCCTTGTCCCATCCTTTATCCCAACCTGCGCTGAAGGATTTTTTAACTGCGAGCTTTCTTCTCAATTTCTCCGAGGAGAGCTTCGCATCCAATTCTTCTTTTTGGCCCTTGATATCTCGCAGGGCTGACGATTCTTCCTCTGCCTTCCTCAGCTTTTCCTCAAGATTTCCAAAATTCTTGAGCTTGTCGTCATATTTCTTATGCTCGACCTCTAAACTTTTCACCTTATTCTCCAAATTCTTGGAGATCTCAGCCATTTTCACCTTCTCGGCCTCAACTGTAGACAACGTTTTTCTCCCAAACAGCCTTGTCCTCATTATACTGTTGGCGAGATTCTTTCAAGGATTGGGTTAAACCCAGCAGAGCGTCCTCTATGCCAGACGAGGAGCTGGAAGCTTTAATTACCTCGTCCTTCTTCACGATGTTATTGAAACAGTTCACCAGCTGAAAGATGAGAAAAGCAGTAAAGTCAATACAAAATACAAGCATTCAGAGAAAGAAAGAAAACTCAGAGTGTGAGAAATTTACTGAAGCAAGATGACGAGTAGCTAGGGATGTCAGCATATCCCTAGAAATTTTTTCATTAATTCCTTGGACCTCGGGTATGATCCAAGTTTTTACCGAGCTCATTGCAGAGCTCGGGGGAATGATGGTTGGAACACCAACACCACCAGCTGGTAGAGAGGATGCAGTTTCAGCCAAATTGACTGAGGATGATTTCCTCAATCTCCTCAAAGGGACTTCAGTAGCTTCAACCAAGGAAGAACTCTTGGTCAGAGAGATAGCAATTACTTCCACAGGAGCAACTTTCTTGCTCGAAGCCACTGGGGGCTTCTCGGTAGCTTTGGAAGGTGCAGCATCCACCTTCTTAGTCCCCTCTGGGACATTAGTTTTGCTTTTCTTGGCCCTAGAAGCAGAAGTAATGTCATCAAATAGAGCAGGAGGAGCTCTTTTCTTGCCCATTCTATGACTTAAAGGAAGATGAGAATCTGAAGAAGAATCCTCTGGAGTTGAAGCTGGCTCAACAGGGCGAGCAGTATAAGAGGTTGTATAGCTCCTATACTGCAGCAAATATGATGCAGACCTGATGTGCTCGTCTGCAACGTTCTTATGCAAACCCCATATAAGTTTCAGATGCTTGATATTAACCTCTGATTCTTTTGGAGTTTTTCTTTTGCTATCAACTGCAAATAAATACATAATGAGATATCAGTCATACATTTTGTCAAACATGATGAAAGCATAATTTCATAAGTAAAATAAAATGAAAAATAAACCTATCCCATTGCCATATGGGGGGCATCTGGGACCGTTGTATACTCCATCTCCAACTAAAGGGGCATATTGCCAATTTTTAATAACCAACCCATGTTCAAAATAATCTCTATTTGAGTCAGGGAGGTTAACTACAAGAGCCCTATTCAGAAACCTAGTTTTTAAGTAATAAATATTATCTAGAGTGGCCCATTTATAGCAATACATAATTTCAGGGATCCCTATACGAGTCCCATGAGTTAGATTTAATTTGTACACCCCATTAATTATTCTCCATGAATTGGGGGCTATTTTTGCAGGGACAAGATCAAAATACTGACAAAACTCAAGACACAATGGGTTTGGTGGAAAAGAAAATCCACATTCAGCAATGAATAGACTGGAGAACCAATGTCCCTCAGCCAATCGAAAATAATCTAAAGGCTCAGAAAGAACCTCCAGAGTTACCCAGGAAGGAATGGAAAAATCGGAACGAAATTTCTCAACAGACTCCACAATATAAACCATATTGAATAAAAGAAATACAGAAGAAAGGAAGAAGATTTACAGGAAGAAAGGAGGTCTGTTGACAATGAACGAAAACAAGGATGAACGCACAAGAGAGAAAGAGAGAATAGAAAGCTCGAATGCAGAAAATTGGAAAAGAAGAAGACGGTATGGTTACCTAAGAAGTTTAAATACTTTACCTAGGGAAGTGGCTAAGGAAATGATTACGCGAAAGAAACTGTTGAACTTCCGGCGGCTAAAAGGACAAAAGGGGCACTAAGATCGAAGCGCTCTTAAAAGTTCGAAAAAGGCGGATTCTTTGAATTTGGAAATAAATTCAAATACGATGCTCCTAAAACCCAGGAAGATCATTCAATATTGCCGAAAACCGAGAAAGAATATTCCATACTCCTCAAAGTTCGAAATATGAAACATTGGGGGCTTCTGTTGATACCAAAATTAATATGCTGATGTGGACGAATCATACGAAGACACTTGTCAATCTACGTGGTACAATAACGACGAGGAAGTTCATTTCCCCGACCAACTCATATTCTCTCCGAGCAACGAGGATATACCGAGTAACTTCAACACTCCGAGGAACTCTAGCGCTCCGATGAACTCCTGAGCAAAGAGCAACTAAGGCGGTCCGAGCTGCATCTCGGCCGTAGTATTAATTGCCAGAATATCAACAGTTCAACTATTCATTGCGCACACGCTGCATTAAATGTATTACCCTTTCATATGTATATCATTTAATGTATCAACCCATTCATGTACAGCCTAAGGGCTATAAATACCTTGTATCACCCTCATTCAAAGGGACCGGAGTTTCTTGATAGAACTGGTAATCGAGAATTCCCAAACACTCAGCAATAACATAACAGTGGACGTAGGCCATTTACATAAGGCTGAACCACTTTAAAAATATTCTGTTTTATTTATTTATCTGTGATTAAATTATTAGATCAATCTAGTTTTTTACATCAACAATGGGTATGGCTTCGTTCCTCATTCCCTGATCTACGCGTTGGTGGTGGAATTGGTGAGGATGGTGCTGGTTAGGTGGTTCTCTCCCTTGGAAGCCTTCCCTCTTCTCTTTTCCTTAGCCTCTCTGTAACTCCAAAGTTTCTAACCCTCGAGGACACTCTCTTCCCACAAATATAAACTCTCTATTTTCGTCATTAACTAAGGCCAAATTGGAAAATTACCAAAATGCCCTCTCAGGTTACCGGTTAGGCCTAAAAACGTCCCGAGACCCAAACTGAACCCGTGGGTGCACTTTTATGACAATCTCAACCCTTCCGGGCACGTTGGCGCTTTCAAAATGATCATATGGGAGACTTATAATAAAATTACTTTTTATTCCATTAATTTAGTCCCGACACGACACATGCGCGTCCCGACTTAATTTCTATGATTGTCGTATTATTCACTCGCGATAATTTTTAATAACTTCAATCTCATATATTACTTTACTCACCCAGTAATAATCAACATATAATTACTAACTCTCGTCACGCTAGTAAATATTCAATTTAAAATCCGGATTAATAATTAATTAATTTATCACAATTAAATTTAATTAATCCCATAATTTAAAGGCCATAAAAATACGGGGTATTACACCGTTCTCTTGGAGGTCATAAAAAGATAACTTTCAAAAGAAAACACATTACTAAAAAAGTATTCTCACATGAATAGAATGATGAAAGACTTAAGGATAAAAGAGAATTATATTCATGCTTGCATTAACAACTGTATTTTTCATTGGAAAGAGAATGGAGATTTGGAAGAACATCCTCAGTGTGGATAACCAAGATATGTAGTAATCACAAGGAAATGAAAAAGGTTATGGAGAGAACCGGTGAAAGTGTTGAGACATTTCCCTTTAATTTCAAGGATAGTGAGATTTTGTACTATACCTTTGATAATGCATGAAATGAAATGGCACCATAGAGCAACAAGTTCATGGGATTATCAGCTACATCCTTATGATCCATCCTATTAGAGAATGCTAAAATGTAGATGGCTTGATTTTGCCAAAGAAAGGAGCAATGTTTAGCTTGTAAGCAACATACAGGCTCAATCCCGTGGTATTTAGTCTATTAGTTATAGTTGTTGGCCTATCATGACCGTTTCTTATAATATGGGTCCTTCTTTCATCTTAAAGCATGAGTTCCAAATCTTGTCTCTATTGATACCTGGTTCAAAGGCACCGGGTCAAGACATTGATGTTTTTCTTCAAGCGTTAGTAGATGAGTTGAAGAAATTTTGGGAAGGAGTTCCAGCTTTTGATATGCACAAAATGCAGCATTTCACGTTGAGAGCTATACTGATGTAGGGGATTCATTATTTTCCCGCATATGATAACTTATCTAGGTGTATAGTTACAAAGCATGTCTTATTCGTGGTAATGAAACACCATCCGTTTAGCTAGAACACAGTATGAAGACAGCTTACACAAACTATCATATGTTTCTTACCAACGATCATCCATTTAGGAGTGGTAGAGGTTTGGGACTTTGGACACAAGAACTTGTACTTCCCCGATTCAACAAAATGGATATGAACCTGTGGATAATTTAAGCCACAACAAGTATGTACCTGGAAAAGTCTCAAAAGTTCCTGGTGAGAGTGCGCCAGCAATTAATGATTAACTTATTTAATTAAATTCCAATTTTTTAATCAAAAAAATCCTAACTCTTACAAATAAAATGTCCTAGAATAATTAATTCAAACCAAGCATGCACAGTCAATCACAATATGAGGAAAAATCCTCAAAGTGGTAAACCATTTTTATTTCACTATAATTCGTAATACTTACAATTACAGCAAAATACAGTGACACACGAATACCCGCAGGTGTCGGTTTATTGTCGTCGGTGTTGTAAGCAAGACATCCTGCAAGAGCTCCAAATCAATAATGGAGAATAGCCTTCTTCTCCAAAATATTACTCCGGATGAGTAGAACAATTGTATCTAGAGTTTATAAATATTCACATATGAATTTGGAAAGAATTTGTGAATCAAAAAGGGGTTTGGGACTCAAAAAATTGAAGACTTAATGTAGAAGGTCTCTCAAAAATGTCCTTTTAAGTCTTGAACAAATACACTCCCGAAATAGGTATTTATAGAAAAAATAAAAAGTTGAGGCGATGCGATGCGGCGAACCGATTCGGTAAACTGTCAAACGAGATTCTCCATTTCGAACCGGTTCGATTTGCCCTTTAAAAATAGGCGAACCGGTTCGAGTAACTGTTTAAACAATATTTTTGTTAAAAATGCCTCATTTTGATAAACCCGATTTTTAAGAAAAATTCCCAAATAAGTATGTAACCCTTAAAAACTCCATATTAAACATTATACCATAATTGGGAGTTGAGTAGTGGGAACGGGTGAATATTGAAGATAGTGGGAGCGTAATAACTTCGGATTCAGATCGAGGTCGTTACGGATGATCGTGTTGACGTGCCGAATATAACGGTATCAGACATACTAGCTCTGATCTAGGACGCTAAGAAAATTCCTAGATTCTAAAATGGACATTTATAAAATCATCTCCTTACAACTCTCCCCCTATGTCTATGCCGTTGCATACATAAAAACTATCCGAATTATGTTACCCAAATGAAAACCAAATGACATACAATTTAATATCCTCATTAAACCCAAAAACTGAAAATACTAAATGACATGTCTTCAAACAAACTTCAACATCTTCAAATCTCAAACTCTTCAATCTTTCTTTGTCATCATCAGAGTATGCAAAAATAATCCTCAATTTTGTACCTACACACATGAGATAAGAAACAATACCCGTGATGCGCAACAGTTTGAAATATAATGATAAGAAAAATTAAATATCAATTAATCTCAACCAAAGCACTATTAAATCAAACAGAAAAATCTCCTCCATAATTCGTTCTCTCCCTTGTTTATGATGTCCGCAAAAAGACAAAATATAAAGAACATAAAGAAAATGCAAATGGAGAATGTCACAAGGTAATCAATCTTTCTCATGTTGAATTTTTTTTAATTTTTTTCTCACAAAAGACATAACAAAGAATCACACCATGAAATAACACGAAAACAACCAAGTCGGTGATAGCGGAAATATAGGAATGTGAACAAATTCGACAGGAAAATCAATACATACAACCATAACATATGTGCACGATGAATTTTGGATATTCCTAACGAATGAACTCAACATCTACCTTTGGTGTAAAAATGGTGGAATTATAAGAAATTGACTCAATCAGTATCAATAAATCAAAGCTCAAAGTGATTTTCATACCAATAACGTCCAAAACTATGTAACGCTTTTTTCATGACTTTCAAGGACGTGCAAACCTGTTTTTTCATTTCTTTCCATCCAAACTCCCTCATAAATAATTATGCATTTATTTTTTTCTTTTGAGGTGATGAAACTAAAACCTATTAGCTCACTTTTTGGCATATTTTTCTTTTTATTGCCTTTTAATTTTTTCGGGCTCTTTTCAAATGGTGGCTTTTATGACGAGTTAATTTTGTACTCTTGCAGCCCTTTCCTGTGTTTCACTCATCATTTTTTGTTGCAATTAAATCCTCACGATAAACGGTGTTTACATGCACTACTTTTTTGTCAAGTTTTATCGCATTTGGTTCGTTGTATAGACAAAATTGAGATGAAAATACTCAAGACAATATGTGATAGACAAGTACAATACTAAAATAATATCGTGCACGTGTGCAATAAAGGATACAAGGAGCCAAACATGTAGAAGAAATCACTAATCACATCTTAATGACTCCAAAGAATGTAAAGCACATGGATGAAATGATGTAGCATCTCAAATCACTATCCAACAGTCACGTGGAATATGGAATGAAGTTACGACTATGCCTATCTTAAATGTTCATCCATAAAAGGTGTAAACAAAAATATAAACTCTTTTTGTGTCTATAAAAAAAATTATAAAAAGAAAATCTTTTTTAATTTAAAAAAAAAATAAATAATGATACAATCTATAGATAGGAATCATATGATATGGACATGAAAAATGCATCATAATCTAGACATGGTGACCACCCCTCAGTCAACTGTGAAAATTTCTAAAGACTTCCTAAGACTCTCGAATCTAAGGGCATCTAAAGGCTTTGTAAAAATATCGGCAAACTAGAGGTCGGTGGACACAAAACTCAAGGATATGACCTTCTCTTCTACAAGCTCACGAATAAAGTGCTCGCATATTCTAATATGCTTTGCACGTGAATACTGGACTGAATTACGGGTCATGTGTATCGCGATCATGTTATCACAGGAAATAGTCACGGTGTCCTGTGATATCCCATAATTCTCTAACATCTGCTTCATCCACAGAAGTTGCATGCAACAACTCCCAGCGGCTATGTACTCAGCCTCCATAATAGACAAAGATATGGAGTTTTGCTTCTTGCTCAACCAAGAGAAACGAGCATAACCAAAGAATAAACACCCACCAGAACTTCTCCTATATCCATCTGCATCCTCGGCCAAATCAACATCCTAATAGGCGTATAAATGGTCATTGGTATCAAAGGAATACCAAATGTCAAGTGAGAGAGTCCCACTCACGTATTTGATAATACGTTTAAGAGTGAGTTAGTGTGACTCTTTCAGGGATGCCTGATATCGCGCACACACTCCAACACTAAGGGCGATGTCGGGACGACTAGCACTCAAGTAGAGAAGACTGGCACTCAAGTAGAGAAGACTACCTATCATACTCCGATACAAGGTTTTCTCTACGTCCTTGCCTGAAGTGTCCTTGCTAAGCTTTATTAAGGTACTCATTTTTTCATAAGGTATCTAGCGTACTTGGATTGGGAGATGAACATCCCATCCTCTAACCGACGAACCTGGAGACTAAGGAAGAAAGTAAGCTCACCTACCATGCTCATCTTAAACTCACTATCCATCTCCTCCTCAAAGTGGTGAGCATGCTGGGAGCACATGGATCCAAAGACTATGTCGTCCACATAGACCTAGGTAACCAAAATAGCACCATCATCTCTCTTGACGAACAATGTCATATCAACTCCCCCTATCTTGAAGCCACAAGCTAAGAGATAGGAAGTAAGCCTCTCGTACCAAGAACGGGGTGCTTGCTTCAAACCATACAAGGATTTCCTCAGATAGTAGATGTAATCTGGGTGCTTAGGGTCTTCAAACCCTTTTAGTTGTTTAATGTAAACCTCCTTCTGTAGAATGTCATTCAGAAAGGCACTCTTAACATCGATCTGATATAACTTGAAGTGCAGATGACATGCGATGGTGATTAGTAAGCGGACGGACTCAAGCCTCATAACAGGAGCAAATGTCTCGTCAAAGTCTACACCTTCTATCTATGTGTAGCCTTGAGATACCAACCTAGCCTTATTTCGGACAACACTACTAGTCTCATCCACCTTATTCTTGAAGATCCACTTGGTACCTATCACATTTGTATCACTAGGTCGAGGGACCAGTTCCTGAACATCATTATTTCTAAACTGAAGTAACTCATCTTGCATAGCGCATATCCAGTGTTCATCTTTAAGTGATTACTTATGATTCTTGGGCTCTATTTTGGACGTGTAGTAAACATGGCTAATAATGTTCTCTAACTAAGCATGAGTCTTGACCCCTAGGGTGGGATCTCCTAGGATAGCAGTAGTATCATGACTCTTGCGAACCTAAGCAGATGTGTCTCCTAAATTAGGAATAAGATCCACTATGGGTGTGGGAGTCACAATGGTATCATCAGTAGAAAGTCAGTTATCCTCACACAAAAGGTTAGAATCAACAAATGCTTACAGTTCGTCATCTTTCACGGTGACGTTTATTGACTCCATAACCTTAGAGCTACTCACGTTAAAAACCCGATATGCTCTACTAGTTGATGAATACCCTAACAATATTCCCTTGTCGCTCCGAGATTCTAACTTTCCTAATTGCTCTATATCCCGAAGGATGTAGCATTTACTTCCAAAGACACGAAAATATAAAAGGTTGGGCTTCTTTCCAGTCGACAATTCGTAGGGTGTCTTAAGTGTTTTTCGACGAATGTAAACCCTATTCATCGTGTGGTATTCGGTAAACACCACCTCTGCCCAAAATATCCTAGGAACTCTACGACCTAGAAGCATAGATCTAGCCATCTCCTGAATTGTACGATCTTCCTCTAAATAATCCTATTTGTTAAGGAGTCTTTACGACCAGAAATTCATGTTAAATCCCGAGGCTATCATAGTAAAGATCTATTTTAGCTTCCTTAAACTCAGTGTCGTTGTCACTACGTATCCTATTGATAGTGACTCCGTGTTAATTTTGCAAGACACGGCACTTGATCGTGAAAAATTTCCTAGCATCAGATTTCTCTCTCAGAAAACCTACAATCGAGTAATGAGAGAAATCATCTACCATCACGAGGATATACCCCTTACCACCCAAAATCTCAAAACGAGTAGGACCCATAAGATCCATGTGTATCAACTCAACCACTCGTGAAGTGGTAATGGAATTTAACTTTTTTGGGGGCTACAGACTTACTTTCCCAACTGACGGGGTCCATAAATCGCAGAAGTTGGCTTTTCAAGTGATGGAAAGCCACGTACTAGGTCCTTTTTAGCTAATCTCTTCAAATCTCTAAAATTCATATGACCCAGACGTCGATGCCACAGATCCATAGGAGTGATCGTGGCACGATTGTAGATAAATGAGGACTTGGGCACAATCCCATAGCAATGATCTTCGGTCCTCACCCCTTGCAATTGAAGTTTACCGACTTGATCATAAACATTGCACTTGTTCCAATCAAACTTTACTGCAAAGTCAACGTCGCACAGCTAGCTAATGCTAAGAAGGTTTAATTTTTAACTTTTGACGTACAAAACATCCTCTAGCTTATGAAATCATGGTATCTCTATTGTACCTCTTCCTACAATGCTATACTTGCTCCCGTCTCCAAAGGTGACTTTACCTTCCTTGTGATCCTCTAAGTACGTAAAAAAATGAGACATCACATATCATGTGCCTGGAGCACCCACTATCAATATACCACTGAGAAGTATTATGTGCTTTAAGAGCGAAATGAACAACAAGGGCTTTTGCATCGAATTTAGGCACCCAAGAGGAGGTAAACTTTTATTTGCCCTTGTCATTATTGGCTCTAGTTGGGAAATTAGAAGTGTCCACTGATGGCATAGAAATTCTTTGGAACTCTTCCACTAGACTCTGAGATGTGGCTACTATAAACTCAACCTTATCTCTAAGACTCAAAAAATCCATAGTGGCATGTGGTGGAGCAAATATACGTCGTATCTGACCCAAATAATAGCAAACTCCCTAAGGTGGCCCTTTCTTTTGTAGTAGGTACAGAAGTACACAGTCTTTGGCTGACCTTGGTTTGCTTTTCTTAGCCAAACTCTTCTCCAAGGTTTTTGGTAATGGCCATATGGATTCATAGTAAACTCAGGAATTGGTTCTGGTGTCACATGGGATATGGAGGCACCATCAAAACTAATTCCCTGCATGTCACCAAAACCTAAATCAGGAGGGAGGAGCATCTTTCTAGATATGTCCTCTATCTTTACCTTGACCTCCCTGGCTCTCTCAAGGTCATGAGTAAGCTGGGCTTCAAGTTTCTTTCGAGTGTCCATGGAGGTCTGGAGCTCACTCGTAAGACTAGCCACTTGATTGGTCAAGTACCCTTTCTCTTTCTCTAAACATCTCGCTCTCTCACCAAACGAACTCTCTTTCTCTACACAAACTCTCTCTCTCTCTCTCTCAAGGCAGCGCTAATGGAGGACTCTCTCTCTCTCTCTCGTTTCACATAATTATTTCTCTAAGACAACTATCCTAAGTGCTAATGCTTTGTTATGCTTTTTAGTTTTAAAATAATCATCATATAAATCAGCATATGCACGTCATAAATCTCTATCGTTCTCACTTGCAGCATCCTCCCTCTCACTCACATCGCTTCCACTATCGAGGTGTCCCTGTTAAGTAGCATCCTCATCGTCGTGAGACGCCGTACTCACATGACTATCCATGAATGCGGTGAAGTTACATTCATACGGTGACTCATCTCTAGAATCCACCGACTGGACATCACTATCGTTATTAAGGGAGGCATTAAGAGCAACTTTGCCTTGACGTCTCAACCTAGTAGGACACTCAAATGCCTTATGACATCTACCGTCACACTCATAACATCTCTCCTCGTATTTCTTAGGCGCATCCTTTTTATTTTTCTTTTCAATCTTATTTTTCACAAAATTCATTTTATCTTTGAAATTGCCATTTTTCTTTAATTTGAGAAATTTCTTAAATTTTTTGCAAACAAGGCCAAATCATCTAAGTCAAAATCAAATTTCGAATCAAACAACCCTTCCTCTCTTCTTCAAGATGACTCACCTCTCTTTCTTGCTACCCCTTACTCGTCTTAGCCTGGGCTTTACGTTCTAACCCTTTATCTTTTGATTTCATTGTGTTAGAAAACATGTCAATTTCATAACTCTGAAGGTCTCCTGCCAATTCTTCTAATTTCAGACTACTCAAATTTCCCAAAGAATTTATCATAGTGATTTTAGGGATAAAACGCTTAGGCAGTGATTTTAAAATCTTTTTAACTACTCTAGCATAAGGAATGTGTTCACCTAAATTGAAACTAGTGTTTACAATATCAGATAAGCGTGCATAGAATTCATTAAAACACTCAAATTCAAGCATGGTGATTGTCTCAAATTGTGTAGTTAAGTTTTGCAATTTTGATTCTTTAACTGCATTAGTGCCTTCATGGGTAAGTTGAAGAACATCCCACACTTTTTTTTACGTGGTACTCGTCATGATGCGTCAGAACTCATTGGGGGTAACGTTTCGGGAAATTGCACCAAGCCCACATGAGATATACGTGCTCCATTTAAATTCATCCTCAGTCCATGTAGTCACAGATATTAAAGCAGCTACGTTATCTACAGTGACAGTGGGAGGCGTCCACCCTCTTTCACACACAACCCAAACACGTTCATCAATGGCCTTTAAGTGAGATTTCATATGGGCTTCCAATATGCGTCATTTGACCCGTCAAAAATTGGCACTCGATTATACAAGTTTTTCATTGAAATTACGCTTTTTCAAAAATCAATTTTTAAACCAAAATTTATATCTAGAAAAAACATTTGAGGAAAAATTACACGGTATAATTGTGTAATAGGCTCTGATACCAATTTGAGAGTGCGCCAAAAATCAATGATTAACTTGTTTAATTAAATTCCAATTTTTTAATCAAAAAAAATACTGACTCTTGCAAATAAATTGTGACAGACTAATTAATTCAAACCAAGCATGCACAGTCAATCACAATATGAGAAAAAATCCCCAAAGGGACAAAACCATTTTTATTTCAATATAATTCGTAATACTTACAATTACAACAAAATACAGTGACACACGAATACCCGCAGGCATCGGTTCGTTGTCGTCGGTGTTGTCAGCAAGAGATCCCGCAAGAGATCCAAGTCAGCAATGGAGAATAGCCTTCTTCTCCACAAGATTACTCCAAATGAGTAGAACAACTATATCTAGGGTTTATAAGAATTCACATATGTATTTCGAAAGAATTTGTGAATAAAAAAAGGTGTTTGGGACTCAAAAAAATGAAGACTTGATGTAGTAGGTCCCTCAAAAATGTCTTTTTAAGACTTGAACAAATACACTCCCGAAATAGGCATTTATAAAAAAAATAAAAAGTTGAGACAGTGCGGCGAACCGATTCGATTTTTCCTTTATAAAGATGCGAACCAGTTTGGTAAACAGTAAAACGAGATTCCCCATTTCGAACTGGTTCGATTTTTCCTTTATAAATAGGTGAACCGGTTCGGGTAACTGTTAAACAATATTTTCCTTAAAAATGCCTCATTTTGATAAATCCAAGTTTTTAAAAAAATTCCCAAATAAATATGTAACCCTTAAAAACTCCATATTAAACATTATACCATAATTGCGAGTGGAGTAGTGGGAACGGTTGAATGTTGAATATAGTGGGAGCGTAATAACTTCGGATTCAGATCGAGGTCGTCATGGATGATCGTGTTGACGTGCCGAATGTAATGGTATCAGACATACTAGTTGTGTTCTACAACGCTGAGAAAAATCTTAGATTCTAAAATGGACATTTATAAAATCAAGTCCTTACACCTAGTAAGGAATGAATGTCTAATAATGAGACTCAGAGTGACAATGTTGAAGTTAAAGAAGCTTGGTAGAAAAAAATTCATTTTCTTTAACTTGGAATACTTGCGATATCATCAAGTTCGACATGTCCTTGATGTGATGCACATTGGGAAGAATATTGTAGAGCATTTAATAAACACAATTCTTGATACTAATAAAGCAAAGGATACTGAAAGGGGTGATTGGATATGAAGTACGTGGGCATACATAGCTATGAATGGATTCAAGTCGATGGATGGAGTGGAAAAAAGATAAAATCAACAACACCATTTATCTTGGATAAATAAGAAAAAAGAAAATTCTACCAAATTTTGAAGGACTTAAATCTTCCTACCAGTTTTTCATCTAACTTGAGCAATATATTAAGTCTTAGTCCCCCCCGTCTTTGCATTCCTTTAAATAACATGACTATCATGTCATAATGGAACATTTGTTACATGTGGTTCTCCAACACGCCTTTTTGAAGCATCAAGATTTGAGAAGAGCAATCCAAAAATTATGTTTGTTCATTAATATGTTGTGCTCTAATGTCATGATTTGGTAAGATATCCAAAGAGCCAAATGCATGGTTGTTGAAGCATTGTGCATGTTGGAAAAATATTTTTTGCCTATGTTTTTTTGTATTAGCATTCACCACACAGTGCATCTAGTTAATGAAGCCTTAGTTTGTGGACCAACCAACAATCATCGGATGTATCCATTCGAAAAAGTGATTTTTTATCTTTTAATATGATAAAATATTCACCGTTAAAGTTAATATTGCTTGTTATTAATTTTTACTACCTTAGACAAATAGGACGATGAAAGATTTCGTTGATATACCCAACAATAAGTGGTATGTTGAAGGTTCCATCACAGAATCCTTTGTTGTTGCTGAATCTGTTAGATATGGGATGGAGTACATGCCAAATCCATTATATGGAAATCATAAATGCTCACATGAACACTTTTTAGAGGAAGATGGAGAGTTAGCCGAAGAAGACCCTATTCTTGATGATAAAACTATAATGTTGGGATCGGTACAGTTTCAAAAAATACGTTGATGGGTATTATATGGACGTAATGTCAATGGGCTTCGGCATTACTATAGGTTTGAGTTCTTTCATTTATTATCAGTTGAATTAATTAACATCTTAAGTTATAATTACTTATATCAAACATCACATTGCAGTGAGTATAAAGCATCATTAAAATCCATGTCTCGTGTTAAAGGGAAGGGGATAGATATAATAGAAGTGGAGAAACAAACTACTTTTATCCCTTGGTTATTCGAGAAGGTGATTCTATAAATACTAATATTTTTAGGGCCTTTTTAACATAACCCTTTGAGATAGTAACGTATATTATCTTAGGGGGTTATGTTGAAAAAGCACTTTTTATTAATCTTTCCATTAATTTCCATTTGTAATTATGATTTGCTTCCATCAAACAATTGTTGAAATTAGGAGAGACGAAGACAAAAGAAACATTGTGGCAGTTAGTTCAAGGGACGCAATTCAAGGCTAAAACATATAAAAAGTATCATGTTA
Organism: Sambucus nigra; assembly: GCA_949130495.1. Classification (NCBI taxonomy): domain Eukaryota; kingdom Viridiplantae; phylum Streptophyta; class Magnoliopsida; order Dipsacales; family Adoxaceae; genus Sambucus; species Sambucus nigra. The sequence goes on along the minus strand of OX422222.1, from coordinate 441,322,275 downwards.
ATGGTATTGTGTTCTCTCCTCAGTATCATGACGATATTGTTGTCACACAGGATAACGGTGTTTGCTTGAAGACATGGAAACAATTTCGAACTAGAAAAAATCATAAAAATCTCACAAATACTTGAACTATGTGGTATGGAGTTATCAAACAAATAATTGAGTTGGGTAATACCTTATTAAAGGAGGTGGTGTTTTATTATGATTGTTTGAGGTTAGAGGATAATACTAATTGTAAGGACACAAATTTCCAATTGAGTCCATATATAGTTTTGGCTCAATTCCGGACAAAAACATTTATTCATAGGATAGTATGTAAATATAATATTCTCAAGACTATGAAGTGTTTGTTGAAGACGTAGCGGCAAAGAATATAAAGCTTCATCAAATATGCCGGTTTGCGTGCCTTGTTTCTACGTCATCAACTATAGTTCCATGCTCCCAAGGTATGAATGCAATTATATATATATAGGAGCTTGGAACAAAGTTTATTGGGTGTTAGGTTTTATAAAAACTGCGTTTTGTTTTAAGAAAGAAATTATATAAAACTTTAAATTAAGTTCATAAAAGTTTTCTGGGCCAAAATCATATTTTTCAATCTTTCTGGTCGTTCGTTAGATATGTCGTTCGAACGAGTTTTTTCGTTCGAACCAGATGTCGTTCGAACGAACCTGCCAATGAGTCTAAACTGGTCCGTCGTTCGATATGTCGTTCGAACGAACTTTCTGTTCGAACGAGGTATCTAACGAGATTCTAACGAAGTCCATACTGGTGCGTCGTTAGAAGTCTCGTTCGAACGAGAGTTCGTTCGAACGAGCTGCCAGGCGGGAACAGTTTTTGGCAGTTTTTGGCAGTTTTTCACCCACTTCCCCACTTGGTTTTTAACTAACTTTTTCAGACTTTATGAAGTGCGGGAATCACATTTTCCAAACCAACATTTCCATAACTTTTCCAACTTAGTTTATCTCTTAGAGAGAGTTTGAGAGCAAAAATGGTTTAGGAAAATGTTCATGTTTTGAGTGTTAATTTTTCAAAGAGAAAATCCTTCACACTCTAGTTTACACCCAATTGTGTTTAGTCTAAGTTCTTATTTACATATTAAATTGCTTGGAGTTTGGCACCGATTTATCTCTACCGAATTCAAGAAGAGAAGTTTTGGTTTGCTTCTACATCCATTAAAGAAGAAGACGTTTTGTTGCAATTCTACCCACTTGGAGAAAGCCTCCATGTACGGGTGACGGTGACCATAGAAAGCCCCATCGGTGGATTCCGAGATCGCGGTGGTGTTCCGAGGTTATCCGCTAGGAAGAGGTGTCTACAAGAAGAAGCGTCGAGGCTTGAGAGGGATCGAGTCAGTCGTTGTAAGTCTATCTGTCTTGTAACTGTAATTCCGTATCTATTGGATTTGTGGCTAGGGCCGTCCGAGGTTGTTTCCCGTCTTGGGTTTTTCCTCGTACATCGCGGCGTAGTGTGATTGGTTTATTTTATCTTGCTTCAATAACGTAGAATGCATGCTTAGAATAATTCAAGATAAAATTCGGTTTAAATCATCAAACTCACTTTAATTTGGACTTAAATTAAAATATTCGGTAATGTTGTTTAATTCAAGTCATTTGCTAAAATTTGGTTTCGCCTAACTTGCTAATATTGATAAATATGACTTAGGCAAATTCTAGGACTTGGATTAACTTATTTTAATTTGTTTTGAAGAAAATAAAATTTGGCTTTGTTTATTTGTGAACCATCATTCAACGCTTCCGCATCATTTATTGAATTTACAAAAAAAGGAAATTACTCTACGCTTTCAAATTGGTATCAGAGCCAAAGCGATAAATTATTTCGTTAACGATCTTTTTAAATAATTTTTAGCTAAAATGGATTTTTCCCCATTTTCAAAATTTCCTATTTTCGATGGTTCAAACTACGCGTATTGGAAAGCGCGAATGAGATCGGCACTAAAATCTATCGACGAGAGAGTTTGGATGTTTGTTGTTACCGGGTACTCCCCACCAACTTACTTAGTTGAAAATGAACGTGTTATCAAACCCGCCGATAGATGGACTGAAATTGAGTTTAAACTTGCTAACTTTAATTCCCGAGGTTTAAATGCCTTATTTAGCGCTGTTGCACCGGATGAATTCCGACGTATTATGACGTGTGAAACCGCTAAAGAAGCTTGGGATATTTTATAATTAACTCATGAAGGAACTAGTGTCGTTAAAGCTTCAAAACTCCAAAACCTCACCACTCAATTTGAAACTATCAAAATGGATGAAAAAGAAACTTTTGATAAATTTTATGCTAGACTTTCTGATATTGTTAATTCATCTTTTAACTTGGGAGAGAAAATACCTGACGACCGTGTTGTAAAGAAAATTTTAAGGTCCCTACCCGATAGATTTATTCCTAAAGTGACCGTTTTAAATTCTTTACCCACTTTAGCCTCTACGAAATTAGAAGAGCTTGTAGGTGATTTACAAACCTATGAACTAGATATGTTTCCCTCTAAAACTGAAAAGAAAATTGAAAAGGGTGTTGCTTTAAAAGCCCGAAAAGAGGTCAAACAAGTAGTAGAGAGCGATAGTGATAGTGACTCGGAAGACATGGCTTTGTTTGCTCGTAAATTTAGAAAATTTCTTAAATTTAACAAAGATAAATTTAAAAATGATTTTAAGAAATTTGATACTTCTAAACATGATAAAAGCGAGAAGATTTCTAAAGCCGAGAAGATCCCTAAACCTAGTAATGAACATTTAGATAGGGACGAGTCTGATAAGTGTTTTGGTTGTGAAGGTTATGGCCATAGGGCGTTTGAGTGCCCCACTAAACTAAGGAAAGAGGGCAAGCGACCCATTTCATATAATGCAACCCTTAGTGATAGTGATAAGGAAGAGAAGCCCGATTCCCCCACTAAGAAAAATTTTGTGGCTTTTATGGCTAGTCATGTGAGTGATAGTGAGAACTCATCGATTGATGAAACGATAGCACATGCCACTTCCAAGGTCATTGTATATAATTCTCTTATTTTTTATGATAGTGAGAGTGAAGCAGAAAGAGAGAGTGTAAATGAAGATGAGGTTGATATGAGTGAACTTCAAAATGCTTTTCAAGAACTGTATACCGAATCTATTAAATTGAAAAGAGCTAATTTGAAGTTAGAAGCTAGTTTAAGAGAGAGTGTCAAGGTTGTTGATGAAAATGCTTTAATAGAAGACCTTAGGACACATGAGAGGACTCTTCAAGAGAAGCTTGAATATGTAGAAGGCGAGAGAGATAGCCTTAGGGGTTTAATGGAATCCTTGAAAAAGGAGCTTCTTGCTTTTGAAGAGCGAAATGCTTTATTAGAGTCTAACATTTTAGAATTACAAGATAAATTAAAAGACACTAGTAATGTCAAATTTGATTTGGAGTGTCGTTCGGAAAAACTAGATAAAATGTTAGGAACGGTCCAAATTAAAAATGATACTTGTGGTTTAGGCTTCAATTCTTGTAATGAATTTACTCATAATGCCCAAACCAATGTTTTAGGAGAATCTACTAGGAATACATTTAAAGATCACTCCTTAAGTAAATCTTTTCGACATATTCTCACTTGTACACATTGTGGTCGAAAAGGTCATCTTAGGAAATTTTGTTTTGATCTTAGACGAATTTCTAGAAAATCCCATAGTAATGTAACCACGGTAGTGAAAGTTCCTACACCCCAAGATAGTCATTCTCCATTAATTTGGGTTAGGAAATCCGACTTGGTTGCCTTGCAAAATAGGGTTGTTGATTCTCATTTACTTTCACATGCTTCCTCCCTTGCTAAATCTAAAGGATGAATGTGTTAGTGTTTGCATACTTTAGCGTTTGTACTTTATGCTATATTCACATGCTAAATGTATGCTTGTTTAGTCATTTTCTTGTCATAGCCTTATTTCATATCCCATGCTAGAAATTATGACTTGTTTATCTTTTTGTATTATATTTTGTGTTAGAATTAACTGAAAAAATATAAAAAGATGTTTTGTTTATCATTTGTGTTTTATTTATTTCATTTAAGCTTAATGAAAAATACAAATGATTTTTGTTTGTCCTTTTGAGTAAATATTTATTTTTGATTAAAAATGTTAAAAACTCAAAAAGATTTTATGTTGTGTGTATTTTAGTTTGACACACTTTATGTGGCATATACTTGTGTTTGAATCCCTCCTTTAACGCTCCCACGTGGCTAGAACTTTTGGTTTAGATTTTCAATCCTTAAAATGTTCTTTACCATGCTTTATATGGAGTAGTTGGATTTTGTGTTGTTTAAATGGATTCTATTTTTATATGCCTCTTTTCACACATGCACGAGCTTTTTTGAAATCTTAATGTCACGTGTTATATTTGAGCTCTTTGAGGTGTTCTCCTACCAATCTAGTCATCTACATATCTATGACCTAGGAGGACTAGTGCATATCAAAATCCGTTGCATGTGAGATTTGTGTGAAAATGAAAACATGATAAATAAAAATGTGCACGGGGAAGGGCTCCGAAAGGATGAATTAAATCCTTTGCGATTGTAAGCCACCGTTTATTGGATCTAAAAGAAATACGTGATCCAAAGGCCTAAAAACAGAATCTTTGGCATTAAAAAGAAAAACAATTGCCAAGGCCTATGTTTGTTTGATATATTCATTCAATAGTAAAAGAATATATATGCTTATTGAGGGAGAATTGGATAGTATATCAACGGTTTGCTCAATGTCCGTTTATCCTAGTTGTCTTTAATGTCAAGACTCTATATGGTTTGTAGAATCATCATCATGCTAGGCTTGTATGCATTGTGTACGTTTGTTCATTGAGTTCAATCTTCATATTGTCACATGAGGTTATATTTAAATGTGATAAAGTTTGCAATCAAATGAGAACTCCGTGAATGTTTATTAGGTGTTTGGGTCTAAATTTAATTGTTGCTAGTTCACACCCCTACACTTCCGTTTCCATATGACACATTTTTGCCATACGAGTGTGCAAACTTATTATTTTTTGTGTCATGTGTGTGTTTATATCTATATATATATATATGCAAGTGCTTCATTGGTATATTTCTCGTTTATATATATATGATATTTGTTTTATCTTTGCCTATGCTTTTATCACTTTAAGCTTCAACATGCTTTTCAGTTTATTAGTTCTTTATCCTTTGCCTATTCCTGAACAAAAAGGGGGAGAATGATGATAGGGGGAGAAATGGTATCTAATCCTATTATTATCGTATCTTAGTTTGGGAGAGATTTATCTTAGGGGGAGACGTCTTTCTAAGTAGGTCATGTGTTTGATAAAAGGGAGAATTAATTTAGGGGGAGTAATTAGTGTATTTAATATTTTGATATTCCCTATGCATTTGATGAGTTTGCTTAAGTGTGCAGGATTTCTTCTAAAGCGGCATTGTTTAATGGCAAAGCGTTTAGGAGAGATTTATCTTAGGGGGAGACGTCTTTCTAAGTAGGTCATGTGTTTTATAAAAGGGAGAATTAATTTAGGGGGAGTAATTAGTGTATTTAATATTTTGATATTCCCTATGCATTTGATGAGTTTGCTTAAGTGTGCAGGATTTCTTCTAAAGCGGCATTGTTTAATGGCAAAGCGTTTGATCCTTGGGTTGAGTCAAGTTTGGGTGGGTTATGTTTGAGTCTAGTTGAGCTTGACGGCCCTTTAGGATTTTTGTTTGTTTTTTGTCCCGGAATAGCTAAAGGGGGAGATTTGTAAGGACACAAATTTCCAATTGAGTCCATATATAGTTTTGGCTCAATTCCGGACAAAAACATTTATTCATAGGATAGTATGTAAATGTAATATTCTCAAGACTATGAAGTGTTTGTTGAAGACATAGCGGCAAAGAATATAAAGCTTCATCAAATATGCCGGTTTGCGTGCCTTGTTTCTACGTCATCAACTATAGTTCCATGCTCCCAAGGTATGAATGCAATTATATATATATAGGAGCTTGGAACAAAGTTTATTGGGTGTTAGGTTTTATAAAAACTGCGTTTTGTTTTAAGAAAGAAATTATATAAAACTTTAAATTAAGTTCATAAAAGTTTTCTGGGCCAAAATCGTATTTTTCAATCTTTCTGGTCGTTCGTTAGATATGTCGTTCGAACGAGTTTTTTCGTTCGAACCAGATGTCGTTCGAACGAACCTGCCAACGAGTCTAAACTGGTCCGTCGTTCGATATGTCGTTCGAACGAACTTTCTGTTCGAACGAGGTATCTAACGAGATTCTAACGAAGTCCATACTGGTGCGTCGTTAGAAGTCTCGTTCGAACGAGAGTTCGTTCGAACGAAATCTCGTTCGAACGAGCTGTCAGGCGGGAACAGTTTTTGGCAGTTTTTGACAGTTTTTCACCCACTTCCCCACTTGGTTTTTAACCAACTTTTTCAGACTTTATGAAGTGCGGGAATCACATTTTCCAAACCAACATTTCCATAACTTTTCCAACTTAGTTTATCTCTTAGAGAGAGTTTGAGAGCAAAAATGGTTTAGGAAAATGTTCATGTTTTGAGTGTTAATTTTTCAAAGAGAAAATCCTTCACACTCTAGTTTACACCCAATTGTGTTTAGTCCAAGTTCTTATTTACATATTAAATTTCTTGGAGTTTGGCACCGGTTTATCTCTACCGAATTCAAGAAGAGAAGTTTTGGTTTGCTTCTACATCCATCAAAGAAGAAGACGTTTTGTTGTAATTCTACCCACTTGGAGAAAGGCTCCATGTACGGGTGACGGTGACCATAAAAAGCCCCATCGGTGGATTCCGAGATCGCGGTGGTGTTCCGAGGTTATCCGCTAGGAAGAGGTGTCTACAAGAAGAAGCATCGAGGCTTGAGAGGGATCGAGTCAGTCATTGTAAGTCTATTTGTCTTGTAACTGTAATTCCGTATCTAGTGGATTTGTGGCTAGGGCCGTCCGAGGTTGTTTCCCGTCTTGGGTTTTTCCTCGTACATCGCGGCGTAGTGTGATTGGTTCATTTTATCTTGCTTCAATAACGTAGAATGCATGCTTAGAATAATTCAAGATAAAATTCGGTTTAAATCATCACACTCACTTTAATTTGGACTTAAATTAAAATATTCGGTAATGTTGTTTAATTCAAGTCATTTGCTAAAATTTGGTTTCGCCTAACTTGCTAATATTGATAAATATGACTTAGGCAAATTCTAGGACTTGGATTAACTTATTTTAATTTGTTTTGAAGAAATTAAAATTTGGCTTTGTTTATTTGTGAACCATCATTCAACGCTTCCGCATCATTTATTGAATTTACACAAAAAGGAAATTACTCTACGCTTTCACTAATGGTTGTAAGCTTTGTCTGAACTCTAACTTATTGATGGTAAATTTTGATAAGTTTAAGAGCAATGGTAATGAGTATGATGAGCTTGGCATTCTCGTATTCTATTTTAATCAAGTTTTCTATTCGAAAGATCTTAAAAATAACAATTGGTGGGTGGTTATACATTCACCATAGAGATTGAAGAGTCAAGTGGACGACTTAGAGATACCAAATGTCTTTCAATTTATTCTTGAAGACCAATAACATTTGGAAAGTTTGATCAAGTAATATGAATCTGTTTAGTTATTTTAATGTTTGCTTTTCGATATTATAACCGTTGATAGTTGTTTTGTTTTGGCAACATGACTGCATTTTATGAATGTGTTTTTCCCTATTGCTAATATATGAATTTATTGGTGGTATTAATCACTCTAGTTTTTCAAAATTCATTTGATATGATCTTCTGATTTCTATATGTATCTCTATCGATATGTTAATGAACGAAAATGAATAAATAGGGTTACCAAATAACCTCTCTATGGAGGAAATTATATTTTGACTTGTTGGGTGAATCAGACAACATGTTCATAAGCCATTTTGATTTGAAAATTGAAATTGAATAAGTAAATATGCCCACTTATTAGGGTCATCATTTTGTTTGCTTATTTTAGGCCACCTTAATGGTTTCATTAAAACCAAGTTTCATTTCATGGTCTTCTTACTGTTACTACGAATTCATTTTTCACATGATAATTTTTTTTCTATACACGATAATAATTAACTAATTATTACCGAAAGTGGTTAAATACGCATTCAAGTACCAAATGCAGACCTCATTTTAACATGACAATAACTGAGAGCATGTTCTATCAAATGTTGAGAAAAAATAGCTAATTTGGTCGGTATTTAATTTTAAACAACATGGTGTTATTAGGAATGTTGGGCATAGATTTTGTGCATCGTCTTAACTTTACTACATTGAATATTCAATTTCATATTATATTGTGTTTAAGTGGTCTATTTGTAAATTTTAACGGATTCTTATTATGTGTATAACAAATCCAACGCGTAAATGTTTAAAATTGTTAACAATAAATTCATATGAGCTAAATTCGTGTTGTGTTAACATGTATTGTTAAGAGTTATCACATCTATGTTTTGGGGTAAATCCTAAACTGTGCATATTTGTATGAACAAAGGGTGCTGATAAAGGCAACCAATATTTTTTGTCACTAACACCACATGTTCTAATAAGTGCTTCATTTATATGTGGCTTACAACCAGAAGATGAAATTTTTCGGGATGCTTTATCAAGCATATCCATTATTAGTCCGAGCTCAGATTCAGATGGAATTTGGAAGGTATATTGAAAAATTATAATTTTTTCGTGTTAAAAAGGAAAACAATGGTCTACAATGATACTGAAAATGGGCAATGTATACGTTGTAGGTTTGAGAATACAGTTACAGATGTTAAGAAAGCAGGGAAGATCGACGCTCAAAATGGTGATACCGAGAATGGGCAATGTACGGGGGGTTAAGGACATCTATTTGTGGTCATCCTCTTGTTTTCTTCAGCGTTGTACCATTGATCACATTTTTAGAATGATATTATTGTATTATCTTGTGTTGGATTGTCTCGAGCACTTATTTTGTCTTGTTATGGGGAAAACCTTCTTTATTTTGCATATAATGAATTGTTTATGAGGTAGCCACTTACTTCAACTTATTAATGATAGCTTGTGCGGCGCTATTTTTATTTTGTGTGAACTTCGTATTTTCTTGTGCCTTGATCTTTCATTTGAGGAACATTGAGAAGATCATTTTTAGCAACTGTTCTTTTCAGTTTATTGACTATTTTCACCTTGCAATATTGCTCTTCATTTTCACCTTGAAAAATATATTTTTTAGATATGTATTAATATTGCCAACGAACTTTTACCATTAAAAATGTAAACAAAAGCGTTACAAAACTTGTCTAATAAGGGATAAATAGTAACAGAAAGTTTGTTATTAAATCTGAATTAGTAACGGTATTTTACCGTTACTAATTCCATTATTAGTAATGGTAAAATACCATTACTAATTTCATTATTAGTAACGATAAATGTTATTAAATATTTTTGTAATGGTAACATATTGTTACTAAAAGCCATTTTTTGTGTAATGATTAAGGACTAGTAGTATTTCAAGTGGCTAAAGAAGATGACATGAGACCCTTTGTAGAGGAACATAGCATGGGAAAAAAACAAATAATTACAAGGTGCTCAAGTCATGGGTAGAGGAACTATCTCAAGTAGGCCATTTGGATGACTACGTAGATAATAATAATTATAAAGGTCGCACTAATTGTGATCAAAATCTAGATAACTTCTTAGACGATGAGGAGATGGGATATGAGTTCACAATTATTCATGGGACCTCAATCCCTAACTAGATCCAAGGAAACACCATTAGAATGGAGTTCAAGAAAGTCACTATAGTGGTAGAAGCTTTGCATATCTACCCAGCCAAAACCAATGTCGACAAACATTACCAACCAGAAGAGATTGACTATGCTAAGCACATTCAAACTATATTAATAGAAAAGAGAAAGACTCCCGTGGACGTGGGCACATTACTGAACCATATAAATACAGTTCTTATGTGATTGTGGATGATTTATGTTCAATTAGACTATTTTTTTTTTGTGTTGAATCACAACCATTTGAATTAGATTAATAGAAAATAGAAAACATATCGTCAATGTATGCATATTGATGAACCACATAAATGTTGTTCTTGTGTGATTGTGCATGATTTATATTATGTTCAGCAACTTTTATGTTGAATCATAACTAATAGGATTTTAACACCTATAATATCTATCCTATCTTATGAGTAGGGATTTTTTATGGCATTATTTTGACGAATTGTACTTTGGGATCACTCGAAATCTGCTAGAGATCATTGTTGTCCTGATATATATGTAGGTGAGGTATGACACTAGTACTCGTATTTATGGCCTAGCTACATTCCCCTTGGATAGTGATGACTCGTGTGTCGAATGGAAATTTGGCTTTCACTTGAAACTAAGAGGGAAGAGATCTTATTGTATGGATTCACGGTCGTCCTAGTAGGACATTGAAGATGGTCAAGATTTGGGTTGCTTGAAATTTGATGTCGAATGTTTTTGGCTCTATGAAGAGATTGAGTAATATAGGTTACCCATGACCTCTCTTCGGGTGTGTTCATTGGCCCAAATGTGTAATAATCCGGTTTTTTATTAATTTTATCGGTATTGAATTTTTAAGTCAATTTAGTTGGAGTAAGTGAGAAATTATTAAACTGAGTGTATATTTTAGTATGGCATAAATTGAAATGCATAGATGGGATTAGATTTATAAGGATAAGCAAATTTAAGGTTGAGTTATATATATATATATATATGTGTGTGTGTGTGTGTGTGTGTGTGTGTATATATGTGTGCGTGCTCGCGCGCAGGAGAGGACCGCTATAACAGGTAGAAAATGACACTATAGAGGCTATAGACACGTTGCAAGATCAAAAACCTTTTAAAAATCTGATTCAACCATTAATAAAATGATGTGTCACGATGACATAAGAGCCCGGATACTTTCATTTCCCTTTATATAGGTGCAAGGGGGGTGGGTTTTCTGGAAAAAAAAAAGTCCGGGCCAATAATTTTAGGGAGAGAAAGACATTTTTCTCCCAAGCTCCATTATATGAGTGCATAATATTGAGAGAAAATACACCAAATGAGTGAGTTTGAGCGTGTATGAGGGAGTAGTTTTGGTGGAAATTAAAGAGGAAATGCAATGGAAATCATTATTGGAGCTCGTTTTCAAGTTATGGAGCTTGGCATCCCCTTGGGGCCACCTTTGGAGGTGGGGGATGCCTTCTTCACCAACCATTTTTTTCATGTTTTGCTCTTCAATAAGTAGGGGTGTTTAGTTATTTTTTTTAGCTAAGCGTGATTGAGAATATATTTTTGTGATATTATGAGTTGTGTGCATATTTATGGGTGTTGTTTATTTTGTGTATATGGTTATTTGAATATTAATTTCTATGAAAAGTAAGAATAGAAGTTTAAAGGTGGTGATAAATGATAATATTTTGAAAAAATTATATAAAGTGCAAACTATTGGAAAATCATTAATTGGGATTCAAGGTTGTTATAAATTGTGTCACCATCCATGAGTGTTAGTAAAAAGGGATTTTTGACCAAAAACTTTTATTAAATTATATCTAAGATCCTGAACTTGTTAAAAATGTGTTATTTTGACTCGAGAAATATATTTTTAAGAAAATATTGTAAACAGACCTTGGAACTTTGAAATATTACTAAATAGCCCCTAAACTTTGAAATATTACAAAATGTTTCCTAAACTTTAAATAGTGAAAAATAGTCTTGAACTCGTAAATATTATAAAATAGGCCATTAATTTGTAAATATTTTAAAACAACCCCTTAACTTTTAAATATTACAAAATAACTCCAAATTTTGAATATTACAAAGTGCTCCCAAACTTGTGATATTTCAAAATTGGACCCAAATATTTAAATGTTGCTAGATTTTGGGGTTTTTTAAAATTACCAAGTAACCTCCAACACTTTAGAAATCATGATATAAACCCTAAGGGTTGTGTTAAATGATTTCGACCCCAAAAGAGGCTCAAAAACTTAAAGTGCATATTTAAGTGCAAATTATGTGTGAAGTATCATGTGTGGTTTGGCCCCATTGTCCAGGTATAAAAAATTACATATAAAAGTGATGCTAATAAATATTTATATCCAAGATAAATAGAATGACAAGCTGAATATATTTTATTAAATAGGATGGTTGGACCGCAAATGAATGAACTTAATGAAAGGAAAAGAATTTTCACAAAGGAGTTACCGAGAATAGTTTTAAAAGGGTCCCAGAGCCCTAGGGTGTGGCTTCGGCTTAGACCCAAAATAATCATCCAAAGAAATTGGCTGCACCATTTATGGAAAACGGTGTGAGCCCATGAATATATAATGGATTTGGTGAACTCCAAGAAAATAAATAATTTATTAATAAATGATTGTGGAGTTGGTATTCCTTGTTTAAATAACATGGCCCTAAATTATGAATAATTGTGAGAATAAATAGAATCGGTAAACTTCATAATATGAATTAAAATATGGAACGTAGCACACATAAACTAAACAGATAAATAGATAATGACTAGGTGTGTGTGTAACCCCATGGTGGGGCATAACCCCGGACTAGACATGTGTATGTGTGGATATTTTAATATGTATATAAAAAGATAATAACTAGGTGTTGAGTGACCCCATAATAGGTATAATCTCATAACGGGATGTGTGAGTAATCCCATGGTGAGGTAAAATCCCAAATTAACCATGTATCGTGTAAGGATAATTCTTCTCAAATACGGTGTGCGTGTGTTGAAATGTTACTTTTAAAAAATACTAGGTCTGTGTTAATTTGAAGTATATATTTTTCAAAAGAAACTGGATGATTTAAAGACACTCCTAGAACGTAATTTTTTTCTAAATTAATCATTTAAGTTAACGATTTAAAGGGCTACTATTTTTCAAATAAAATGACGACTTTTAAAGGACATGGTTAATGATATATAATTTAATCGAAGATAATGTTTGGAAATAAAACATAACTAATACATATACTATATAGTAGTTGTATTCATATTTGGGTTATAACTATATTGTTTATAGTATTGGATTCATTCTTTCTGCCACTCATTTCTAGATTGCATTTATGTTGGGAGCCCCTATTGGGCATTATCTCACCTCATTCCCTTCATTATGACAGGCTATTTGATATTTCGCTTTTTGAGAGAATTTTACATGTACTTATTTTCTTATTCTTACGTTAGTAGATTTGATTACTTCAACTATGGGATGTTTCCTAATAGGTTCCACACTAGTCATTATTATGCTTAAATATCTTAAAAATAGAATTTCATGCTTACTTGGTAATTATAATCAACTAAAATGGACTAGAAACCTTATTTAGGTTGTTTCACAAGACTTCACACCAAATACGGTCAGACCGGATTGGGTTGACCCATGGGTAACCTCAAAATTTGGGTCGGGGTGTTACAAGATAGATGCCGATGAAGGGATGAATTTTAATATAATGTATTAAAATCCCATTGTGGTGCATAAAGTTCACACATTGATAGTATAGGCATTATCGATCAAGACCAATAAGAAAGTTAACCTTGTACTCTTGTGGTTAAGTACACTGCAAAATGATAATTTTTCCTTGGGTAGGCAAGTCCTTATCAAAGAATTCACATTAAGTTATATAATAGAACTAATGGTGGTTAAAATTGTGGGGGAGGGGGGATGATAAATCACGGGATAATGATGTCAAGGATAGTTGTTTGACACGTGTTGTTAATTTCCTTAAGACCTCTTGAGTTTATCTTGCATCATTTTTATTTATGGTGGTGAGTTGGGCGGGGTCCTCCATAAGCCTTTTTCCCTTTGTCAAATGTTGATCATGTGTTTGGAATGTTGTCCTGGGTTGGTTAATAAGTCGAACCCCCATATTGGGAATAGTATATGTAATACACCCAATTGAGTTTTTTATTACACTATATGATGCAACAAATATGTGAGGAAAACTAGTCGATCAGGGGATCTACTGTAATACCCCACATTTTCTGGCATTTAATTTATTATTTATTAATAGTGTGAATAAATCAATAAATGAGAATTAATTACTACTTAAGATAATTGGTAATGAATATTTCATATTTAGAATATAATTAAATGTTCATATCATGTGATTTATGTGTGTCGCGTGATATTATTAATTAATGGGTGTAATTAATTTTGTGGACTATGTGCAGTTACACGGAAAATAATTAATTGGTTGTTTTATTTTACATCGCGAGGTTTTACCATGATATATGAGGTATACCCGATTTGAGTGGACTCTAGAGTAATATGTAGACCCGGTTACATGTTTTCATCATCTTAAGTTGGGGCCGGGGGTAGGTATACCCTTAGGAATAAGTTTTGGACTACTCTCGGTAGTATTTTGGGCCCATCTATGGATCAAAATTAGGCCTATTGTGGAGGAACGAGATTTAGAGTGTTAAAAGGATTAAAACCCTTTAATTAGAAACTTATCATTAGAAAAGAAAATCCTATCAAACATAAGACTTATGGGAGAACCAAACAAAGCTTGGAGAGGAGGAAATATAAAGATTTAAGCCTATATTCGATGCTCTTCAATTTTAAGGCAAGAAATATCTTGCAATACTTCCATTAAATCTATAATTTATTTCTAATCCATGTCATCTTAATATATTTTGAGACTTAAAATTATGCTTAACATCTGAATTAGTTATGTTTAATCATGTTCATATTTTGGGTTAATTAAAGACTGTATTAATCAGCCCTACTTTAAAGGGTTGTACATTCGAAGATAAAATATGAAAATTAATTGATTTAGATGTATAAATCTAAATTCGAATGATGTTTTAGGACTTAATCTTGTTGGTAGGATTAATCCCTATGTTAATTGGATATTTGGTGCTGAAATCGTGGGTAAAGCAAACCCCTTTTATGTTAATAAAAGGCTAGGTTTGAAAGTATAAATATTTAGGAATTAATTCTTATTTTGACAATCTTGATCTCATACTATTATTGAAAATGTTTAGAAAACCCAGAGGTTTGGATAAGAATTGAATCAGATTTAGGAGCTTGGGTAACTCTATTGGAGGTTTTTTAGAGAGAAAACCCATAAGAAAGAAGATGACCAACGATCTGGGACCATCGATTAATCAGTCGGGATTGATCAATCGACCCTTCCAGTTTTACCCAAGAAAGGGTTAGGGTTTATATAGTTGGTATTTTGAGTAGGTTGGAAATGAAAAACATAGTACTATTTAGGTCTTCAGTGTCGGGTTTGGGTTGGTTTGGGTTAATGCACGAAATAGTTATATCCTATAGTAGTATGTATATATGGATTATTGTCAGTATATATGTGTTGAATTTTATGTGAACGTACCATACTTGTGGTGAATCTATCGGTCGGGGTTGCATTCGATATTTGGATCTGTACCGTGAGCCTGTTGATTGAAGAAGGATGAGGTGGCGGTCATTGTGTTTGATCATACATTCAGGATGGTCACCACTTATTAGTGAAAAAAGGCGGGGTGAATAAATCCATCGATAGGGTTTGGGTATGGGAATGTTGGGGGTGTTACTACATAGTGATCTCCCCGTTGTTAAATTATATGTGTTTTCTTAAGCTCGTTAGGTGAGGGACTCCTACGGACTTAACATTAAAAGCATGAGATGGTCCCCGAAGGTAGTGGCATTATTGTGTGATTAATTGTGATTATAAATTAAGAAATATATATATTCTAGTGATAAAAAATTCTTAATTGAACCTTATGCCACTTTTAGTTTGTTTTTTTTAGTTATGTGTACTCTATTGTGGGTGGCATTGCGGGGGGGTGATTATTTGGGTGTATCCTTACATGTGTAGTTAGATACATCTTTATTACGTTTATTATTATTTACATATCCATTAGTCTACTTATTTGAGTCTCTTAGTGTAGTTTTGCCTTGGGTTAGGGACATGCGAGTAGTGTTTCCTTTATATGAGGGGTGAGATACTTATTGCATGAGAGTTATATTGTTGTCATTAGAGAAATTTCTTGTAACTTTTGAGATCTGGCGCATTCAATATAAAAAACTGTTTTAGGCATTATTAGACATGATTCACCTAGTTGAGGCAATTCAAACTTGTTGTTCTCTTTGTTCCATTCCAGTTCAAGATTCTGTTGATTTTAGCATAGGTTGTTATATATTTCAGATAGTTCAGTTATTTATTTTTAGATATTGTATGGACATTGCGTCTTAGTGTTTCATTTCAGTAACAGTTGAGTCGGTTGTGTAGACTATTCATTTATTTATGTTGGGATTTATCTTATTCAAAGTAATTTACTGTTCTAGCTTTCGCATATTTGTGAATGGATTTAAATTCATGCATTTTTATTTATCATACAATGCTGAGAATTAAATAATTTTTTGGCAAGACCTATCTTCGACATATTTGCCTAATCGACTATTATATGGAAAATTGTACAACCGGCCTATTCTAATACCGGGTGGCCAATTCTCTACTAAAATAAAACAGGAATCTCAGTATGGTTCAATCTATCATCACTGTTGCAATCAAAATATAATATAAATAATACGAACAAAACCATATAATTAAAAATGAATGAATAAGTAACCATGCATAAATAAATAATAAGAGTGAACCGAATAAACCATTGATCACTAAATAAAACATTCACAATATAGAACTGAATAATAAAACTGAGTACAAAAATATAAATGTCTGACAGTAATATAAAAGCCTATCCATCTACGGACCATACACCCAAAACGGAAACTGAAATGACTCATCCTATCTAGATGAAATAAATTGAGGTGTCGAAACAAAGATGTAGCGTCCATAGATACTACATGACAAGAATGAATCTATCCCCGTAGTCCCTACTATTACTGCTACACACCTCAGGTATAAAAAGAAAGACAAGGAAAGAAACAAAATTCTACGGGTCAAAGCAAAAGTAGAAAATATTTTGCGAGTCGATAATTATTTTGAATCGATTAAAACAATAGTGTATTACTTTCATAATTAACCAGTCGCACTCACTTGAGATAAAACTCACCTCTCAACTATAGTGCACTCCTAATGTGTTCATTTTATTTATCATAATTAAACTACCTGATCTAACTAAGATATATAGCATCTATCTAAGCCCAATCCCGCTAATAGCCTCTATTAGCTAAGTATAACTACCTTTTCTAGGTATATGTTCATAAACAATATTTTACCGACACACTTGCTATAAATAAATAATCACGGAATGAGCATAACAAAGCTATGCGCGTGCTATAAACAAATACATACACTATATCATATAAACATACATATATACCACTTATTAAATACATATAACCGCATCCCCAGAGCTGAGACCTCGCAGATGCATCCCTCGTGTGCTATCCAGCTCTAGGCATCACGCCTCACACCAAGCCACTGGGTCAAAATCTCACCACCGATACCAAATGAAAGTACATACAATGGAGGCGGTCATAGACATACATCCGGGGTTGCAACCATACCACATCGCACCCAACCGGGCTCGAAACCAACACTTATCCTCACACGTGGATAGTTGTCATGCAATAGTCCTATGACCTGGGCAATCAATCCAATACCTGCTTATCAATGTCAGGATGGACCGCCCACTATGCGCAACCTCTTATGATAGCACTACCAAGTAGGTATGTTTATATAAAAAAGGTATCATGCAGACATACATACATACATACATACATATATATATATATATATATATATATATATATATATATATATATATATACACACACACACACACACACGTCACTCTAATATGTATATGTAATAAGTACCAAACTCATACGCATATCCCACAGCATACGGTTCACTAATCCCGAAGTTCAATCTCAACTTCCTGATTAATATCTGGAATTCACTGACTTGGATGCTCAGTTCTCCTCACTCGAAACCATCTACCGTTGGTCTATCACACATCCCAAAAGAAAGCTTAATCTAAAACCACCAATTTAAAATTTTGGTATCGCGCACCTTTTGGTAGAAAATTCATAACAAATTCAAAATAAATCAAAAAATATACGAAATTTGTGCCCACGCCTTCGTAATTCGATTCTGCACAACCTTATTCAACTTTCAAAAGTGAACTGATTCATTCCTCTAGCAAACTAGTTCAGTTTTTTGAACATCTTCTTCCTCAAGTTTTCTCCTCCAAAACCCTCCAATGGAGGCTTCTACCCACTCCAAACACAAAAATTAAATCTTACAACATTACCCTAATATTTCATAGGTATTTTAACATGACACTAACCCCAAATCCCATATCAAACCCTAGATTTTCAATTAAACTTCCAACTAATTCAACACACAATTTTTCCCCAAATTCATTATCAAGATCTAATCTTTATATACAAGTTCTACATGTTCATCCATTTAAATCCCATAATATATTTCAAATTTCAAGTATGATTGATCTCTATTAATAATTCATTCACAAACCCTAATCTGTTATCATTTAAATCTTTATATCAATTAAGAAAGTTTCAATCTTTAACATCTTAATTTTCATATTTCTACCCTAATCATGAAAATAAATAACTATTATTAAATTGCGACATAAAGCAAATATCTACCTGCCTTGGTGGATTATAAATTCGACGTTCCTTAATCCGGGTTGAATCTTCTCTCCAAGATCCTTCCTCCTTCCTCCTTGCCTCTTTTCCCTTCTCTAGGGTTCTTTTCTCTCAACCTCTTGTTTAGAAAGTGAAAGGTGGGTTGTCATCCACCTTCCCAAACCCTAATAAGCCTTTCCAATAGTTCTATCCCGTTTTTTCTCTTTAATGAATAATATAAAATGGCCTTCGTACCCTTATACGGGCCCTTTTATCTCTAAAAATCCCTTGGGACCCAAACATAACACTCGGGTACCTATTTTGGACTATTTCGACTCTTCTCGGATCACCGGTGCACTCTAAAAGGTCATCTAAGGCATCCAACTCCAAATATATTAACATCTTATTAATCGAGTTTGACACATGCATATCCTACGCATCACCCATAAATTAAATTGATCCGTCGATGTAACACTCTATCAACATATAGTAATAGATTGTTGTTATCACTCATACGCGACATATAATAAGTCACATAACTATTTACTTATCACATGAAAGCAAATCATAATTATAATAAATATTAATCATTTATCTCGCTAATTAACATTTATTTTAAATCCAATTTAATTTCCCGAATTATATTAATAATATAAAGCGCGTGAAAATTAATCAATAAAAGTATGAGCTATTACAAAAATAGGGGTTGTTACATCTACTTCAGTCAAAATAAAGACTTCGAACCAATATAGTATCTGCGTGTCGGTCTTAGTTTTCTCTATGAATTATCTAATTTTTCCTATGAATCGTGGCAGGTATGTTATCAAGCCAATGTATGTCTATATCTTTTTCTAAGGTGGTCGCATTAATATTTGCAATAGTGGAAAGAAAAAATATCATTTGAGACGTTAGTGTCTACAGAGGAATCCGACGTGTTGAATGGGAAATGTGCTTGATCTATGATAGTTTCTTCGTATAAGGGTTCTCATTGTTGGAAAGTGGCTTTGACAAGCCCAAAATGATGTTGTTTAAAATTTTGGCACCATCATAGAAGATGTCTCATAGTAGAATTGGAGTGTGCAACTTAATCTCCCCAATGAGAGTATCCATTGAAAATTTCATAAAATTCCAAGGGTCCACTAATCTGACTTAAACTATTAAATTCTTCATCTTTTGTGTCGTAAGGATCTGGCTATTATTATCTTCCTCGAGCCATATGTATATCTTTATTAGGTTTGTCCTTCAGGAGGTGGGGTTCCTTGGTTAGTCATTTATCATTGAATCTTAACTGTTCTAATAATGTGGGCATATTTGAGGTAGATTTTCCAACAACTCCATTTTATGGACGTGTATGGTAAGACAAAAGGGGATGATCTATTGGCAAATAATATGATGTACAATTGATGGACTAGAGGGTCTATAACATAGTATTCTTCATCTTCATCTATGTATCTTCCTTAGAGGATGAAGGATCTTATGGGTGTAGAGGTTTTATGTTGATAGCCCTACATATAGGGTCTTAAAGATCTTCCAAACATATTCCACCCTAATAATTGGATTTGGTTGTATGCATTGAGGTTTAAGTGGACTAACTACCATGAGTTATTAAAGAACTACAGTAAGGAACCTTAGTAAGATGAACTCAAACTTAATGTATATACAATGTACCTATGTTTCTCATTATGCATGCTTAGTGGTTGTGGTGCTCGATGCGGTCATTCTCTTCTATTGAGGTCGATACACTAACCAGAATGTTTGGTCATTTGGTGTTGGATGTAAGAGCCTAGAGGCTATATCTCCTTGTTCATTTATCCTTATTTATTTTCAATATGTGTGGTTACAATTGACATTATGTCCCAAATCTTTGAAATAATGATGCGTTTGTTCCTTGATTCAAGTATTGTATCATTACTAAAGATTACCAAACTACTAAAGTATATATTATAGTTTCGCAGTAGTATTCCACTAAATCCACAAATTCACATCGTGAATGGATGGGAATTCATTATGCCCTTATATTTTATTTGAGGAGTTATATGTCGAGGGAGATGTAACACCCCGTATTTTGGGAGAATATGGAAATTTATTATATGGGTGATTTAGAAATTCATTTAGTTGGGATAAATTATCTAATTCGAGGATTTAGATTTTATTGATTGAGTTTAAGTTTAAATTCATGTGTGTCGCATTTTGAGGTGGAAATAAGATGATTTTATAAAGTAACTCGGATGGTGACTTTGACATCACGGTTGGTTTCGGAAGGGTTGAAATAGTTGAAAAAGTGTACTCGAGTGTATAGTTTGGGTCTGGGGACAATTTTAAACCATCCAGACATCGTTTAAGGACATTTCGATCATTCAGGAGTTTGTGGTTTTTGGAACTCCAAAAATATTATGTTTATATCTTCCATTAGAGAAAGGGAACTAGGGTTAACACAAAGCAAAAGAAAGAGAGGACACAAGAGAGGAGGAGGAGGAGGGATGAACCAAGCATCCTACACCGTTTTTCACCCCGAATGCGACGGAATCGAGATCGGAGCTAAGGGAGAATAACCACACCATAAAAATAATGAATTTTAGACCTACTATTGAGAGACAAGTATTTGTCTTGCATTTATTGTAAGCATTTTATAATACCCATGTAGAATAGGGTTTGATTTCATATTTTTTGGAAGAATTAATATTGTTTTGGGTGGGTTTAATTCATGAATTAAGATAGGAATGCATGTAGAGATATTCCATTATGTTTATGACACGAAATAGGGGAATTTTGGGTGACTAGAATGAATTAAATATGGGTTCTTAATTAACAAACTTGGAGAACACATAAAGTAGGGTTTATATGGGGGTTCTAAAGATAATCTGATCTTGAATTGAATTCGTGATGTTTTGATGAGTTAATCACGTTAGAAACTATCCTAATACATGTATAAATGGTTTAGGACATTTGGTTGTGATTTTGGTGATGTATTAGGTAAGTTTGAAAAACGAAAATGGTGGATATATCTAAACAATGCTGAATCTACTAACGTGTAAATAGTAGGAAAAATAGATAACTTATGTTTAAAATGAAATTTAAGTGGAGAAACTTAATGATATGGTGTGAGAGATAACATATGTGAAATGTTAACTTGAATTAATAATAACATAAGGGTGATGTTAATTATTAGTTATTCGGTAATGTACTGTAAGGGCGGTAAGGGTAGGTTAGAGAGAAATTAACCAAGGACTTAAGGATAATTAAGGGGAGACTGTAGCATACTGTATGCGCAGTACGGGTGAGACAGATTGGTTGGTGGTCAATTAGATACTTGAGACCTAGTTAGTTTGGGTAGTATGACTAGGTGGGACGTTAGGTTCGCACTTTAGATGAGAGGTGAGGGACTCAAGAGAGTGTTCGCAGCCTAACATGTGTATCTAATAATTGGTTATTTAAACTGCGATTTACATACTTGCTATGTTTTCAAAAAAAATTACTTACACTCTGACCCGTTCGTGCAAAAATATTTTCCAAAACCTTTAGGTGTCCAGCCATAGGGACGCCAAGAAGGATGATCTGTTCCAGGGAGTCGTAGCTGCAGAACTTGTGGATGCTTGCAGGATTTAGACTTAGTCGCTTTAGTTACTTCACTCCTAGTGTAGAGTGCATTTAAGTATTTTCATTTAGCTTATTGCCCTGGGTTACTTCGTTTATGTTAGTAAGACTTTATGCTCAGACTTTTATTCAGGTTGGACTTTTGTATTAGATTTATGAATCGAGGTTTTATTCGGTAGTGTATTATTTTAGTGATTTATTTGGGATTTATTCAGATTCTTATTTTTTGCATGGATGATATAGTTATTATCCTTATGTTGACATGTTATTGTTTGTTTAATTAAAAAGATAAATTTTGGCACTGGCGTTTTGATACTTGGTGGCTAATAAAGTTTAAAAAGTTTTCTACAGTGATGCTAAGAATGAGCCAAATGGGAACCTTATTTTAATTTAATAAGGGCCTAGTCACCCGGTATTTAATTAGGCGTCGTGTCATAGATGATATCAGAGTATCAGGTTCTAGAGTCCTTAGGATCTGTGTAGATTTTCACGTTTTATCTTAGCGTTCTTTGATGTAGAGCCTTATTATAGAATTGTTGTATTCCTCTAGGTGATGCAATTCATATACGAGCTCGGTTGAGCTTTGTACACCGAGCAATATGGGACGACGAGCAAGGGCCATTAGAAGGACTGTAGGAAGATATGAGAGGCATAAGAGATAGAGTAGTCTAAAATGGTGATTGCAATAGAAGTCGCGATGATTATTATTTCGGGAAGATGACGATAGGATAGCCACTTGGGGACAACAGTTTCCCCAAGCACCGTCGTAGAGAACAGTGGTATAGTTTCAAATTCACCCAACGTTGTAAGCAGGGGGGAGTCAAGGGGACTCCTTTGAAGAGTCACCTGTAAGAATTCTAGAAAGAGAAGAAGTATGATGGACCAATGGATGGAGGTAATCTAAAGTCAATTATATGGGGTGGAATGCAGTGACACTCAAAACTAAATTTTGGATGAAATTATTTGCTCATAGGAGCAGTATTGTGATGAGATGAGTTAGTCACCCCATATAAGGAAGTAGATATAGAACGATCATGAGAGAGAATGTGATTGGACTTTTGAAACTTATCACAAGTATGTCGGATAGATATCGATCGTAAGAGATACGATAACCTGCTTAGCGAACTTCGTACCCAACGAAGGGGGTACGGAGAATGAAAAATGGATCCGTAAGTTGATAATGGAATCGTGATGGGAATATACAATCGTGAATGGGAAATGTGTCTATGACGACTAGGGCAGATGTCATCAAATTCATACGTTTACAAGATTGCAAACGCTTCCATGAGAAAGGAGCCAAATGTGTGGGAGGATCTACCCGAAGGGCAAGTCTAGATTTAACGGTGATAGTGAAACCCCGTAGGAGGTTATACCTAGTAAGTGGACTCGTTTATATGATATTAGACCAGTTGAATTTCTACCGAGTGACAATGGGTTCAATCAGGGGAGACGAGGATAACAACAAGTTCTATATGGTTGCAAAGCTAATGAGATAACGGGGGCTAGCAATAGGGAAAGGACTACCTTATTTGAGAGAGGGAAACCTCGACATGGAAAGTGGGGCCAGAGAAAGGGGGATGGCACAGAAGGTGTCCTATGTGTGGAGTGTAGGGCCACCTACATTGAATTTTTCCACAACGAGAAAGTGATACCCGTCAGATTAGAAAGTATATGGGAACGTTGCTAGTGGGCCACGATAACAGGAGGATCGAGATTTTTGACGGGGGAATCGGTATAAGAGGGCTAGGCCCAGAGATATTCAACCTGAGAATAATATGGTTCAGGAATGACCAGAAAGGTCCTCAGTAGCTATAACATTCAGTTCCTCGGGGTCATTAGGACCAAGGGAAGAATGGGGACGACCAGCAGGCCAAAATCAGAGGCAGAGATATTTTCAGGCCGAGGTTTCACTTGTGGGAGTGTATACCATGAAGGAAAAAGTATTACCCAAGGCGAGGTAGAGGCAGTTACATGATGAGATCCTGGATATACAACCACTGCAACAGATCGTGGGTCAGTCTTGACGCGAGAATTACGTTCAAGGACCCGGCAAATTAGGCAAGGCAGAAGGGGAATGGAGGTTATATTTTAGTCTCATCCTTATGAGTGTGGGATTTGTATGGGTAACATGAGTGCGTCACTATATATGATTGTTAACACTACAATTCAAGTGGGAGTCGAGTTTAGTGGGTATGTTGGCCATAATAACCTTATTTTGGATGAATAATTAATTACCATGGGGAAAACGAGGCTTTTTGGTGTCGGCTACAAGAGAGATAGTGTGTACACTAAAAGGATGGTTGCATTACGTGTTAGTTTACTGCATTCGAGGGTTATGAGAATAGATCAGACTGCTAGCGGAGTCTTGTCTGGTTAGTGATGGATTGAGCGATCGTAGATTGTGATAGTGAGATCTTATGTTTGTTGTTCCAGGGCATGATTTATTTTTCTATATGTCACCTGAAAGAGGGTCTAGCCTATATATACGTGTATATATGTTATATAGTGTTTTTTGATAGACTTATAGGAATATAATCACATGGTTATATTTAATCTCCATGAGTAGGGATGTTTACTGATGTGATTCAGGGTATTGTGAGTTACTGTCGAGCGAAGAGATAGAGCTCGGTATTGATTTAGCGCTGAGTACCTGGCGACGGGAAAAGCATTGTGTTATATGTTATCTCTTGTAACATTAGAGTGAATGAGTATACTTTTATGTCGAGAGATGGATATTTGGGGGTACGTGTTGTGGATTGAGGGCCTAACGGATCTCGACGACTGACAATGTCAGGTAGTAGTGTATTGGGGGGAGGTTCCTTATTCAGATTTCGCTTTGCGAGACGTCCCACGCAAGAAACTTAGCGTAAAGTTGGAATTGGTGAGATGTTTGGTCATTATGACATAGGGTTAGTACCTTAGTTATGTTTTGTTTATACAGTTATATCTGAGGGATAATAACTAGGTTAAATTGGAGACTAGTGAAGTCGTATAGCATTGGTGCAGATATGCACGGATATAGGGTGTATGGGCACCCCTGGATAAAGGTATTTTATAATCCGCGATTACAAGGGTTATAAATAAATGTTGCAATCTTACGAGTTTGTGAATAGGATTATATTCGAGAGTTTAGAGTACGAGTCGTATCCGAATTTTGAGAAAGAACTTCCTTGATAAGGAGGGAAGTATGTAACACCCCATATTTTTGGAGAATATGAAAATTGATTAAACGGGTGATTTAGAAATTCATTTAGTTTGGAGAAATTATCTAATTCGAGGATTTAGATTTAATTGATTCAGTTGAAGTTTAAATTCACGCGTGTCGCATTTTGAGGTGGAAATAAGACGATTTCATAAAGTGACTCATATGGTGATTTTGAGGCCACGGTTAGTTCTGAAAGGGTCAAAATAGTAGAAAAAGTATACTCGGGTATATAGTTTGGATCCCGGGACGATATTAGACGATCTCGACATCGATTAAGGGAATTTTGATTATTCGGGAGTTTGTGGAACTCATAAAATATTAAGTTTATATCTGCCATTAGAGAAAGGGAACTAGGGTTAACACCAAGCAAAAGGAAGAGAGGCCACGTGAGAGGAAGAGGAGGGAAGAACCAAGCTTCCTACACCGTTTTTCGCCCCGAATGCGACGGAATCGAGATCGAAGCGAGGGGAGAACAACCACACCATCAAACCAACGAATTTCAAACCTGCTATTGAGAGTCAAGTATTTATCTTGCGTTTATTGTAAGCATGTTATAATACCCATGTAGAATAGGGTTTGATTTCATGTTTTTTGGTAGAATTAATATGGTTTTGGGTGGGTTTAATTCATGAATTGAGATAGGAATGCATGTAGAGATATTCCTTTATGTTTATGACACAAAATCATGGAATTTTGGGTGATTAGAAATAATTAAATTTGGTTTCTTGATGAACAAACTTGGAGAACACATAAACTAGGGTTTTTATGGGGGTTCTAAAGATAATCTGATCTTGAATTGAATTCGTGATGTTTTGATGAGTTAATCACGTTAGAAATCACCCTAATACATGTAAAAATGGTTTAGGACATTTGGTTGTGATTTTGGTGATGTATCATGTAATTTTGATTAATGAAAATGGGGGGAAAATGTATCAACTAGACGAAGGAGACGAACAGTACCATTTCAAATCGATTTAGCCTCCTAGCGAATCGATTCGGTTTCCCAGAAAATAAAAGATTTGCCCTTTCAAGCCTAGAATTCCTAAATTTTGTTCGGGGAAACTTTTGGGACTTTATTAAAATAATAATGAGAAACTTATTATTTTACAGTAGGCCTATGATAGGGTGGTGATTCAGTCTTATTGAGAGGATTGAGATGAGGATGAATTGGGCTAAATTGTGTCGTAATTTATCGGAGAAAAAGATAACTAATTACGAGAATTTCGAATGAGCTAAATAGAAGACCAGGAGGTTAAGAGAGAGTTAACTACTGAAATTAAATAAGGGGTAACTAGGACCAATAGAGTTGGGTGAATATTCAAATAAATACGATAGTGGGAATAAATCGTAAAGTAATATGTACGGTGAGTATTCGAGATAAATATACTACATACGAGCATGGATAATTATGTTGTGTGTATACCTACTGATTTAATTATAGGTGGAGTGAATACCTATTATGTACTTTATTGATAAGTTCGATGAGACAATCCGAACCAAGTTCGAGGGGATATTCCGAACTAACTTGATTGATAAGTTCAATAAGACATTCCGAACCAAGTTCGATGAGACAATCCAAACCAAGTTCAAGGGGACAGTCCAAAACTAACTTGATTGATAAGTTCGATCAGATATTCCGAACCATGTTCGAGGAGACATTCTGAACTAACTTGATTAATGAGTTTGATGAGACATTATGAACCAAGTTCGAGGGGACATTCCAAACTAATAGTCCTTAATGTGTGATATACGGACAAGAATGCAAAGTATGCCCTTATAGTATATGTTGTGTGTGAAATATATACCGTATAAATAATCTACTTATATGTGATAGTAGTGAGATTATATGGTGTATACCTGAATTATGTATAATCTACTTATGTGTGATAGTAGTGAGATTAGATGGTGTATACCTAAATTATGTTTATCTACTTATGCGTGATAGTAGTGAGAATAGATATTGCATATCTACAACGGTATTTTATTCTACTTATGGGTGATATTAGTGAGACTAGATGGCGCATATCTAAAATAATAATAAGCTACTTAGGGTGATAGTAGTGAGACTAGATGGCGCGTATTTAAAGTAATGATCAGCTACTTATGTGCAATATTAGTGAGACTAGATGGTGTATATCTAAACAATATTGAATCTACTAACGTGTAAATAGTAGGAAGAATAGATAACGTATGTTTAAAATGAAATTTAAGTAGAGAAACTTAATGATATGGTGTGAGCGATAACATGCATGAAATGTTAACTTGAATTAATAATAAGATAAGGGTGATGTTAATTATTAGTTATTCGGTAACGTACTGTATGGGCTGTATGGGTAGGTTAGAGAGAAACTTAACCAAGGACTCTATGATAATAAAGGGGAGATTGTATCATACTGTATGGGCGATACGGGTGAGCCAGATTGGTTAGTGGCTAGTTAGATACTTGGGACCTAGTTAGTTTGGGTAGTATGACTAGGTGGGACGTTAGGTGTGCATTTTAGATGAGAGGTGAGGAACTCAAGAGAGTGTTCGCAACCTAACACGTCTATCTAATAATTGATTATTTAAACTTCGATTTAAATACGTGCCATGTTTTTAAAATGTCTTTACTCGGGCTCTGACCCATTCGTGCAAAATATTTTCCAAAACCTTTTAGGTGTCCAGTAACAGGGACGTCAAGCAGGATGATCTGTTCTAGTGAGGCGTAGTTGTAGCACTTGTGGATGCTTGCAGGATTTGGACTTAGTCACTTCAGTTACTTCACTCCTAGTGTAGGGTGCAGTTCAGTACTTTCGTTTGAGCTTATTGCCCTTAGTTAGTTCATTTATGTCAGTCAGACTTTGTACTCAGACTTTTATTTAGGTTGGACTTTTGTATTGGATTTATGAATCGAGGTTTTATTCGGTAGTGTATTATTTCGGTGATTTATCTAGGATTTATTCAGATTCTTATTTTTTGCATGGATGATATATTTATTGTACTTATGTTGGCATTGCGTTGTTTGTTTAATTAAAAAGATAAATTTTAGCACCGGGTTTTTGAATACTAAGTGGTTAGAAAAGTTTAAAAAGTTTTTGACAGTGATGCTAAGAATGAACCAAATGGGAATCTTGTTTTAATTTAATAAAGGCCTGATCACCCTGTATTTAAATGAGGCGGGGTGTTATAGGAGATTATAATCCCTACTTATCCTTAGTCAACTTAAAGGATTAAGTTTGAGTTTTAAGTCGTTAGTGATCACATTAATCTTGTCATCTAAGGCAGGGAGGACCTTCAGATCATACTTGGGGTCAATGAATGGAGAAGGATAAATAATATTCATATAGAGTTGGTTTTATATCTAGTAAAACTACAACATTCTATAATCCAACCTTTGAATTTTGTTAACGAGGCCCATTTTTCCAGCATAACTCTCTACGCAGTTGCAAAAAGTGACAGACTCGGGAATTTAATGCTGTGTGGGCGAAACACATAGGATAAAAAAATATAATATAAAAAATACCATATATAGATAGTTAGACTATCTTGCATAATTGCATTATAAAGATCAAATTACATAAGATTTTTACAATTAAAATCTTTGGGTCTTTATTTTTTGGAAACATTGAATGTTATCTTCATTGTCAATGTCAGGCACTATTTCCCTCTCAACATATGTCACAAAATAATCATTCATCATTTCATCTCCCATTTGATTGCGCAATGAAGTTTTGATGATTTTCATTGTAGAAAATACTCTTTTTACATTAGCAGTTGCAATAGGTAAGAGTAGTGCCAACTTCACAAGCAAGTATACGATGCTTCTTCAATTGATGCATCTTTCTAGCAAATCCCATCAACCCACATAACTCCAACAAATTGTTCATTGGATCGTACAACCATAATATAGTTATCAAGTTGATGCTCAAGAATCGAGAAGGATAGTCCAATGGATAAAACTTAGCAAATCGAAGCAATTTTATCTTATCATATGTTGGAATGAATCGCTTAGATCAAGACATGACATACACACCAATAACTTTGTATTCACCTAGTGAAAATAATTATTTAGCTCTTGAAGTTACAAGTCTATCGCCTCATAAAACACTTCAACAAGGTAATGATGAAGATGTGTGGCTTTTCTAGGGTTGCGATGTGATCTTCCCATAACAACAAATAAGTCTTCCATCCTTCGCACGGGTGTCTCATACTTGAAACAAAATGAAGAAACCTCATCCAACAATGACTCTCATCCATATTCTCTCATTTGTTACAATTGTTATTTCTTTATTCTCACAAGAGTCATGTCATTCACAATGTCTTGGTCCTTTTTTTTAATAATTGTGACAATTCATTGCAACATCCAAAATATTTTTCATCTAGTGTAAATGAAAAACAAATTCAAAGCATTTCACGATTACCATTAGGTTCATATCTTGACCTCTATGCTTTTGATATTTTTCATCCTCTTCAATAATGAAAAAAAACATCATTTATTGAGGAGAAAAAGAAAATAAAACTCATAAGGCTGTCATAATGATAACCCCAACGTGTCTTACATGCTCTCTTCAATGCTAATCCTCGATTCAATCCCCGTTTGGTCAAAATATATCCATCACATATCCCTATTATAACCTTCCCAAATTATTTTTCACGAAGAATGTCTCTACATTTGCATGAGGCGCCAACAACATTTGTGATTTGTGTGACAATTTCAAAGAATGTAGAAATTTTTCTATGATTTTTGCAATAGCTACAAGGGTTAATTGAAGAAGATTAGCGAAACAATGAACATAATAAGCAGATTCATTCTCACTTAAAATCAAACTTTTAAGCCCATTGAATTCTAGCATATTGATATCTCCATCATAGAAACATGAAATACTTAATTCATGTTTGCATAAAAGTGCCTTAATAGATACCTTAAGTGATAAAGAAAAGGTATCACTAACATGTACAATGTTAAGAAAACTCTCCATAATATACCCTTTTTCATCCCCAAAATGTAAAACAATAGAAATTTTCTCCTTCATTAATATTTCACGAGACTCGTCAATCGATATAGAGAAATAATCATCTCCAAGCTCTCTAAGGATAACATTTGTTGTCATTGTGATCCGAATGAAATTGTAAGAGCTCAAGAAAGTTTCCCTTATTTAGTGATTTATCGAACTCATCACGACTATAGAAAAGAAACCTAATATAATTAATTGATGCAGCCAAATGAACACGATAATCCATTTTTTTACTATATTGCTTAGCCAAAGAAACTTCAATGTGTTTGTTAACGCTATAAATTACTGTATGGATTTGTGTCTTAGCTAAATACACCAATCTTAGCTTTGTAATAGATAAAGAGAGAATAACGGTAGAAATGCTTGCCTAGATTAAATAAGATAGATAAAAAATGGATAGAAGTAAGGTTTAAGTGGTTCGACCTGGTGTGGTACTTACGTCCATAAATCTAGTAATGATTGTATTATATTTAATGGGCAATATGAATGAATGAAGGTTTACAGCTTCTCTAGTTCACTCTATATCTGAGTAAAATAGCCATAAGTAGCTTAGGCTCTCAATCCCTATGTAAGGAAATTATGCATCGTATTTATTCCCATTACAAGTGGGGCCTAGAGAACGAGAAGGCAATGAAAACAAAAAGAATGTTGGGTGACAAGTGGCCTGCCTTTACAGAGTAGGTAGGCGCACCTTTACGTTACTTTATAGTAAAGTGGAATGGGAACACATGGCCCATCTATAATGGGATAATAATGAACCTTGTATGCCTCATTTTTATCTGTTGAGTGTTGCTGACATCCCCCCATTAACTGACATCCACTTGTACACAGTGTTAATTAACACCATCAATGGCCTATGAGCTAGGTAGGCTAAAATCACTGTTTATCACACTGGGGCCGACCAGATTACCTTGGATGATCGAATATATCCTGAGCTGACCTCATTTCTATTCACGATAGACACTAGTTTGTCTTATAAGTGGTCATTTGAGCACACAACATTTTATGGTATAAAAAAATCCCCCAAGACTTTGCTAACGATTTAAGATCGAGGCAGATACTACAAAGTGTTATGTCTTGGGAGTATCTACTTAGCTGATAAGAGTAAGTGAAGTTTTATGCGATGAGAATGTTGTTGGCTTTAAAATATTCTTGGAGCGTGTCGAGCAGATTGTCTTGCAATGCTTTTGTTCCAAAATGCAACTTGGACACATGTCAGTAGCTGGTCTTTATGCCCAGCACAATCATCACACGCGCCTTAGGCAGTGTGCACGCGCTCTAGTTGTCTTGTCTACACATCTTCCTAGGCGTGATGTCACGAGTAATGATTGAACATTACCGCCCCTTTTCAAGTATAAATACTTAATTCAAAAATCCATTTCTTTTTTTCCAACCAACCATTGTTCTTCACGTGAGATTTTAGAGAGAGAAAAATCTTAGGTTCCATTCCTTCCTCATTTATTAATTTCTTTATGCTTCCACCATAGTTGGTTCTATTCCAAGTTTTCTTTTACCTTCTTCAAGGTTTTAGGTGCTTCATCAACCTTCAAAACTCGTTTAGGGGCTCCAGATATGCCTTCTATTATCTCTCTATAGTTTAGGGTTTTATTCAGGAAAAATATCATTTTTATTCTTGTTATCATTGTTACGATTGCTTGGATTGATGAGAAATTTGTTGATTGTTGGCGTACTGAGAGTATTTAGACAACCATTGAGTTGTTTGGCCTAGGTTTTCCCTTTCGTCTAGGTTTTCTCTACCCAAACACCATTGTTGGGTTTTTCATTTGAGTAGCCCCTAATTATTGAGGTTTGTTTTTTCCTTAATGAACTACCCACCATACGTTTAGTGACTTTTTGAAATCTTAGCTGAATTAGAACCAACCTACCTTGGTATAAATTCCATGAGATTCCCCAATCTCCTTCAAGTTGTATGCCCCGAAAATGACCCAAAAAATCCTAGAGTTTCCCTTATAGTTGCTCCATTGTGTCTCCTTTACATCCCCTACCAGTAGGAATTGTGTACCATATAGCTGTAGATACCTTGGTTATAGATCGTCCTCTCAATAACGAGAGATTTATTAATAATATGTCTATATATGTGGTGGATCTTGACCCTTCTCCCCCTCGTTCTCTTCCCAATGATCAGATGGCCTCAACCTCTCCTGTCGTGGTGCCTCTTACCGATGAGGGGACATTCAAGGCCTCTAATTATTGGGAACCATCTTCTACCGATGTTGTAAACCATAGTTGTGATATTATAGAGGATGATTTAGACGACCTGAGGAATAAATATGACATCCCTATAATCATTTCTCTTCAACTCCTTGGTTTTGAGGAAAGGGTTTATGATAGGCGTGATGTCAATGAAATTTATTTCCCTGTATGGGACTTACAGGTAGGACTTTGGTTGCCCCTTCACCCTATCATATGATCCATCCTAAGGGATTATGGTGTAGCTCCTACACAGC
The DNA here is from genome assembly GCA_949130495.1 of Sambucus nigra. Lineage (NCBI taxonomy): Eukaryota > Viridiplantae > Streptophyta > Magnoliopsida > Dipsacales > Adoxaceae > Sambucus > Sambucus nigra. The sequence goes on along the minus strand of OX422222.1, from coordinate 441,289,454 downwards.
TCCCACCAAACGCCTACAGATCTATACTTGGGTCAATGGTGTACTGGAAAATCCATACCAGGTTCAACCTGATAGGGGATATTTTTCATTTGGTTTATGGTGTTAAGGATAATGCTAAGGCCAATGCTTATTATAACTTTTCTCCTCGAAAGGTTGACCAAAAAAATGGTACAGGTTGTGCAGACGAGCAACTATAGTTGGAAAAACCAGTTCTTCTTCCTAAAGGATAATTGGGAATTCTGATATGACAAGAGGGACAGGTCGTGCAGTATCCCTCGTGATTGGTGCTCCCCTCGCCATATTGGTACATTCCTTAGCATATCTTTATATTGTTTTTTATTTTCCATATGTGTACTGACCATATTTATGTTCATCTTTATGCAATAAAGAAGGCTCCCAAGTTTCCTCGTGTTTTAAGGGAAATGGTTAAAAACACTTGAACCCTCAATCCAATTGAGTTGAGAAATTTTTCTTAATCCTAAAGTTCATAAATTTTGGTTACTACGTCCTCCTAGGTGGTGCCCCTTCTATAGACAAGAAAATTAACTTGTCTACTGATCGTTAGGTTCAAGAGCGCTTTATTAAGGAGGAGGCTGCAATAGGTAGCACTTGACTGGTGGTCGTCTTCGCTGAGCATCTTTACTTTCCCCCATGATTTAACTCTGAAGAAAAAAAAAAGCCCTCTTCTGTTACCGGGGCTAGGGACCAAAATATAATAGATGATGAGAAGCAAGCCAACGTAGAGGCCTGAAAGAATGTCGAGTATGAGGTAAAAAGAAAATTTGATGTCGAGGCTGTTGCTAAGGCCAAAGGCAAGGGGGAGGGCATTGATCCTGAAGATAGGGGTTGCTCGTCAGAAAAGGATAATTGAATAACTTTCTCATCTCAGTCTTAAATAATAGAGGATTGGGGTTAGGGATGAGTATGTGACGATCGAGGGGGTCTCTTCTCGGCTGTTAGTCCAAGGTGTTGGATCCTCTTATCCCTATGGGGAGGTGGATCTATTTACTTGGGATCCTTAAGAACTTGTGACGATGGATCAGCTGAGAGACGATAATAATTCCATTATCTATCATAAAGATAATACTACCAATATTTTGGGATACCACGGTTATGCTCATGACTTTCAGCACCTCCGATAATTTAATATTGAAGAGCTCTGGAACATGACTTAAAATAGAATGATGGTGGTAAGCTTAAGACCAGATTTATGTTTTTATTTATACTCTTATTATTCTGATCCATTTCTCTTATTGTCCTCTATATTTCAGGGTGCCACTATTATGCGGGAGCAGGTGGCATCTTACCAAAATGCTTATAACGAACTGAAGGTTGTCTTGATGAGATCTTCAATCAGCATTACTCCCCGTACTCAAATTCTATAGCTGATCATTACAAGGACTGCTCCGAGCTGAAAGAGAGGGATGACCAGTTGGTATTCAAAGTGGGTGCCTTGAGACAAGCTTGGGAGGAGATCATGAAACTGAAGGACCAGGCAGAGACTGATGCAACCAAGATTAAGTCTTCAGATAAATCCCTTGCCAAGGGGGAAAAGGAATTAAAAATACTTACTGAGCATTTGTAAAAGGTCACTTCTACCCTCGTGCATGCCAGGAAGGAGGGAGTGAGGAAGTTCAAGGCCTCTGGTGAATACAATGTGGAATTAGTGATCATCTTCATGGAAGGTTATGATGAGATCAAGAAGAGGATCATCAACCATTATCCCAATATCTTCGAGACAGTTCAAGCTTGGGAAGGCGACGATGATGAGGCAAAGGCTCTAATTGCTGAGCGTGAGGCTGCAGAGTAAGAGGAAGTTGTTGATGAAGTTGTTACCAACCAAGCTGAGGTAGCTGTTGGTCAACTAAGTGCTCCCAACGTCAATCCCCTTAGCATCCTCGATGTCTTGATGATTGAGGCTATAACTCATCATGCTCCGGAAGCATGAAACTCTTTTTCTTTTCCCACTCTCTTTTGTGTGAAGCCATTATGTCATTTATGTCAAACACTTTTTGAGTTGTATTTTTAATTTTTTATGAACACATTTACTTCTGTTAAAATGATCAGCTTTTTGCTTTGCCTGTCTTTTAAGATCTACACACATGCTTGACTGGATATCTTATTGTTGAGTTACCTTTGAATCATATTGTAGAATATTTTATGTTTTTCCATTTAAACTTATTAGCTTCTTTTCGTGTTTTGAATGGGCTTGCTAATTGTTTGGTCATGTGATCATGTGGTTATCTTATCGCCAACTGGATCGGCTTTACTAGCTACTAGTTTTGGACAAACCTAAGTTGTCCTGACCTAGGTTGTACCCATGCGTGTGCCCTCTTATTGGTAATATAAACGGATCTTATCATCTTGATTGTGCTTCAACATAAGTTACTAGAGTCACCCACGTTTATTAGGATCTATCCTTGCGCTAGCAAATTTTGGTCGGATCTTATCATCCACAACATTGCACTAGTTTTTCCATGCTTGGGGGGACTTCTTGTTCGCAATATGTCCTGAAGATATCATACATGAATTGTTTTGAATGGGCCTACCGGCAGTTTAGGCTTACAATCATGCAGTTTTGTTAACCTAGTCGGCCTTACCAGCTACCAGTTTTGGACGAACCTAAGTTGTCCTGACCTAGGTTTTACCCATGCTTGCATCAGATTATTGGTCGTATGAACGAATCTTTTCATCCTGACCACACGTCATCATAGGTTACCAAAGTTATCCAAGTTTATTAGGATTTATCCTTATGTTAGTAAATTATGGTCGAATCTTATTGTCCACAACACTGCACTGGATTTCCCATACTTGTAGGGACTTTTTATTTGCAATCTATCCTAAGACGAGATCGTACATGAAGTGTTGATCTAACTGCAAAACATTCTCTTTGCCATGGTTTATTTGCACACCTCTTATACCGAATAAGTGGTCTTTGAATAATGTACAAAGAGTTTGGAATGACCACATATGTAGAAAAATGATATTATTTTCATTAATTACTGAGGTGAATTATAAAATGGATGAAAAAGAAGATTTATATTTCGCTTTATCCTCTGTATGGTGTATGTTATCATCGTTATTGGTAGTACCTCCTCAAATGTTCAAAGTTCCAAGGATTTTGGAACTACTCATCGTCTAGAGTTTCAATTTTGTAGATTCCCAGTTGTACAACAACAAACACGTGGTACAGACCATGCCAGTTGGGTTCTAGTTTATTCATTTTTTTAATAAACTTTTTCAACACGTAGAGTCATTCCTTTAAAATTCTCAATTTTAATCTTTTATTGTAAAACCGAACAGTCATTTACTGGTAGGCGGTGACCCGTGGAGCAACGCATTCCCTGACTTCTTCAACTAGGTGTAAATCGAGTCTTCTCATCAGATAGCTCTTTGGTGAGTCAAAATTGAGCACTTTGTGACTAGTCAGACTAATCTTCGTAGGTACTACGACTTCAGTTCTAAATATCGGCATAAATGGGGTTTCTCCCGTCATCTCCTTAATATTATTCTGTATGCCCATAGTACGCTTTGTAGCTCATTGACTCAGTATCATTTAGCATCATCTAGTCTCTTCTTCACTCCGTTAACCAGGAGCTTGTTTGTTATTTTTGTTTGTCTATTGCATTGTGGGTGACTAGGTTCTGAATGTAATTTTTAGATATTTGAACACATTCAGTAGTCTTCGAACTCTTTATTATCGAACTGAGTGCCATGATCTATAATGAAGGCATATAATATTTCGTACAACATATGATGTTCCTTTATATGAAGTGGAAGACTTTTTCGTACGGTATCTCTACTGATGGCACGTCCTCAACCCACTTAGTGACGTAAATAACGGATATGATGAGATAATTAAACTACTCCTTGTCTTCGGTAGTGGACCGATCAGATCGATTACCATAAAGTGAAAGGCCATAGGTTTATAATCGGTGCTAATATTTCTTCTAGGCTTTTATGGATTAAGGAAACTTTTTATACTTATCACACTTCTTCACGTAATTTATGCAATCATCTTTCATCATTAGCCAATAATTCCCTTGAGTTGTTGCTCGTTTTACTAGTGATTAGCCTATTTATTGAGCTCCACACAAGCCTTCATGTACTTTTTTTATCAAGTTATTAAATTTGATAGGATGAACATATCTGAGTAGTGATATTATGAATCCTCTTCTGAATAGTTACCCTCCTTCTAACACATACCTTCCTGCCTTGTAGCAAAGTAATCTTGTTTCTTTTGGGTCTATTGGGACTGTTCTAAACATTAAATATTCCCAGATAAGATCCATTTATGAGGGCTCCAAGTTCGTCTCTATTGCCATTACTCTTTGCTCGTTTGTACTACACTGTACCAAAACCTTGACAGGTATTATTCTACATACATCGGCCTGGGTAGCTTAACTAGGCGGGCTAGTGCATCTGCTTGGGTGTTCTTGATTCTTATTTTTCTAACCATCTGTACGATCGAGAATTTGGATAGTATTTCTCTTGCCTTAGCCAAGTATTTTATCATCGACTCTTCCCTTGCTTCATAAATTCCAAGAACTTAATTGATAATAAGTTAGGAGTCACTATGAGATTACATATGTTGAGCGCCAAGCGATGATGCTAGTCTTAGACCAACTATAAGGACTTCATGCTATGCCTAATTGTTGGAAGCATCAAAGTGGAATCTGAGGACGTACTCCACATAACTATCGTCTGGCATTGTGACTATGAGACCCGCTCTGTTATCGTTGGCACATGACAAAACGTCTATAAATAATTGCTAGACCGGTGGTTCTTTTATAAATCTTTCTTCCACTAAATGACCATGTTTGAATATTTTTTTTCATTTGATCAAGGTCATGATCTCTTTCTTCTTTTCTGACTGCGGGCTATGGTATTTTGACAAACTGATCAGTTGTATTAGTTAAAGAGTTATCTTCCTTAGGAGTCTGCTCGGCCAGTTTGACCTTTGAACTATTTTTTTCTAGTTAAACCTTTGAGTTATCTTCCTTATAAGTCTTCTCAGTCATTTTGATCTTTGAACTATCTTTTTCTAGTTAAACCTTTGATCTATCTTCCTTATAAGTCTTCCTTTGCAGGTTAAATATTTGAGTTATCTTCTTTAGAAGTCTGCTCCTTCTTCTAGACTATTGAGCTCTCCTTTGAGATGTATGCTCGATAGGTTCCTTTATAGAGTTATCTTCCGTAGAAGTCTATTATGTCAATCTTGATACCAAGCTCTCTCTCATAGAAGTCTACTCGGCATACTTCTGAGCTATGATATCTTCCTTAGAAGTCTGCTCTACCAGCCTTTCTTTATTTATAGGTAAACTCTCCTATAAAATCGGCCACTACTTGGCCTATGATTATTATTCTCGGCTCATACTGGATGTCATACTCTCTTGGTTAAACTACCCAAGACATCAGTCTACCTAATTTCTTAAGTTTATGAACATATTGGCATAGGCAAAGGTCTGTATAGACGACGATGGTATGTGCCTTAAAGTATGGTTTTATTCTTCTGGAAGATTTAATCAGGGTCAAAGTTAGTTTTTCTAGCCTAGGGTAGCATATTTATGCTCCACGGTATGACTTTCTAGTGTAGTAGACAAGTTTTTTCACTTCTGCTTCTTATCGAACTAGTGTCGAGCTGACGGCTGACTCTAAGAATGCCAAGTACAAATAAAGTTTTCCACCTTGGATTAGCCTCGATAGCAATGGTCCAGATCCCATGTATTTTTTCAACTCCAGGGAGGTTATCTCACATTCATCATTACATTCAAAGGAGTTCCTTAGAATCTTAAAGAAAGGGAGACATCTGTCTATTTCCCTGGGTATGAATATGTTCAGACGACTCATTCGACCAGTCTCTAAATATCCTTTTTGCTTATGGGGAACTACATGTTTATCAGTGTTTGGATCTTGTTCGGATTTGCTTCTATGCCTCTTTAGCTGACTATCAAACCAAGGAATTTTCCCTATTTAACCATGACACCACACTTTTTCGGGTTAAGCTTTATTTGATATTTCTTCAACTGGTCGAAGGTTCTTCCCAGATCAGTAATGTGATCAATAACTTTCTTGTTATTTGTCAGCATATTATCTACATAAAGTTTCGTGGTTTTTCCAATCTGATCTTCGAAGACCTTATTCACCATTCTTTGGTAAATTGTTCCTACGCTTTTTAGTCCAAAAGACATTATATTGTAACAATATATACCTCAACTGGTGACGAATGAGGTTTTCTCATGATCCTCTAGCTACATCTTTATCTAGTTATACCCCAAATAAGCGTCCATAAAATTGAGGAGTTCATGTCCCGCAATGGCATCGACTAGTTAGTCAATCCTGGGCAACGGGTAATGATCCTTTGGATATACTTTGTTGAGGTTGGTGAAGTCTACACACATGCGCCAGTTGTCATTATTCTTTTTTACTATGAAAACGTTTGAGAGACCCTCAGAATATTTCACATCTTAGATCAACTCCTCTTTTTACAACTTATCCACCTCTTCCTGGATTTCCATTCTCTTTTACTGGCTGAACACACAACATTTCTGTTTTACCAGTTTTTCATCTTTCATTATACTTAGCTCATGGAAAATGAATACCGAATCTATATTTGGCATGTCTTCGTGGATCCAAGCGAACACCTTCTTCCTTCTCGATTGTCTGACATATCTTCAGGGCTCCAATTCCTTTTTGAAATCTCGGTCTAGTGATGAGCCGATCTCGATTGTCCTCTCTGGGTGTTCGTCGTCCAGTATTACCTTCTCTATTTCTTTAATTACTTGACCTTTGACTAATTTATCATCATCTCGAGGATCAAGCATTTTCCTCTAGTTCCGTTGATGTGTATTAACATTCTTGAGCCTCTACTTGATTCCCCTTTACCACATCAACTCCAAAATTGGTTGGGAACTTAATCATTGGTGAATAGTGGATGGGACAGCTTCAAACTCCTTCAATCCTACCCTTCCCAAAATGATAATTTACTTCGAATGCACATTCTCGTCCATTAAAAATGAGTAGATATTTTATGTCCGACCGACATGTCAGCCAGACGTCGACTAAAACTTCTAACTCTATGGTTCCTAGGGGTTCTCCCCAGAAAAACCTATGAGGGGTATGTGGTATGCCTCTAAATTTCTATCTTTCCACCTCATATTTTGGAAGCATCTATAGAAAAGGACATCAGTTGAGCTGCCGTTATCCAATAAGATCCTCGCCCACTTTATTCTCATGTACCATCATAGTAATGACCAAGGGGTCGTCTTGTAAATAGAGTACACTAGATAAGTCATCTTTGGAAAAACCTACTATGATGCGATCCCAATTTACCTTTCTTGGACGAGATGCGATGGGGCCAATTAGGTCGAGCTGCCTGATATGAGCACAAACCTTTGTTTCGTTTAAATAAGCCATTCTCTCTGTTGGCCCATCCCCACCTCCAGCGTCCCCTATGGTTATGAAGTTGAATCCAAAGGATATTATCTTTACCTCGTGCACCGGCCCTTTGGGTTTCTTAGATAAGTCAGGATCGTCCCCCGAATCATCATGTCGACCTCGCTTCTTCTCATTTACTTTTCTGTAAGGGGACTTGGATCGTCTTATAGGTTACTCATCTCGCCTATCTGATTGGCTTCCATTGTTGACGAACTTTATCAACATTCCTCGCCTAATAAGGATATCAATCTCATTCTTTAAGGCCACGCAACTGTCTGTATTATGACCACGATTTTTGTCAAATTCACATTACTTAGTTTTGTCTCTCCTATTAAGAGGAGATTTTAACTTTCTCGGCCACTTCAGATTGTTGCTTCCTCGAATCTTCTCGAGGAAGTGGTGTACCCCTATTATCAATGGGTGTATTTATCGAACTTCATCGGCATGTCAGCCTTTTTATTCTCCCTGAACTCCCTCTTCTTTTTTAAACTTTTGTCGACGTCTGCCATAGCTTCTTTGGAGTTCAAGATCTTTCCATCCTTAGCTAACAACTTTGAAATCGTGCTCATTGGTTCTTTTGCTAATTTCTAAAATAACTTTCTGAGTCGAAGTCCACTCATCAGCGCTGCAATCGCTGTCTTTTCCTTATAGTCGATGACTTTGAGATTTTCGGCATTAACTCGGGCAATGAATTCCCTTGTAATCTTATTTTTTATCTGGAGAACACTTAGTAGATGGGCAATCTGTTTACTTGGTTTTGAACCAAAACATAAATTTGTTGACGAAGAGATAAGCGTGACGGAAGTTGGATATCTGACCTCTTGGTAGGTCGTTGTACCAAATTTAGGCCGAACATGTAATTGTTTCGGATAATGCTCAACAGCGCATCTCGTTGGGGATAGATTAAATATCATAGGCAACTTGAACTACTTTATATATAGTACGAGATCTAATATGCCATCCTACTTGGGAGTGAAGATAGGCGATTTGAACTTTACGGGCATTTGATATCTCACAATTAATGATGCGAAGGGAGACCCTTGTATGAAACCCCAATGCAAAGGGTTCTTGGTCTTTATAATCTCACCTAGAAGGTATTCAATCATTACATCGATCCTCTCAATGGTTGATTTTCCTTATCGGCTTTGACTAATGATGTTTTTATTGTTCATCCTCGACTTTCAACCGAGCTCTCTTCTTGAGAAGTCTGCTCAGCTCTAGCTGATCCTCGTGCGTTTTGTTTTGACTAATTTGAGATTTAAACCCTCATGGTCTCGTCTCTTCTCAGTTTCTTCATATACTCCTTGATCCCCCTGCGTTGGTGAGCCCATTCTACTCTTGGACCCAAACGATTGAATGAATATCCTATGCTCAGCCTTTCTAAAATGCTTCGACGCTCAAGTGAATAAGTCTGGTCATCATCATATCCACCAGTTCGGATGGTGGATGTGGTCACTATTTTATTAGACTAATACTTTTTTTCGGATCAAGTGCATTCATGTGACCCCCAGTCCAAACGTCTAGGATTCTCCACCGCCCTCTCATGATACATCTGTCTTTTGTCTCTGTGTGGGGCTGGGGGAGGCCTTTCATGCCTTCACTTAAGATTCTCACCCCTTGCTGGGGTAGCTGGATTTTCTTCTAACCTCATTTGCCCGATTATGATACTTTGTGTCAACTGCCTGACACTTTCCTATATGGCCTCTAGGCCTCTAGCCAAGATCGGTAAAATTCCTTATAGGTCGTTTTTATCGATGGGTTTGGAGAGTGAGATTTCCTCTATGGGCCTGCTGCTTTCTAGATTTTCTCCTATTTTCACGATACAATATCCCAAAAAATAAAGAAATGACAGGCGTTATGGTGAAAAGTGGTTATATCTAATGGGATGGAAATCAACGAACTATGGAAAAACGAGGACAAAGAATCCTGGAGTAATAAGAGAAAGAATTGGTAAAAAGCAATGATAGACTTGTCAATAGTTTTCCACAGTCGGCGCCAATATATTAATGCTTAAAATTGGTGTATGGATTTGTGCCTTAGCTAAATACACTAATCTTAGATTCGTAACAGATAAAGAGAGAGTAATTATAGAAATGCTTGCCTCGAGTAAACAAGATAGAGAAATGTATAGAAACAAGGATTACATGGTTCGGCCCGGTGCGGTACCTATGTCCATAAATGTAGTAATGATTGTATTAGATTTAATGGTCAATAGCCATGAATGAGTGAAGGTTTACAACTTATTTAGTTCACTTTAGACCTGAGCAACACAGCCATAAGTAACTTAAACTTTCGATCCCCGTGCAAGGAGATTATGCATCGTATTTGTACCCATTACAAGTGGGCCTAGAGAGAGAGAGAGAGAAGACAATGGCAATAAAAATAATGTTAGGTGACAGGTGGCCTGTCTTTATAGGCTAGGCAGGCGCACCTTTACATTGCTTTAGGGAGGGCATACATGGCCCATCAATAATAGGGGAATAATGAACCTTGGATGCCTCATTTTTATCTGTTAAGTGTTGATGTAAGGCCCCCACAAACTGACATCCATTTGTACATAGTGTTAATAAACACCGTCAATGGCTTGTGAGCTATGTGGGCTAAAATCACTGCTTGTCACACTGAGATCGACCAGATTGCCTTAGACGACCGAAATGGATCCTGGTTCGACCTTCTTTTTGTTCAGGAGAGATATCAGTTTGTCTTATAAGTGGTCATTTGAGCACACCACATTTTATGGTATAACAGTGTTGTTTTTTCTTCATAAGGTCCTCACCGGCTTTTACAAATTTGTTGTGTGTACTAGTAGATTCTCCAACATGCACATTAAACCTTTCTTTATTTCTCCAATTTTTATAAACCTCCCCAATAAAGGAATAAAAACCACTTTGCTCGGCTTTGAAAAGGTAGCAATACAAATAATATGCCATATCTTTGTTTATACTATACTCTAGCCAATTAGGGTGATCATTGAACCATGAATGCCTAAATCTTCGCTTCTCCTTAGTGCAAAGACGCCAAGTAAAATTGTGATTTTTAGGTTGAAAATGGTCTTTTTCCAAGTAGTAACACCGAAACAAGTTTCTTTCATTAACATCATACTTTTGTATGGGTTTTCTTAACCTAGGATTAACCGGGTACTCATCCAAACTAGCTTCAACATTGGGGGGAGGAAGGGTGGAGAGGTAAGAGAGGGGGCGCGGAGGAGGCAGTTGGCACTCACTTTGTTCGTGTATCTTTTTGAAATACTTCAACTTAATTGCCTAAATCTTAAAAAATATTTCAAATTAAATTTTCATAAACTATATGACAACAATTGAATTTTATGAAATTAAAAATTTCAGCAAATAAATAACATAACTAATTTACAAGCAATATATATTAATTTAACAACAAAAAATAGCAAAGGGAAATATAATATTAGGCTAATATCAATTCAGCAACAAAAAAATAGCAAAAGGAAAACAGAACATTAATTCACAAGCAATATATATTTATGAGTGGTGCTATGGGTACCAAATAACTCCCCCAAATCTCCCCCAAATAGCATTGATGAGTTGTGCCCTGGCGGGACCCATACCATAAGGTATAACACTTAAAGCTATTTGGGGGAGTTGTTTGGGACACATAGCATTTTCCTATATTTATTGCTAATATTATTAGCAATAAATATTTTAATCCATTTTTCATAATACAATTTTCAAACAAAATATTAAATCAATAGCATATCCATGCAAAAAAAGAAAGAAGAGAAAGTAAAAAAAACTTGCCATTAAGTCTACACTGGCAGTGAGTCTGCTGATTAGAGAAAGGCCGGCGGTGAGCGAGAGTAGGGAAGGGGGTGTCCAAGAGAGAGGGAGTATGGTAGGGGTCAGCGGCGAGTGATATCAGGGGAAGGGAGGGGAGGGTTTGGCGAAAGGCAAAAGCCTGCTTAGCTAGCAGAGCAGGGTAGGGCAGGGTAGGGAGGGAGTGCAGAGACAAAACCAAAGAGGGACCAAGAGGGTCTTATCCCCCTCCAAACTTTTAAAAATATCATATATACCCTCATTTCTTTTAAGAATTTTACTTGTGTAATAATGATTCCCCCTACTCATTTTTTTTTAAATCATGTTTTTTTATCTTTTTATTTTGGCTTGTACCCACTATTCCATCAAAAAATACAAAGTCCAAAACTTTATGTGCATTATATGTAACTACCAAGGACTATATTATTTGTAAACCCTTTTTCATCATACATAATTTTCTCCCCAATCATTTTTTAAAGTGTTAATTCTATTTTTGGCTATAAAATCCATTCAAATTGTAGATTTTTTTTACCTAATTGTAAACTTAATTTCTTACCTTAAATATTTATTTTAATTGTAAATATATTTTTTCATTCCAACTTCTATTCTATTTCGTAATTTTTTTAGTTTAAACAAAGGCTATTACAAGAATTGGAAACTAAGAGAAATTGATACATATTATCAAGGTCTGCAACTACATCACATTATTTTTTTTTTTGAATAGTCGTATTATTTTTTTAATTAAATTTGTTTGATTAATATAATGCAATAACAAGATTATATCAGAAGATGTGATATAATTTAATCATTTAATTAAAAAAATGGTTTGTTTGGCGCGAAACTTTTCTTTTTTGAGGAAGACAATATTATATTGCTGATATTTCTTTTCATTTATGGCCCCTTAAGATTAAATCCTAGTTTTGACCCTGAGGGGGGGGACGGGCAGCAACAGGGTAGGCAGGGGATGGAAGGAGAGAGAGAGAGAGCTTAGTTTAGGTTTTATTTGGTGAATGAAATTGATGAATGAAAGAAGTCATGTTTGGTTCAGTTTGTCCTGCATAGCACGTAAGACATGGATTGTCCCGGCCCATCGTTAAACCCATTTTCCCTGCTAGAAGCTTTATTTTTTTATTAGTTTATGTACATAATTATGAAATTTCAAGTGATGGTTGACTAGTGCATACACACATACACATTTTTGTTAAAATGTGTTTTATAGGTTGAACGAGTGTTTTTTAATATTGAGATGTGTTGGGTATACCTTTGGAAAAAAAATTCAAAAGTGCTTTTGTTTGAAGTTTATTTCAAATTTTCTCCAAACTGTTCACACAGTCCCATTTTGGACCCATGCACACGACCATGCACCATTTTAGGCTTGGTTTTGACATTGCCTAAAATTATCCGCATGGCGTTGTTTTTCCCCATGTGGATGACATCACATTTTGTGTATGTGTGTTTTGACACTGCATAAAATCATTCGAACGATGCAGATGGATTTTCAAAAATCCCTTTATAAAGGCCTTGTTCCCTCCTTTTTTTAAATATTTCAATACGTCATTACTCCTTTACATCTCAAAGAGTATTTTTGAGGTTCAGAGCTTTTGTGTTGTCTCTCTATTTTTAAATTAACTTATTCACTCCAAATTGAAAAAAAAATAGGTATATAGTTGATATATGGATTGAGAGGAAATTGAGAGTGATTTGAATCACATCCACTTAGTCAAAGTTCATCTCATATCATTCTACATTTAAATTGGTGATCAACACTCCTGGATCAAAAAAGGAAGGTGTCTTTTTTATTGGAGATTTTGAGGCATGATGAGACTCTAAGGAGAAGAATGTACTTTTTCGTTCTTCTTATAGAGCTTAGAATGGATATATTATTGTCAATGGGAAAAAGTTTGATGTTCATAAGAAACTTGTCGCAAGTGAACGAGAGATAGGTATTTTCTTGCATCATATAAAGCCTTTTCAAGTTGAATAAGAGATTAAAATGCAACGAGGTTTTTTATCCTTTGGTGAGGGTTTTTCCTCTTAAAATCTTACTAATAAATTGTTTGAATGTTGTGTATGTTATATCCTTCACGGACATCACACACTACACTTAGATCTCATATAGATCTAGTTTAATCCGTAAAATTAAACTTGGTATTGTTAAACATAGTGAATTGACCTAGATATTCTAATTGAACTTTGATACATGTCAAATATCATATTACCTAGTTGATTACTGTCAAATATCATATTCAGCCCCCCCCAAAAAAAAAAGTTTGTTTGAGTAAAACAATTGTATTGAACGTATATAACCTCACTTGGCACGAAAAATAATGAAAAAAATTAGTTAAAAGGGATTGAGTTATGTGGTGTTAACGAAAACTTGTTGATGGACGACTAAAGTCTGACATTAGAACTTGTCGACTATCCACATAATTACCTTGATGACGAGTATTTGATAGCTCTTACAATTTTGGGTTCTTTTCCTTTTTTAACAGATAAAAATATTAGGATTTTACAAAAATAAGACAATGGAATACATATATATGTTTATAAGAGGAATGGTGGATACACATGTGGGTGGAGTTACAAGATAGAAGGAGAAAAAGAATGATGGGTTCGATTGCAGGTGTTTTGGTTTTCAATTCTAATATTATGTTTGATAGCAGTTAGAAAGAGCAACAAAAGTTTACAATAATGAGGAAAATGGGATGAAAAAAAGCAAAATAGATAATATACATTTTGATTATATGATGACCTAAACAAATTCATTAGTTTTTCATATTCTTACACAACTAAAATTAAATACATAAAATAGCAATTTTTAGCTTAGCAATTTTTTTCATAAAATCTTTAATTTGAAAAAGGGTGTTTTTATTTAAATCCCAACTAGCATGCAAGCCACGCGATGCGTGACCGAATTTATCTAAATGTATTTTTTTTTGTAAGGTTTAAGACAACAACTTTAAAAACAATATTCCCCATTATTTATTATTATAAAATATAAGTGGCAATTATATTATTACAAATTCTCTATTAAATAATTCAACACACCGAAAAAGAGAAACTGCACTTTTCAAACAATTAAAATAACCTTATTTGAATCCCTTACAAACAAAATCTCATTCGAATCCCTCAACACATCGATGATGAATAAATTATTATAAATGGAAAAGCAAGCCATAAAGGGGAAAACTGAATACCTCATGATAATATTCGAAAATGTTCAAACCGAAACCCAGTTGAAAGAGAAAAAAAAATTGGTTGTTGGTGACGAATGAAGTTTGTCGCCGTTTATGGTGGTGGGTTGTTTATGGTTGTGGGATTTTTTAGGTCGGTGGAGTGTTTTGAGAGAGAGAGAGAGAGAGAGAGAGATTAATGAGGAAATAAATGAGTTTGCATGTGGTAAAGTAAAAAGTGGGAACAATAAAAGAAATTTTAGTCTTTTGAGAAGGGGAAATGAAAAAATAAACTTTCAAATTTTGAAATATAAATCGGGTGAGTTTATCTCAACAGCTCATTTTGTAAAAATGTGCAAGGCCATGGAAGAAGATGAGTCCGAGAAGAGGTTTAGATAGACCCGTAGAAACTACTAGGCAACTTAATTAATGTATCTCTCTCATAAATGCATTTTTATACTTTTAATGATATTTAATATATGTGCCATGTATCAGCCTCACATGATTTGGGACAATAATTTTTATATAATTATATAGATTTACTAGCATGTAGGTCACGCAATACGTGGCCGAATTTATCAAAATTATTTATTTTTGTCTTGTTTCACACAATATATTCGACGAATGAAATGCGATTAAAATTTAAACTAAAAATAAAAGAAATATGATGGCCAATATTTTTTAAGAAATTACAGTAATTCCGTACAAAAAAAGAAGAGAATAGCCAATTTTATGGCTAATTTTATATTATTTGAAACTGCATGTTGATTTGTATTACTTAAACCCACTAATACCTTTTCTTACCTTGATATTGTAGATTTGGCTTGAAAAGTGTTTTAAAATGATAGTGGATGTAAATTAAATTTACAGTAATAACTGCAAACACACAAATAACAAAATTAGCACAAAATCATATGATCTTATTCCAATACCTGTATTTAAATTTATAGTTATGATGGGATGCATGAGTTGTTGAAGATCCTAATTTGATGCAATGACAATAAATTTCCAACCAAAATTATATATGCCCTACTACACTCTCTAGGCATTCAAGTTATATATATTTTAGCAATTTTTGTATCCCATAAACATGGGTGGAAGCGTACACATGCAAATGTTCATGAAGTTATTATTTAATCAACATATATATCATACATTCCAAACCCAAACACTTTTCCCCCTATATCATCTAAACCCAAACATAGACATAATCTATAGCGATCACACTCATGTTAAAATCCCTGGATCAAATCAGAAATTAAATGTTAATTAAATAATATTCAAAATCAAATATCAGAGGAAGTCTAATACCTTGCATCAAACCAAAACAACTAAATAATATGCACCATTTTAGTTCAAATTACTCACCTACAATATAACATTTGGGGAGAAATATACTTCACCAAAATACTCCTTCCAGTAGAAATACACACAAAAAACCCACTTGCGTATTATGTCAAACACCTGAAGTGAAAACTAAAAAAACAAAGTGTATTAATGGATGAAAACAAAACACCATAAACTTTAGATGAAGCAAATTCCACGCATCATTTGAAGCAAATCATTTGCACCATTAAACAAAGATAATACTAATTAGAACACTGCAACATATGTTAGAATAAAACCTAAATGAGTATCCCAAAATAAAATCCAAATCAAGATGCACCAATATTGCCAATCTACAAAACTATACAAATAATGATTTTGGAAATTATCCCCTCATTGACGCATGTAATAATGATGTTTATCCTCATAAAAAGGTTTAATAGTCCATATTCCTTTCATAAAAATGTCGCATGTGAGCCAATATTTTGCAAGTTGATACATGTAAAAAGTATTTTATAAGGTCGAAGTATAACACACTTACAATGAAGCCCTAGTTTGTGAGCAATCCATTTCTGAACTGAGTGGAGGTTGCAACATAAACTATGACAGCAACATGTCATATGGGTGTATCTTGAGAAATACTAGGTCACCAGCTATGGATTTTAGTTTGGCACGTTGGAATTTCTTGGCGATGAGGGATGTTGAGAAACCAAATAGAGAGACTTTTCATAACTCACATAGTAAATGCTTTTTGGGGAGCTCACGGGAAGGAGAGAGGGGAAAAGATTAAAATTGGAGAGTTTGGGTCTCTTGGATTTTCAAGAAATCTGTTGGTTTTCAAGAAATTGGTGCAAACACGATTTTCCATTAACAATTATGGCATTAGTAATAGTAAGCATTTATTACCACCACATGTCATCCTCAGAGGATTTGGGTCTACAATTTTTATATAGTTATATAGATGTATATATCCCCCCATATTTTTTATACCACGGTTATCGACAAAAAACCAATTGCAAGACCCAATCCCACAGTGTGCATTGAATAAATAAGTAAATTTGGATTTAAGAACAGGAAGCCTTCTCCGATGAAGAACCCATTTCAGACATACATAGACCATATTCACATAACCCATTTCATACTATCTCCACCCACACACGATTTTCCATTAACAATTATGGCATTAGTAATAGTAAGCATTTATTACCGCCACATGTCATCCTCAGAGGATTTGGGTCTACAATTTTTATATAGTTATATAGATGTATATATCCCCCCATATTTTTTATACCACGGTTATCGACAAAAAACCAATTGCAAGACCCAATCCCACAGTGTGCATTGAATAAACAAGCAAATTTGGATTTAAGAACAGGAAGCCTTCTCCGATGAAGAACCCATTTCAGACATACATAGACCATATTCACATAACCCATTTCATACTATCTCTACCCACATCAGCCCCCTCCCCCCCCCCCCCCCCCACCCGACCACCAGCGACCTTTCACACAACACACACACACACACACATACATATAACACTATAAAATCCATATCTAAGTCGGTGAAATCCACCCAACTTCAATTTGATTTTCTCTCTCTCTCTCTCTTTAAATAGAGAGAGAAACCCATTTCCAGATCTATAAGTGTTTGGGGCTTTTGTTTTGATGAGGGGTGGCAACGGGTCGTGTCGAGCCGAGTTTGTATCGGGTGATATATGAATCGTGTCAAAATTTATCCACCCAAATACGATTTATTTACTAAAGAGGTGGAAAAATTAAATTCATACACAATTCTTTTACTTAACGAGTGACACGACACGACCCGTTTACACTCGTATTTAACGAATGGTTTCAACCCGGTTCACCCGTTAAACTCGGTACACCCGTTTAACCCGGTTCACCTGTTTAACCTGATTCACCGGTTTAACTCGGTTTACCCGGTAACCCAATTACTTTAAAAACCAAGAGAGGAAACAACTTACTTATACTTAGTTAAGAATGGAGAATTTTCATAACAAATCGATGTGGGATGTTTGAATTACGAGTTGTAAATAGGTAAACGGGTTGTAAACGTGTTAACGGGATGTAAATGGGTGTCGGGTTATAAACGAGTGATGGATTGTAAACGGGTGACGGGTTGTAAACGAGTGGCAGGTTATAAACGGGTAGCGGGTCATACGATTCATAAATTAAACAGACCACTAACAGGTTTCGCGAATATACACAAAACTAATTCATTTTCTTAATGGGTCTTGCAGGTCCACACGTTTATAACCCGAACCCGTTAAGAGTAGACCCAAACTTGGTTAAACCATGTAGATTTCGTGTTGTGTTAACGGGTCGTATCGCAAATTTTCACCCCTAGATGTTGGTGGTGTTAGGGTGCCGGGGTAGAGAGTAGTAGTGATGGTGGAGGATGGCCGAAAGGGGGATGGGAGGTCGGAGCATGGGGCAGTCGGTGGGTTTTAAATTTTGATAAACTACAACAACTGTTTTCAAGTAGTTATCGGTGGGTTCTAAAAGGGGTCTTAAAATCTTTTTACTAATTTTTACTATAACTTTTAAAAACCTATTTATGAGATGCTACATATAGAAAATTTGGGTTCGTATAAAAACACTCTTTGAAAAATATATGCTTTTTCCATCTTTACTATAACAAGTCCTTGCGTGTTAACCATAAATAGGCATATCAATTGGGTCGAGCAAGCTCGAAGCCCTCTCGCTCGGTCCGCTAAATTCGAGTTAAGCATTAATTGAGTTTGAGTCGGAGAGAATTCGAGACAAAAATTTGGGCCCAAATTCAATTCGAGGTGAGCCAAGTAATTTCAAGCCCGAAGTAGGCTTGATCAGAATTAATATACATAAAAAAATATAGAATTTAATATTTAATTATTTTAGTATATATCATATGTAATCTTTAAAATAATTATATATAAGTAATTGAGTATATAATAATTTATTATTTAACATTAAAGTCTTCACTATTAAGTTAGTTGCTTAAACATACTGTTTGGTGGATTTTTTTTACTTTGATTTTTATTTGTTAATAACTTTTTATGTTTTAATTTTTACATGAAGGTACTTTTTAGTACTAGTTTTTTCATATTTATTTATTGTTGGAAATGATTCCTTATAAAAGGCTACCTGCATGGGCCACAATTTTGACTTTTTCCATTGTTTAAAGGAATATGATGTGGATTTTCTTGAAAATGATGATAAAAAAGAGGACGTGGGTTTCCTAAAAAAATTATTACTTCAATCAAAAAATTAAAAGGTGTTGTTTATGGGATAAATAATAAAAAAAATATTATTCGGTGAATCCAGTTCGGGCCTGCTCAAATCGGCCCCGAAAGCTCACTATATTTTGTGAGTCAAGCTTGAGCCAGGGGCCTCAAGTTCGTTCGGGCCCAGCTCGAGCTTGAGGTAAGATTTTTCAATTCAGATCGAGCCTGAGCTACTCCAACCCGGCTCATAGAGCCTGATTGATAGGCCTAGCCATAAATGGTGATGCATAAATCAATCAACGCTATAAATAAATCTAATTGTATTCTTAGCTTCCTCATGAACTATTTTTGGATGACTAGACATGCGGTCATATTTTTTAAATGTTGAGGTCCTTACTTTAAATGCTAAGATCTCTTTTTGTGTTGAAAGTTTAAAATTGAATATCGCTCAAAATATAAGTCTGATTTACACAAAATTTATATATTCAAAATTATCTCAAAGAGATATATCAAAAACAATCCATAAAGGATAAATAATTTGAAGTTTTCAAAATTTCATTTTCAAACCCAATATTTTACAAGTAAAGATATGTATAAAATTCTATCCTCATTACTTTTTTATGGAAATGAATAGAGATTATTCATAAAGAAATGTATGAAAGTTAAGGTTGTTTATTAGTAAAATACGAACAATTTTATGAAAGCACATTCATTTATATATAAATATGAAAATTTATATAAATGTACATGTAATTTGAGTGTACTTTGCAATACCCACACAAATCTTGTTTTTACTGTATGAAAGTAAACTCACTTTGTACATGAAGTCTTATGAAGTCACATAAACTTTTTGCGTGTTCCATAACAAAGCACATGCAAATTTTTACGTCTACTTTACTTATAAGACATTTGAGCTCTCTATCGAGGGGCGGCAGATTGCTTGTACTAGTCTTTTTTTCTAAATCAATGCACATAGTTGAGAATTCTAATTATTTATCATTGTTTATATATTTATTATGTTAACATTAAATTGAAATTTGATACTCTGAAATCACAAACTTATTTAATTGATTGTGGATCGAAGTTGACGATTTTATTCATGAAATACATGGTAAAGGTAGTTTGAATCTGGTTTTTTTATTTAAAAATGGTGGGGGAAAATATCTTATTTTTTCGGGAGAAATATAGTAAATGATTTTTTGGTGAATTTGTTCCGTTTAAAAACGAAGAAAACGACTGTCGATAATGAATTAGGGTTCGTCGAGATTGCAAATATAGGAAAATACGATTGGCAGGTTTTTTTAAGCGTCCAAAATTTATTAGCGATGAAAAGAGATCGTAGCGCACAAATCCATTTAAATAATTTATAATACAAAATGAAAAGAAAAAAAAAGTGAGGCAATATTGTCATTTCATCACCCCTTTATCTTCACAAACTCCAATCACATTATCTCTCGTTACAAACCCATCTTTTTTTGTAAGTTCTCCCATACTTTTTATCACTATGCCAAGCTCTTTAAACCTTTTGATCATCTTATCCGCAACTTTTTTCTCTCTACTCTTTCAGCTCATCTTAACCGTCGGATTAGATGACCATGAAGTGAGCCTCCATGCACGCCCACGGACCGTCGCTCTACATACCACCCCGTTCAAGATAGCCTTGTATGCTGACTCTCATTTCGGAGAGGACACGTGGACAAAGTGGGGCCCACTTCAAGATGTAAGCTCAGTTCAAGTCATGTCTAAAATACTAGATAAAGAACGCCCAGGTGATTAATTAATTGTATCGAAGTCCGTCAAATAATTATTTTTTTATTTTATCTGGTTGGTTTGTTTTTTGATTTGAATTCATTTTATCTACGAGTGTATTCTGGACTTACATATTATCTAGAATTACTATTCCACCACGTGTTAGTGGTCAACACCACGTGTTCATAATAAAGATAATATTTTTACATGCACAAATATATCGTCTCTTTTTTAATGTTGAGCATCAACACAACACGTTCAACTAGACACAAAATTGACTCTTTAGGTTGTCTTTTTGTCGAATTTTTTTTTATCATGTCAAAATTATGACTCATGATGATTGTGTCGTGTTACGTTGTCTTGTTGTATTATTCTTGTTTTTACTCGTGTTTAATTGCGTCTAAAAATTATTAATCTTATTAGTCCTATCATGTTTTATATAGATCGTGTTTATGTTAAGTAAAAAAACACGATTTTGTGTCGTGTTCGTGTTTAAATGGTAAATGGTGTTTGTCGTGTATTGTCAATTAAGATCCGAAACGCAACCCAAAATTATGAATTGACACCGCTACTCAAATGTAAATTATTGGTTGTTTATGATAAATTATTGGGTTATTTGAGGTTTGACCCTCGTTAGTTTTTTAATCGAGTATAACCTCGTAATGGGTTTGATCTTCAAATGACCTTCAACGATGGTAAAAGTGTCACAGCAAATATTTTTACCAATTATCTTATATGACACATTTTGCCCGCTAAAGTCATATTTGGGTCCAACCCCAAGATGTGGAAATATTGGGGATCATAGTCAATATTAAAGAATTAATGAGGATTAAAGCTTGAATAACAAATTATTTTTGTGTGTTGTTTATGAAACAACTTTTGTATGATTATGATGAATTACCACTATTTTTCCAGATAGTATTTGCTCCTGATTATGGCATTTGCTTAAATATTTTTTTATGTAGGAGTCTACTATAAATTATTTTTATTTATGATGAATTAAGAATTACTAGTGTTTTCTACCTGGGTTATGAATAATAGGGTCTATTGGTCACCAGATGTGAAAATATGAAATTCAATATTTTTTAGTAAGCTATTTAAAGTAATACTACTCTTGCACACATATAGTATTTTAGTACCACTTCTGGACATAATGTGTTTCACATATGTTTTACCATGGTGGGAATGACGGCCACTTCACGAGACAACGCATGTAAAACATATTCGATATTTCTTGCCATGAAGATATTTCAAGAACAGTGCTACATTTACCGGCGAAGCAGAGGTCATGCATTGCATGACTTGTATCATGGTGGGACCCAAACCATGGTACAAGCCATGCAATGCATAGCTTGTACTTGGCCGGTGTTAAGCGCCGGCATGTATAGCATTTTTCATATTTTAATAGAGTCCACTTGCAATTGATTTTACAAAAATAGGCATAGCCATTAAAGTCTTTAGAAACACGGGGTTTTTACTAGGTTGATTAAGTATTAAAATTCAAACTAAATCTATATAAGTAATAAATGGGCAGGGCCGGTCCTGAGATTGAGAGTGCCCTGTGCGAAAATTAATTTAAGGTCATTCTGAAAAATATTGTATAAAGATATTAAATACCTAAAATGGACCCTAAAAAATTAAACTTATCTTTGTACAGATTCTTTTGGGATAGTTGGTTGAGATTTTAGGGTACCTAAAATGGACCCTGAAAAATTAAACTCATCTTTGTACAGATTGTTTTGGGGTAGTTAAAAAAATGCCCCCTAAAAAATTAAACTTATTTTAAAAATTGACATTTTTAATATACATAAAATATTTTTGGACCTCTAAAATATACATATATAGGTGCATACTCTAAAATGGGCCCTGTGCCATTGCCCATTTGGCACATGGTCAGGGCCGGCCATGTAAATGGGTATTTTATCCATACATTTAATACCACACTAAAGAATGATGCCGTGTATATTTTGTATTTATTTCATTGCTTCAGCTACCAAAGCTCGCAATTTTGTTACAATATCATATTTTCGTGAGAAATTTAGTAAAGGATTTTTTGGTGAATTTGTTCAATTTAAAAATGAAGAAAACAAACGTTGATAATTATTTAGGGGTCGTCGGGATTGCAAATATAGAAAGATATGACTAGCAGGGTTTTTTAAGCATCCAAAATTTATTGACAATGAAAAGAGACCGAAGCGTATTTAAATAATTTATAACAAAAAATGAAAAAAGAAAAACAAAAAGAGCAAGGTTGTCATTTCATCACCCCTTTTATCTTCACAAACTTCAATCACATTATCTCTCATCACAAACCCATCTTTTTTTTTGTTGAGAAATGCTTTTTCCACCGGTTTGGGCATATCGGTTTTATACACCGGCTGATGTGGCCTGCCACATACTTTCTGAGATGGCATGACCATTTGGAATTGAGTAGTGCTAGCCTTTGCCATCAAAACCGATGGCTGAGCTGGATAAAATTGCAACCACTTATCTCCAATCAAAATAAACTCATATAATCCTAAAATGTAAATTTTACCTACTAAAAAATGAAATACAAACACAACTAAATAAAAATAAGATTTTACGGAAAATTTCATTTTTATTACCTAACCCGTAACCGACCTAATTAAATGCAATAAAAATCGTTTTTTTTTTGTCAAATAGGAACATGACCTAATTAAAACACGATGCGACACGGTACAAATTTTTGAGGTGTTAATTTTTTTAGATAATATTTTTCTTGTTAAAATCATTGTATATCTTTTTTTAGGTAGTATTTTTTTTTTTGTTAAAATTACTTTTGTCATATCTAATGTCAATTAAATTGTGTTATGTAAGGTACGACAAGAGTTTTTTTTAGAGTAATTCTACAACGACGCACAAATTCGACTCATTTTGTACGACGCACGGACGTGTCACATCTGTATTGCTTCATTTTTGTGCCCTGGCAGGACCCACACCATAGGATCCTCTAAACAGACCAATGTAGACACGACATGTCAGTGAGTCGCACAAAATGAGTCGGGTTCGTGAGTCACCCTAGAATTACTGTTTTTTTATCACACGACATAATTAAGACGCGACACCACAAAGCACAAAATTTATTTTTTTGCCTAACGTGAGCGATACCCAAATAGTCACTCGAACATTTTTTAATACACATTTAGTCCAAATCTTTTTATATTGTTAAAACACGGCGTGACACGTGTCGTATTTTCTTACCTATCTGAATATGATCCAAATAAAAGCAACACGGCACGAAATCTTATTTTGTTCACCAAACACGAATACCCAATTAAACCGTACACAACGCGTTTCTTATTTCTTTTTAGCAAACACGATTACGATCCAATTAAAACTGTGCCCGACATGTCGTTTCTTTTCTTTTATGGCACGTATCCGCATCATTGAATGAATGTGGGTCCCCCCCAGCGGCACTAGCAAATCAATTTTAAATTTTTTTTATATTGATAAATCTTTTGTTTTTGTCGTGTCGTGTCGTGTCATATGTGTCGGTTGCGACACGCTGACATGACGTGATGCGATTGATTATTATCTTATAAATGTAGTTTTGCGCCGCGACAATAACCAGTGTCGCGATCGACACAAGTTATTAATCATGAGTCGGCATAAAAAAATTATGTGGCCAAAAAAAAAAAAAACTTTGGAAAAATAAAAGAATAGCAGTCCTCAACCCTTACATTTTGTTTTTGTTGATAAAAAAAAGTTTTAAAAAAACTAAAAAAAAACAAGCTTTGGAAAATATATGTGGCCAGATCAGCCGGTAGGCTAAAGCGGTGGATTCAATCCGGCCCTCTTTTTTGTTACCTCTCCCATAGTGTTGATCAGAAATGCCACTCTCTTTAAACCTGTTGATCATCTTATCCGCAACTTTTTTCTCTTTACTCTTTCAACTCATCTTAGCCGTCGGATTAGATGACCATGAAGTGAGCCTCCATGCACGCCCACGGACCGTCGCTCTACGTACGACGCCGTTCAAGATAGCGTTGTTTGCTGACTTGCATTTCGGAGAGGACGCGTGGACCACGTGGGGCCCACTTCAAGATGTAAGCTCAGTTCAAGCCATGTCTAAAATACTAGATAAAGAACACCCAGGTAATTAGTTAATTCTATCGAAGTCAAATAATTATTTTTTATTTATTTTATCGGGTTGGTTTGTTTTTTGAGTTGAATTCATATTATCTACGAGTGTTCCAGAAGGACGAAATTCAACAATATAATATATATTTATCAACCAAATGTAACGGTGGTATAAGCATTTTACTAAGAAAAGAACCAAGACAAAGTGAAAGTGAAATATACCCAAAAAGTAAAAGAATAGTATTTCAAAAATAATTGAGTGGCTTAGTTATTTACATGAAAAATGAATATTCTATTGCGGTTTAATTTTTAACTCTTTAACCTAGCATTTGTTTTAACTTTAAAAAGGCTGAAATAGAATTAATTTGAGGTCAAGCATTATTTATGCTTTATAGTAAACAATACAAGTCAAACTTTTAATTCACAATTATGTAGCATATTTTCAACTAGAATGTATTTAAATATCAAAAATAACATTTGCATATTAAAGCAAAACTTATCGCAGTTAGTCTGCTAATTTGCAATGAGGGGTATGTTTGATTGCAAATATGAAAAATGCGTGAAAAATAGTCCATTTGTATGATAAGTCGGAAAATGAGCGGAAATGGTAATCAATTCTTTGATGGGTAGATAAGAAATATTTTCCAATGAAAATGATGTTTGAGATTGAGATGGAGCAATTGTTTCTTGAATAGTGATTGTTCTTATATAAACTCTTTACAATTAACGTACTACAACGAAAAAACATGAGTCCAAACGATTATTTTTTATGAAAAAAAAAATTCATGTCAATTAAATACACCTAGGTAAAATTTAAATTGAGAGAAGGAGAGATCTCAAATAATGACCCAGTAGAATAGAAGGATTTCCAAATGTGTGATAAAATATTTAAATAAATAAATGGTTTTTTAAACTCAGCTTGACCGTTCTTAAAGAAAACGGTTTGAATGGGAAAAACATTTTGTGATTTACATTTTAAGGCGAAGTCAAATGGGTGGCTAGGTGGGGCTCACTTAAGGCTTGATTTTGTAATGCAATTCTCAGATTGGCTTTTGATGGAAGATACATGCCATGATGCCTCCACCAATAAGGGATATATAATAAAAAAAGAGATTAAATTCATAACTTGAATAGCATTGCAATACAAATTTGCAAAAGTGTGTGTGTGTGTGTGTGTGTGGTGGGGGGGTGGGGGCACTCTAAATGCTTGATGCTTTTTCTCTTTCTCAAGTGTATATCACTGAAAATCATGACAATTTTAGACACGTTGTACTGGACACATAATTGGCCCTTTATGTTGTCTTCTTGTCGGGTTTTTCTTTTCGATCGTGCCAAAATTATGACTCATGATGATTGTCGTGTTACGTTGTCTTGTTGTATTATTCTTGTTTTTACTCGTATTTAATTGAGTCTAAAAATTATTAATCTTATTAGTCCTCTCATGTTTTATATAGGTCGTGTTCATGTTAAATAAAAAAACACGATTTTGTGTCGTGTTCATGTTTAAATGGTAAATGGTGTTTGTCGTGTATTGTCAAGTAAGACCCGAACGCGACCCAAAATTACAAATTGACACCGCTACTCAAATGTCAATTATTGGTTGTTTATGATAAATTATTGAGTTATTTGAGGTGTGGTCCTCATTAGTTTTTTAATTGAATATAACCTTGTAATGAGTTTGATCTTCAAATGACCTTTAGCGAAGGTAAAAGTGTCGCAAATATTTTTACCAATTATCTTATATGACACATTTTGCGTCGCTAAAGTCATATTTGGGTCCAACCCCAAGATGTGAAAATATTGGGGATCATAGTCAATATTAAAGAATTAATGAGGGTCAAAGCTTGAATAACCCTAAATAATTTATGTGTGTTGTTTATGAAACAACTTTTGTATGATTATGATGAATTACCACTATTTTTCCAGGTAATGGCATTTGCTTAAATATTTTTTTATGTAGGAGTCTAGTATAAATTATTGTTATTTATGATGAATTAAGAATTACCAGTGTTTTCTACCTGGGTTATGAATAATAGGGTCTATTGGTCACCAGATGTAAAAATATGAAATTCAATATTTTTTTATAACCTGCAAAGGTATTTTAGCATATGCTATTTAAAGTAATACTACTCTTGCACACATTTAGTACTTTAGTACCACTTCTAGACATAATGTGTTTCACATATGTTGTACCATGGTGGGAATGGGGCCCACTTCATGAGACAATGCATGTAAAACATATTCGGTACTTAATAGGTACCAAGAGTGTCTATGTCTGTGCATAGCTTATTCGATATTTCATGCCATGAAGATATTTTAAGAACAATGCTCTATTTACCGGCCAAGTACAAGTCATGCATTGCATGACTTGTATCATGGTAGGGCCCAAACCATGTTACAAGCCATGCAATGCATAGTCTGTACTTGGCTGGCCGGTAAGTATAGCATTTTTCATATTTTAATCGAGTCCACTTGCAATTGATTTTACAAAAATAGGCATAGCCATTAAAGTCTTAAAAACAATGGGTTTTTACTAGGTTGATTAAGTATTAAAATTCAAACTAAATCTATATAAGTAATAAATGGATATTTTACCCATACATTTAATACCGCAC
Source organism: Sambucus nigra (assembly GCA_949130495.1). Classification (NCBI taxonomy): domain Eukaryota; kingdom Viridiplantae; phylum Streptophyta; class Magnoliopsida; order Dipsacales; family Adoxaceae; genus Sambucus; species Sambucus nigra. Next base: position 441,262,042 of record OX422222.1, on the reverse strand, counting down.
CGAAGAATGATGCCTTGTATATTTTGTATATATTTCATTGCTTCAGCTACCAAAGCTTGCAATTTTGTTACTGATAAACTAGCCACCAACATACCCAAAGAACGTACCAATCTGGAAAAATGCTAAAAAAAAAAAAAAATCAACCAAATTTGGTATAACTGATCTATATATTAAGGAGACCATCTACAAAAATATTTATCAAAAAATTCATCCCGGAAATGGGTGAAATTAAAATGGGGTGTATATGTGCATTTTTTACTATTTAACTTTTGATCATCATCTAAGCCATTTTGCAAGTTGAATTTTTTGATGAAAGTTTTTGGTTAAAAAGTTCAATTTTTTCAGATTTTAAAAAATTGGTACGTTCTTTAGGTATGTTTAATAAGTTATGTTGGAGAGTTCATTGTATATATATACATGTGTGTGCGTGTGTGATTATGGATGGATCAAGATGGGGGCGGAGGGGGGAGATCAACCCTCAAAAGATTTTAAAATTTCTGTTTTATACTATTGTTTTACTAAGATTTAAAAAAAAAATTTAAAAGACCTGTTCCCCCTAAATGAAAATAAGGAATATTTAGGCATATCTATATAAATTTACAATCAAATTTCAATATTTAGTTGTCATTTGTGGCTAAATTTACACTGCCTAGGTGTATTTTTTATTTTTTAAGCAAAGCCAGAGGCTGAATTTTATTAAACGAAAAGAAGAATACAAGAGACAATGACAAAAAAGAGTTTTACAAAAAATGAAACAGAAATACAACTATAAACCCAACCTATCTGGTGAAAACAAAACTAGGAGAAAATTGATCACTAGGAACCAAACTAAACTACAAACACGCACACACACACTAAAAAGAATGAGCAGAACCTAGGAGAACCCAGGAGACTCGCGTGTCGGCAAGGTGTTGGCGCTTGTCGTGTGTCCGACTCGTGTCAAAGTTGACTCGTGGCTTCCGGGAGAGTGTCCGTGCTTCATAGAGAATCATATGCTTGAGGTGCTCAATAATGTCTGGAGGGGGAATGCTTCACCATTTGTCTTCATTCACCGTCAATCCGAGATTAGCCAAACTGTCTGTTGTTTCATTTCCTTGTATAGTACTCCCTCCGTCCCGAATTAAGAATCCACTATTCCTTTTTTAGTTATCCCAAATTAATAGTCCACTTTTCTTTTTTTTCTTTTTTTTTTTTTTGTGTGTGTGTGTGGGGGGGGGGGGGGGGGGGGGGGGCATAATCAACGAACCAAATTTCATGATAGAGAACAAGTGTTGATCTTAATCAATAACCATTGATTAAATGTATCCTTATTTTATACAAAAAAGGAATATGGTCTCTTAATTTGAGACGTAGGGAGTATATGAGAACAGAAGTTCATATTCTTAACTCCCTCCTTACATCTTAACCAAAGATTATAAGGAGACCATGGGGGAGAGAAGTTCTATGGAAAGCCTTAGCTACACTATTTGAATCACATCCAAGCCATAAGTTGGTCAAACGTCTGCTCACTGCAATAAAAATAGCTTTTATAGCTCCGCTGAGTTCGACAAAAAAGGATGTCTGATGTACCAAAGTACCGATATAACCACCCAAAAAGATACCCATGTAGTCTTCTAAAACTAGGCCAAAAGCAGCAGGACCTAGGTTGCCTTTCGCAAGCCCATCACTATTAACTTTGACCCAGAAATATTGGGTTTTTTTCAGATATTTCCTTAACTTTAGCGTTTTTCTATGGACAGCCTTCACGCCTATATTATTTAAGATATCTTTTACATAATAACCATAGTGGAATCCTGGATCATAACTACTAATGTTTACTAACCAAGCCTTGATGTTCCTACAAATAGAACCAAAAGATGGCCTAGAACTAACAAATCTCAGCCTCTTTTGAGCTCCCTATTTTATAGACCACACATAACGGCTGTAGACATCAGCAAAGCTCAAATCCTAGTGTTGGGGTGTGTTTGGGAGTTCTATTTTGGAGAGCAAAGAAAAGGAAGGGAAAGTTTTTCCTTTCCTGCGTGTGGGAGTTTAAATAGGAGAGAAAGGAAACACTTCTCTCGTTTGAGAGTTTAAAAGGAGAGAAAAGAAGGAAATTTTTTAATAAAACTCTCTTCCTTTCTCTGCAAAACTTGCTTTCCAAATAGGAAAGAAAGGGAGGGAGAGAGGAAAGTTTTTTGGGTGAGACTGGCTTCTGAATTTTTTGAGTAATGTCGGGGTGCTTATTAGAGAAGCATCCAGGAATCCTCCAATGACCATCCCCACTAATATCTCCAAACTTTTCTTTAAAAAGAGCGCACATGAGTAGGGATATCCAGCTCCATCATCAGAGGTTTCCTCAACCAATTGTGAGACCAAAAGTTAACATCAGAACTATTTCCAGCAATCCATATAGTATGCAAATCGATAAAAAAATAAAATAAAAAAACAAGTGGGAAGTTCTAATACCAGGCTAAATAAAAGGCTTACAGTAGTATGAAATAGTAGAGTTGGCTGCCAGGTTGAATCTTATTCTCATACACAGGCACCACCACGAGTTTTTGAGGAAAGAAGCTCATGTTTTGAGCATCTCTAAAGCCCAAACCTCCCTCTTGTTTAGGAGAAGAAGCTTTACTCCAGGAAGTAACCCCAATTTTACTGGTGATAACATCACCAGACCAAACAAAGTTTCTAGCACTCGTGTTCAATTTCTTCAGATGATTGCTGTCCATTTGTATACATGAAAACTGTCAAGACATGCTTTGAAAAAAAAGACTGAACCAGTATCATAGCAAGAGATAGCAATTTTCCTTTCCAACTTGAAAGTTTTTCAATGGCTCTGTCAGTTATAGGTTGCAAATAAGTTGCTTTTGGCCTAGAGTTAAAGGGAACACTTCCCTCTCTAGTCTCTAATACCTGCCTTAGGTGTATATATGTATACAAAGAATATCTGTTTATACATTTTTTTAGCAAATTTGTATTTCTCCTATTAAAAAGATAACGTTAACAAAAAATTTGGCTGCTCTTCACGCACAATCTCGCCTCCCCATATCAAATTTGTGGATCAGTCCCGTACACGCTACATTAATAAACCTTTTACCGAATAAAAAACACATTGAATATAAGTAAATCCACAAATAACAAAGTTCCCAAAACCGGGATCTCTATACTCCCCCACATGATCCGGGGTTGCACAACCCCAAGCCTGGTGAGTTTGCACTCCGAATCTCCAAAAGTGGTGTCCTCCTTTTTTAACATTTATTATTTTAGCTATTATTTGGCATAATGCAACTATAAGTATACAAGAACGATTTTTACGTCATATTAAAATGCATGGATTATAGACGGGGCCCTTCTATATTGGTAGAGTAACAATATACTTACCCCACTAAACAATTCCACCAAGAGTTCTAAAACATCCCATAATCTAAAGTTACCAACCAATTCAAAGTAGTGACTTAACTAAGTTTACCCCACCCCCACCACATTGCCTACTGGCTAAAGAAATGTACCACATACCCATATTACATACCCGTACCATGTACCAGAATGACCCGTATTGCAAGTAGCATCAGTCTAAACACATAAAAAGCACCAACCTTCACAACCCATCGAGCATTCACCTGTTATCCTTGCAAAGTGACATATCATTATTGCTCGCTCCTCGTCTCGGTACATTTATAAACAAGGTTGTTCAATGTGGATTGGCCACCAACTTCTGTTTGAGACTCAACCCTTTCTGTTGTGTTTTGTGATACGTAGCGACACGCGTGGTTGTGCTCTCGGAAGAAAACTATTTTTTATTTTTTATTTTAGTTTAGGGTAATATTGCCATTTCCTTTTATTTTTAGTCTTTAATTGGTCTCCAATTGTGTTTGGTACTAATTAGTCATTTTTAGTTATTAGTTGTCATTTTTAATCTTTTGGGTCATTACTTGGTTACCAAGTAATTTTTCTTCCATAAATAAGCCCTTGGCATTCATTTTTAATTACACTTGAATATTGAGAAAGAAAATATAGAGAGAAAAGGAAGCCCATTTTCTTAGTTTAGTTTTATTTATTGTTATTGGTGGTGGTGTGTAGTTAGTAGTCGTTGTGTAGTTGTTATAATAACGCTTTCGCATTCATATATTCACATTAAATTAGTATCAGAGTTGCGTTTGTTCTTGGTGTTCATTGTGGTGCGTGAAGTGGGTATCGAGTTGTGGTTCCAACTCAGGCAACCCTTCAATTGTTAGATTGATAAATGTCCAAATAGGAATTGGATGGATGGAAACCCTAGATTCCATCACTACTAATTAGGGGGACACCAACCCTTTTAGCCACCACGGTTTCACTTTCTACCACCCCATCTTCCTCCACCATCACCACCTCCTGCCGCCACACAACCACCACTACACTTCGAAATGCAGTCCCATCTTCTTCCCCACCCTCTGAAACACTCCCCCCACCCTCCTCTATAGCGCTAAACCTAACCCCACCACCCCCAAACCCCAAACCCTAACCCCCAAATTTTACCCTAATCTGATTTATCCTCTTTTAACCCTATTTTAACCCTTTCTCCACTCATTCATACCCTACCACACAATCAAACCCGATAAAAAACGGACCAGCCCTACCTAATCACATACCCCCTATTTGACCTCAAATCCGGTTAAAATTGGTTTAATGACCTATTTTTGACACAGTTCAAGACTTCCATGAAAAATGCATCCCACTTGGGATCCATTTCTAACTATTTGTCATTTTTGCAGTCGCCGGAGTTTCCGTCCGGTCAGATTCAAGGGTCCACCAAGTCAAGTTGCAACCATGTGCTCGTGATGTAAAGAAGACGAATATGGTCGTCAATTTTTTATTGCTCGGATTTTATAGGGAACATTGTCGGGATTTGGGTATATTAGACCCATTATTGATGAGGTTCGGATGCATGAAACTAATTAAAGCTTGGGCAGCACACTTTTGGTTGATTTTGATTGAGGACCGAAAGTTTTCGAGGATTATATCATGTGGCATTGATGAGTCACCTTACACGCTCGAGGATAAACTTTTTGAAAACGGGGAGAATGAGGTGTTTTGTGATACGTAGCGACACGTAGCGCATGGTTGTGCTCCCGGGATAAGACTATCTTTTATTTTGTATTTTAGTTTAGGGGGAGAAGGAAGATTTCTTATGTGCGATATGCCACTTTTTGAGGTGATTCATGGGTGCTCGATGGTATGGTGAATAGGCTTGAATGTATGGACAATTGTTTTTTGTTTATTTGAGGTTTTATTAGCCTTTGTTGTTAGTTAGTGTACTAAACTTGTATTTTGACATGTTTAGAGAAAGGTATCTTCAACTAATGGCTATTTTTTTTAGTTTTAATAAGAGCGAGGTGTAAGTCTTTCCACCCTTGTATGAGGAGGGGTAGGGGGATTAAATCCATGAGGATGGGAGATATGGGGATAACCAGGCAATATCCTTTGGGTCAATGAACGACTAGTTGTTTATTCAGTTAATGTATTTTTATTAGATTGGATAATTACATATGTGATGTGGATAATATGAATATATATCAGTGATGAGTTCATTAGGCATGGAGATGTCACTTATGTGGTTGAAATGTATTGGGCATTGCTTTTGTTATTTTTTTACTGTGCGGATAATATGATCATCTACGTTTTTCTCACCATACGTAGCTTGTCTATCCAAATAAATAATGGTGAAATGACTGGACTTTCCCCAAAAGTGGTTTATCCAAATAGAGATAGAGACAATGAGAAAACATAAAATAGTAATTAAGCTAATAATTGACTATTTTACCATGAACTAGATAGACGATTGGAACCACTGATATGTATCTTTATTTTTTTAAATATGTATGTATTTCATGAGAGTGCTATGCGAAATGACGTAAATGAGCGTCAAATGAAAAGTAAGAAGGAGATTCAACTATCGTCTCAACTCTCTCTTAAATCTTAAAATGTATGAATGCCTCAATTAAGGCTACAAGAGGAGTATTTATAGCACGAAGTAGAAGGATCTAACTCGGTCTACAAGAAAGGACCTAATTACAACTATGCCCTCACTAGCCTTTAATACTTCCCACCTATAGTACTAAACAAAACAACTAGTAAAAGAAGAGTACATCATAATAGAGAAAATAACCAAAAATGCCACTATGTAATAAAATTACTAAAAATAGCTTGTACGCCTCCTAATTCACATCATGCTCCCCCACTTCGTCCTCGAGCTTTCAAAATTTCGGGGACTTGTGTGCAAATTTTGAAAAATAGATGGTACAAAAGATGAATAAAGAATTTATGTGGTTGGCTCCCAAAACAAATTCTGGCAACTTCTTTTTTCTTGTTGGGTCATCACCTCCTGGATTGAAAACAAGCCTAGGGCTGCGAACCTTTAGACCAACCCCTCTCCGGCCATGATTGACCAGATCTGGCTTCAGTGCGGCACGTCGGAGTACAAGGAGGGTCGTCGGAGTTACAGTGGCGATGGGGATGACCTATTTAATCCTTTTTTTTGCTTGTTTCTCTCTCTACTTTCTTCGTTGTTCTCAACCGCGACCTAGGGCTAAATTTCAGCCCCTTCTCTGCTCGTTTTGTTGCTTGGGTTTGTGGCTTCACAACACTTTTATTTTTCTTCTCTGGAGGATTTAGGGTTATGTCGTGGTGGGGGTGACGTAGGGGTAGGGATAGTGACGGAAGTGTGGGTTGAAACCTTTTGGTGGCTAGAGTTAGGGTTTTGAGTGGTGTGGGAGCAGTGTGATGAGTTGGGTGGAGGAAGGCGAGCCTCAAGAGCGTCGAATCGCGTTATGAGGCGGTTTGAAACCTCCTCAAGCCTATCGGTGCGTGAATCAACGAGGGAAAGCTTCTTCTTAGGTCCATTTGCCGTCGTCTACGATTTGTTATACAACAACAACAACAACGGGTGGAGCCAACGAGGCTCTGTTACCAATTGACGTAAATGAGCGTCAAATGAAAAGTAAGTAGAAGATTCAACTCTCGTCTCAACTCTCTTTTAAAATCTCAAAATGTATGAATGCCTCAACTGTGGCGACAAGAGGAGTATTTAGAGGGAGAAGTAGAAGGATCTAACTTGCGCTACAAGAATTATGCCCTTACTAGCCTTTAATACTTCCCACCTATAATACTAAAAAAAATAACTAATAAAAGAAAAGTACATCATAATAGAGAAAACAACCATAAAGGCCACTATGTACTGAAAATAGCCTATAAGCCTCCTAATTCACATCATGAAATTGCACAATTACTCACTCATGGTATTGAATAAATAACTTGTGTCCAAGGTTGGGTTTATTGAATGGGTCCTTATCAGAATTTGAATTTGAAGGGCAATGGGCCGTGTCATTTCGTGTTCGTGTCATGTCATATTGCATACATGTAAAAAATAGCTTAACCAGTATTCGATTCGTTAAGAGCTGCTTGTATAGTTCGGTTCGTATTATATCGGGTATATGTCGCTTTTAAACCGTGTATTTGCTTTTGAATCGTATAATTTGAGTGCACAAGACATATCAGACATTGACAGTATAATAAATTTCTCACAAGAGACATAAGCCTCTATTTACTTATTTATTAATTAACATAAACATGAAATTATTAATGCAACAAATAAAAATAGGAAGGATGGCCTACTGGTAGCCACTAAAATCATATGAAAGACACAAACCAAAGATATACTAAGAACTAAATCAATGAAGGAAACAAATGAAATTGAAATGAATTGCAGTAATATCTTTTAATTTCAAAGCAGAAACCTTAGATGCAATCAATTCAGATGCAGCTAAACCAAAGAGAGCTGCAGAATAATATCCAAGATACAATACAAATAACTATCTCTAATTAAGATAATCAGTATCCATCAAATGTCTTGATTGATATTTACTTAAAATATAAAGATAGAATTCTAATAATATCAAAAGTACAAATAGATTAAATAAAAAAATAACAAAGATAGATTTAGCGCCCCCATCTTAATTGTGCATATACCATGCGCCTAGATGGTTTACTTATAGCTTTTTGTGAAAGAGCTTTGTATGGTTTCATCCCGTGCTCTCCCATAAAAAAAAGACTGTTCTCGTGAATTTGATGTCTCGTGTATGGTATTTTAAGATGCAACATGTCAAAAATGTAGTAAAAATATGAATAAATGTATAGAGAGCACATTATAATAAATAGTAAAGCATATTATACTATAAACTTGATCTTAGGACATGATTGCATTATCAAATGGTAAGATTTTTGCCTTTGTGATAAAAATAAGTGTATTAGAATCCCACTATAATCTTATTATAAGAATATTAGAATAAAAGAGGCAAAGAAAGTAAGAACTGAATTTTCATTTGTATGTTTTACAGATACAAAAAAATTAAAATGACCCGGATCGATGCGATACTAACTACATGCCTATGATGTTGAAGTAGTTCATATACAACCATGCAATACGTATCTTTTTGTTCTTGTATTGTATTGTATTGTATCGTACGATTCATATCCCGTGTTGTATGACATTGCTTCGCGATTTTAATAACTAAATGCAATTGCGTGTCAGGTTTTGTTGTGTATCTCGGAGATGTCATCACAGCCAACAATATACCAATTGAAAATGCGAGTGTGTATTGGGATCAGGCAGTATCTCCAACAAGAGCTAGGAACATACCATGGGCTAGTGTGTTTGGAAACCATGATGATGCACCATTTCAGTGGCCAAATGAGTGGTTTTCAAGCACTGGAATTGCTCCACTTCTTTGTCCTGCAAAAAAGTCATCATACTCAGGTTAGTCAACTTTAAAATTTTTGGCTACTTATATTTTGGGGTACATCAGTTCTATGTGACGCATTTTGGGATTTAATATTTTTAGTATCGACACTAGGAGTTCCATTTTCACCTTCTGCATTTTCTAAGATTTTTTGCAACATTTTTTTTCTTCAAAACAGTGAAAACTTTGGTGCCCAAAGTGCATTACGAGGACGTACTGGACCTCAAACTCTAAGTAAGCCTTAAAATTATAGTGAAAAAGCTTCGTGAGGGCCAATCATTGTCAAAAGTTGCATGCCTCTTATTCCTTCATTTGCGTATTTCATTGTTAATACGAGGGTGATCTTAACTTTGGAGTCAAGTAGTTATGTGTATTTTTAGTTCAGGGTTTAAAGTTTTGCATATTTGCACTTTGGGGCTTGTTTTCACCTTTTACGTCCTTTATATATTCTAAGGCACTTTTCCTCTCAAAAGCGTCGTAAAAAGTGAAAATGGACCCCAGTGTGCAAATATGCTAAACTTTGACCCCAAAATGCAATTAACCCTTTATAGGATCGCTTCTTTTATGCAATACAGTGTTAACTGATTGGGAGAGGTTATACTAAAAGTTTTAGACTATACTTAGGGGGTGTTTGCTTTTACCTCTTAAATTTGAATTTGAACCATTTAGACTTGAGAGGTGCCAAATAGTGTTTGTTTTTTTAAATGATTAACAGGCTAACGGCTATTTTTTCCTCTGAATGATGAAGAGGTAAATGTATATATGAAGTCTGAATCTGTAGTGACTTCAGATTCAAACTTTAGATTTTAGATTCAAACTTCAGATTCAGATGAAAAAACAAACACAACCTTGGTGATATCTGGTTTCACAAAACTAGTATCAGCCAATAGTATACTTTTTCAAATGTCAGTTAAGACATGAATACTACTAAATAAAATGGAATGTCAAAGTCTTACATCACCACATTGTGTAATGACAAGAACATAATCATGCCCACCTTTTTTTATTGATTATTGAGGAAACAGGGTCAGTGAGCCTATTTATACACAAAACTGCAATGCCTTTCTGGCCTGTTCTTTACATCCATATTAATGCTCTCATACATCAGTTTATATTATTCAAATTATTTCAATCAAATCAGTGTTTAATTTGGGTCTAAATTGTATGATTCTAAATCAAGAAATGCTGAGTCGCAAATATATACATCTAAAGGGTACTAAGGCCCCGTTTGATGCATGGGATAATGAGGTATAGGATGATTTTATCCCATCCCGTGTTTGGTGTTAAATGAGATATGATTGTGATAAGTTATTTTAAGAAAGCCTCTTATCTCACTGTGCGGTGGGATAAAACCATCCCACCTGTGTGTTGGGATTATTTTATCGCATTTGATGGGATAACTCTTATCCTATCCCACTCTTTATCGGGCGCATTGAACGAGACCTTATGGAATCCTGTCTGGCTTTGACGTAAACTCCATGTCAATGGCCAAAAAAACAAAACTAATACAATTTTTAGAGAGAGGACAAAGAATTTCTAGTATTCAAGATGGAAGCTATCTCCAAATGAGGAGTACATGGGTATTTATAAGGCCAGTATTACTTGCTAGCCAAGTACTTACCAAAATGACTAAAAATGACAACTATTAACAAAAATATACCTAATTAGTCCCAAAGATGCTTGGAGACCAATTAAAAGACTAAAAATAAAATAAAAGGAAAGCTAATGACAAATATTAAAATGACAAATAAACCCTAAAATAAAATAAAATAAACCCATTTCCATCAGGCTTGCTATAACTCCCACTTAAAAATGCTACTCTATTGACCTTTTGACAGTAGTTACTAGATAGTAGTGATGGGCTGTATAGTGTAATACTGATTTTTTAACAAAGAGAGAACCTACATTTACTTAATAGCATGAATACAAAATAATAGAGTTCCAACTTCCCTTTGCCTGTAACATATATTTACATCAAAAGCTAGATCATATTTATGGATTTGGGGAACTTCAATAAACAAAACATTACAGCCCACATTCTTTGCAAATTTGGTCAGTGTATCTGCAGCTCCATTAGCTTCTTGGTGACAAAAGGATTTCCAGATTTAAGAGAATTGCTTAGTCCGTATCCTGCATTCCTCTAGAGCTTGTTACAAATGCATGTTGTCTGTTTTTGCCTTGCACAAAATTTGGAAAGTCATCAGCGAATTCGTTTCAATATTCCACCATTAATAGCTGTTTTCACTCCTTCCCTGATTGACCATAGCTTTACCATGTTGTTTGAGTTTTCTCTGATGTGTTTTGCATAAGCCGGAACCATTTGGCCTTTGTTATTCCTTAGTATGCCTCTAATGCCAGCCTTCTTTTTGCTTTTTGAAGATGTTCCATCAGTATTTAGTTTTAGCTCAGCAACATTGGAATTGGATGGCTGCCACTTAATATTTCCAATCTTCTATTGTTCCCTCTACCATTGTTGAGAAAGTTGTTTGCTTCCAAGAATTTTGATGTAGCTGTCTCAATTTGTTTTCTTATCTTTTCATACTGTGTTGGCCAGTTTTCAAAAATTGCCTTTTTCAGGAATTTCCATATAAACCAGATAGTGCATAGGTATTTAATCTTATGTTTGAGTGTGGGCAGACCATGGGTGAGGAGGTTATTTTTGGTATAGAGATAGATTGCCTAGATCTTTTTTGTCTTATGTAGAGTTTTTGGATGACTCTTACGGCTTAGGGATTGATGTTTTGGTTGATGTCCCTGTTTTGTTATTTGATTGAACTTGTTGCCATAGCGGGTTAACTATCCCCTCCTTTTTACGTTATTACATATACGGGCCCCATTGGAGGCCTTTAATGGTATTTCTGTATTTATCGGGAAAAAAGAGATAAATACAATTAGGTCCCTCACAAGAGATAATTTTTTTTTAAAAACCTAGGTCCCTCAAATACTCATTTACCCACTACTCTTTTATTTTTAAAAGTCTGCGCTAGCGGCACCCACCCCCACCACCGTAGCTCCAGCCAGGAACGGGGAGGGGAGCTAGCGCGGAATTTTAAAAATAAAAGAGTATTGGGTAAATGGGTGTTTAAGGGACCTAGGTGTTTAAAAAAAAATTATCTGGGTTTTAGAGTAAGAAATTGCTTGTGAGGGACCAATGTGTAAGTGCCCCCAAAAATAATCTAACATGTTCTCTCAACTTTACAAAGATTATACATTCACTTAAAAGGATGGAGTATGTTGTCCACCTAGTGGAAAAGTGAGCATTCGTTAAAGATTATGATATCCTTTCTGAGTAAAATTTCACCGGTAGGAAGGGTATTAGTTAGTATGAACCCAAGGAAGACTTTAAATATGCGGGCATTTGTGACGTAAATGAGCGTCAAATGGAAAATAAGAAGATATTTAAACTCTCGTTTCAACTCTCTCGCTCAATATCACAAATGTAGGAATGCCTCAAATGAGGCTACATGGGGAGTGCGTATAGGGGAAATAGAAGGATCTAGAATTGGCCTACAAGAAAAGGTCCTAATTACATCTATGCCCTTACTAGCCTTTAATACTTCCCTCCTATAATACTAAACAAAACAATTAGCTAAAAATAAAAGGAAAGTACGACACAAAAAAAAGTACAGAAATGCCACTAATTGGGAATCAACACAAAATGAGTCTCCAAGCCTCTCAATTCACATCAATTTGGCCTTACATACTTCATTCCAGTTGTGAGTATGGCCTAAGAAGGTTGTTTGTTTATTGTATAACAAATCATAAGTGTGTTGTGGAGGAAGATCCATTAGGATTAGTACCGAAAATATAATATCGTTTTGTGTAGGACGTGCTATAAAGGTGCCCACTCTTATTGACAATATCAGGAGGAATATTGTCTCTAATTTTTCCTATATACCAAAAATTGTTAGAAATCAAGTTTTTAACTCTTGGGCTTGCCACTTCGAGGGGTATATGGGTTCCATGCTGTTCAAATATAGATATATTATATTGAAAGGTCCTAACCAGTTATCAATCCATTGATTTATATCACCTGCCCCAAAATTGTATTGAATTCCCTTAACAAAAGTTTTCAGGTTGTTTCTAATTTCTTTCCAAACATAAGAAACTCCTTTTTTGTATACTGACATTGAGAAGATTTTTTTTCCCAGTATCTGTCTCGTATCATTTTAGCGTATAAAGAGTTCTCCTTTATGAAGTTCCATACTGATTTGATTTTTGTAGGACTTGTTGAGAACATCAAAGTCTCTATTACCTATACTATCACCCATGTATTTGGTTTAGTGATGTGATCCTATTTGTTGTGCTGCTCTTTTTTCCTGCGGTTGAGGAGTTCTAGAAGAATTTACTATAAATTTTCTCTCTAGTGATCCCCAAGGGTAAGTTATAAGCTAACATTGTGTAAGTGGTAATAGAGGACGTTACTGATAGGTGTGGCAAAATGTGACACGACCCAATAACACGACCCACACGATTTTTAGTTGGGTGGAGCCTTAATGAATCGGGTTTGGGTTTAGCTGTTTATTGGAAATACACGACACGACTCGTTAATATGGCTTGAACACGATTCAAACACGATAAGACACAACACGGTAGACATGAAATGCATAACGGGCCGGGTTTGAGTGGAGCTGATTTTGACATGAACCTGCTAAGATCCAACCCGACATGACCTGTAATAACTTAGTTAATGAGGGTTAGTGTCCTAGTATTCGACTATTTTCTATTATACCAATTGTTAATCTTTAATGGAGTTTCAGAATGTGGTCTTGTAATAACTTTTATTGGCTCTACTGACTACAACGGGAAGCCCTAGGTATTTGTCTGTTTTTTTATACAATGGGAAGTGCAGTCGTAATCCTTTGATTGATAAAGTTTGATTACTACTCCCCCTTAGTCGTAGAATTTTTTCATAGAGTAAAGAAGCTCATGTGCTATAAGGATATTGTCCTGGATTACTCTTTTTATATATGAAGGCATTTTTGCAGGGAGATATTATTTGGGTGAGAAGGGGTCGATTTTACAGATTACATTGCAAAATCTAATGGGTCTGAAGAGGCTATGAGGGTTAAGTTATCATTCTTTGGGTATGAAAATTATGAGAGTTTTGTTAATTTCTTTTAAATGTGGCTTGAGTGAGAAAAAAAAAGCTTTCACAGTTATAATAATATGACTACGAACAATATCCTAGTATTTCTTGTAAGAAATTGTCGTAAGTCCATTAGGCCCCAGTGCTTTGTTAGGATCGTTCTGTTGAGGACTTCAGTACTCTCATTGAAGTAAGATTGTATCGGGGTTGAATATATGAGTTTATTTTCAATTGAATATTGATTAAGTTTTTGAGTTTATATTAAATAAATATTTGTAAAAAATCTTAAATAATTTTTTTAAAACAAAGGCTTGGAAGCTCTCATCCCCAAATCCCCGACACTGATCATTAGCTACGCCCACTGAAATTCCTGTGAACGCCACAGGTTTTTCCTTTGGGCTCCCATCCATAGGCTATACGTACATAGGTGATGTAAGCTCTTCTATTATTATTTACAAGGATTTTTCCTTTTAGGGTTTAGAGTTTTGATCATTTATTTTCCATTTTGTACTCTCGATTCATCAGTTGGTTTTCGAGCACGTAACGCTGTTAGTAAGTAAAAGTGTAGTAATTGTAGTATTTGTGTATACCCGTGAGAATGCTCGCAACCTCAAACTTGACTATGGCCGAAGGGTGCGCAATTCGATTCAACAACCAAGGTTAAATCCACTTAATGTGATTAATTATGATGGAGTTTAGTTCGAGGTCGAAATTAATCTGTTTGCGGTAGATGATCATGGACCCCTATCACCTGGTTCAATATGTGAGGATGACCAAAGAGAGGATTGGTACCCTTATGTGCCTCCCCAATGGCGACTCCTAATGCGTGCCCGTGAGAATCTGAATATGTTTTTGAAGTGAATTAGGGTGCGGAAGTGTAAAACAAAGAAGCTAACTACACAACAATAACAACATGGAAAATGTAGGAGGTTCTATTATTTCTCTCTCTAATCTCTTAATCTCAAATAGTCAAAAGTGATACAATGAGGGCCTCATTAGCTATTTATACTGAGAGGCTAAAAAAAGGAAAATAACGGATAAATGCTAAAAAGGCAACTATATCCCTATGCTCCTGCATCATTCTCCCCCCTTGAGAGGAATCCATATGTGCGGAATACTGGCGAAAAAAATCAGGATCAACATGCTGCAATATCGCCTCAGTAATCCACGAGTCCTCAGCTGCAGGGTGGCCAACCCAACGGACTACATAGCGTGTGTAATCACCCGAGGCAGAGGAGACAAAAGCTAAGTCAAGTATGCCCTCAATACGATCAACATGAGAATGGACGGGCTGGGTCGGCGAAGATGGGAGAGCAATGGGTACCCCGAAAAGGAGAAAGGTCCACCACATTAAAGGTACGATGCATACGAAACTTCGGAGGAAGATCAACCTATATGCGTTCGGCCCTCAAGCCCGAACAATAGGGAACGACCCAAAACGACTCATAAGAAGCTTGTTGCCTTTGCCAACATGCCGTGGTTTCTGGAGGTACACCATGACCAAGTCACCGAGATGGTAGGAAACGAAACGGCGATGGGCATCCGCCACCTCTTTGTAAGAGGCATAAATGGACTGGAGGCGAGAACAGACATCGGCCTGTACAAAAATCAAATGGGCGGCAAACTCCTCAGCATAAGGGGCATGTAGGAACTATCGGTGAGAGCTCAACAAGGTCAATAGGCATAGTGGGGGACTGGCCCAACACAATCTGGAAAGGCGATAAACCGGTAGAGTGGTTAACGGTGTTATTGAAAGAAAATTCGGCTTGAGCAATCACTAGATCCCACCTACGAGGGTGCTCAGACGTCAAACAACGCAAAAGATCGCCCACACTTCGGTTGACCACCTTGGTCTGGCCGTCTGTCTGGGGATGAAAAGCAGTGGAAAACTGGAGCTCCGTCCGTAGCAAGCGCCATAATGTCCACCAAAAATGTCCTATAAAGCGGACGTCTCGATCGGAAGAAATGTTACGAGGGACTCCGTGCAAGTGGACAATCTTGCGGAAGTATAAGATCGCAACATGAGAAGCGTCAGTCGTGCGAGAACATGGAATGAAATGCGAGATTTTGGAGAATCTATCAACGACCGCCATAATAGAATCATGCCCATTGGACGTACGGGGGAGGCCCACAATGAAATCCATCGAAACGTCTTGCCACGGATGCTCGAAAATCGGCAAGGGAGTGTACAATCCCGCGTTGGAGTGTTGACCCTTAGCTGTCTGACACGTGTAACAATGGCGGATGAAGGCATTAGTATCCCATCTCATGGTGGGCTAATAAAATCGGTCTTGTAACAAAGCATGTGTGCGGGCCTGCCCCACGTGACCTGCTAAACCACCCCCATGAACCTCAGAAATAATCTTCTCTCGCAAGGAGGAAGATGGAATACACAAAGCTATCCCCCGATGCAAAGACCCATCTTGTAATAAATACTCACCCGATGCGCCATTGTCCTGTTGGCAAGCGGCATTAATGGGCCCTAACTCCACATCAGTCAAGTAGAGATCGCGAGTCTCATCGAACCCAAAAAACTGACTTCGTAAGCTCACTAATGCATGAACACGTCGGCTAAGTGCATCTGCTACCATGTTCTCCTTCCCGGGCTTGTACTGAAGGTGGAAGGTATAACGTTGAAGGTAGGCTGTCCACTTGGCGTGTCGGTCACTAACACGCCGCTGACTATGGAGGAATTGCAGGGCCTCATGGTTCGATTTAATGACAAACTCCTTATGAAGGAGGTAGGGGGACCAAAACTTCACGGCCTTTAAAACCGCATAGAATTCCCAATCATAAGTGAATAGTGTAGGGCCTCTCCTGTCAATTTCTGGCTAAAAAAGGCAATGGACTTCCCATTATGGGTCAAGATAGCGTCCACCCGTCTTGCAAGCTTCGCAAAACAGCTCAAACAACTGATCAAAATCTGGCAAGGAAGGATAGGAGCCGTCATCATCAACTCCTCGATACGGATGAAGGCTCGGTCAGCCTCCGCAGTCCATCTGAACTCAGCTGTCGAAGAAGTGCCCATCAAATCCGTGAGGGGAGGCATGACAGTACTGAATCCCACTATGAAACGTCGATAGAACCCTGCGAGTCCATGAAAACTACAAACCTGCATCACCGAAGTGGGGGTGGGCCAATCCACGATCGCCTGAATCTTGGCGTCGTCCACTGAACGCCATCTCTTGATACTACATATCCCCAAAAAGTTACAGATGGAACCATAAAAGCACACTTTTTCAATGTGAGGAAAAAGCGTTTGGCTCATAAAACCTCTAGAACCTGAGTCACATGTCGTAAGTGCTCCTACTCGGAACGGCTATAAATCAAGATATCATCAAAATACACCACAATGAACTTTCCCAAGAATGGGCGCAAAATCTGAGTCATCACCCGCATGAACGTGGATGGGGCGTTGAAGAGACCAAAAGGCATCACAGTCCACTCGTAAAGGCCATCCTTGGTTTTAAATGTTGTCTTCAACTCATCACCCGGCGTCATACGTATCTGATGGTACCCACTCTTCAAGTCTAATTTGGAAATATCGTCACTCCATGGAGTTGGTCCAACATATCTTCGAGCCGAGGGATTGGAAACCAATACTTCATTGTGATTTTATTAATGGCACGGCTATCTACGCACATACGCCAACTCCCGTCCTTCTTGGGTGCTAGAAGTGTCGGAACTGCACAAGGAGACATGCTCTCCCGTATATACCCCTTGTCACACAACTCGGTGACCTGTTTCTGTAGCTCCGCATGCTTTGTAGGGGACATGCGATAGTGGGGAAGGTTTGAGAGTTGCGCCTCAGGAATGAAGTCAATCGCATGATGAATGTCCCAAAGCGGAGGAAGCTCGTCGGGGCGAGTGCACACATCTCTATAAGAATCCAGTAAACGCTGAACACATGGTGGAAAGGATGCCTCAGGAGTGGTGATGGGACTAATAAGAGCATAACACATCCCCGTCTCCGCGGTCTCGGTGGCTAGCTCCTCGTGAGAAAGAAGTAGGGTTGAGGGTCAAGTCATCGAAAACGGTCTCATGGGGCGGAGAAGAAAGTTTCGCCCCCCATGTGTAAAAGAGGTGTTGGCTCGACCATCATGCATACTACAATGGTTGATGATACTTGGATTCAGCACCACCAGATAAGTGATGATGAGCTCAAACAGTAACAACAATGGCAGCCATAGAGATGCATATGTATAAGTATATAGAAGGAGGTGAGTATAAGAGGAATAAGACAATGATGTATAGTGGTTCAGCCAATTAGGCCTACATCCACTGTGAGTGTGTGATCCACTAAGTATGGGCACTAATGGCCTTGGATACAATGCACATAAGCTCACTTTCTCTCTCTATTGTGTGTACAAGCAGAGTTTCAGCTAGGGTTACCATTATCGATCCATGTAGGGTTGTAGGTGACAAGTATATATAGGTCTTGGAGGGTGTAGTGTACCCCCCAAGTATGCATCATGCATGTGAATGATGATCTAGCCAATCTCCTGTTGACACCTGTAGATGCCAAATGATGACATAATATTCCCTCACATGAGGGGGTGATATTGTTATAACGGTCTTCCACGTACCATATGAGCCTCACGCGCACTGTTCCACGTGCCTCCCAAACCACGCGCTGTGATGATGTCACCCTCGGCCTGTGATACGAGGCCGAGGGCAAAGTTCCCTCTGGTGGTGAGTCTCGCCTAATTTGGGCCTCGTACTGTCGTACCCTCGGAGGGTCGTCTGTGCCTGGTGAGGGGTCGGCCCCTCGAAGGGTCGTCTGGGCCTGATGAGGGGTCGGCCCCTTGAAGGGTCGTCTTGACCCCGTCCAGGTGCAGGGCGCCCTCGGCCTGGCTGAGGGTACATATGGGTATATCAATCACCCCCCAGCCCTTAGCCATCGATGTTGTTGAGATGGCTGAGGGATAGTGTTTCCTTTGAGAGGAGTGAATGGTTAGTTAGATGAATGACACCTGTCAGATTTTTATCCATTGTCGTTCCAGTTTTCTAGTCGTGGCGGCTGCACACTGCTTGGGACTTTGTGCCCTAATGATGCCCTCCTCGTGGGCGGTGCTCTGCATTGGTTAATGGGCCCACACATTAGCAAGGTTATTTAAACAGATTTTTTGAAGTTAATTCTCTTTCTTCTTCTTCTTCTTCGCGCATGAACTCTCTCTCTCTAGCGTCTCAACTTCTCAACAGCTCCATAGCCATTTCTGCGATTTCTGCATCAGGCCTCGCTGTTCTTTCTCAGGTAATCCCTCTGAGCTATTGCCCTCTTTATGTTCCATTGTTATTTACACCTCGACTGCTTTAGGTCTGTAGGACTAGGCTTTTCTTTAACTGTCTCATAATTTTTCGGCGTCCTTCTCCGGTGGTTTGTTCTTGAATGTTCTTGATAAAAACCCTTTAATTCGTTGGTTTTGATCGAAAAGTCCAACCTAATCAACTGTGAGATTGTTTGTAGTTGGTTTAGCCAAATTCTTCTAAGTGTAGGGTCTTCCCTTTAATGCTTAAGAAGCTTTACAGTTTAGCTGAGGAGTTTCCATCCCTGAGAGAGAAGTTCTTCGTAGAGATTAGGCGAATAGAGGAAGAGGAGGAGAGAAGACGAGGGGCCGACCCTAATTGGGTACGACCCATTTTTCCCAATCCTCTAGCCACAATAAAACCATCTGAGTCTTGTGGGTCGTCCTGTCGTCCAGCCGAGAGTCATTCAGGAGAGATGGATGAGAGGGCGTCGTCACCAACTGGCGCTGGGCCTTCTGGGAGGAGAGAGACATCTGATCTTAGCCCAGGCTGACAGGCCGAGGGTGTGGTCCCTTCCGAGGCTGTCCCTGTGACAACTTTATCCCCCCACGCTTTCCAGATGGCTTTTCCTCATGGGCCTCTGACAGGTGATGAGGCCGAGGGAGAGGGGACTGAGGATGATGGTGAGGACTCAGATGTTGACCCAGTTGACACATCTCATGCCTCGTCCTATATTTCGTCAGTCAGGGATCGTGACCTCCTGTTGTGGAGGCATGCATATGGTGTGGCCCCCAACATAAGTATGAGGGTTCCCTCTGAGTCTGAGAGGGTCTTTGAGGGTGAAGAGGGAGAGATAGCAATGTACGAACAGATGTTTAAGGTCGGTGTTAGGTTCCCTCTGCACCCTGCTATTGTTAATATACTGTCAGCCCTCAGCGTTGCCCCCTCTCAACTTCCTCCCAACTCCTGGAGGACGATCCTCGGCTACATCTCCTTATGGAAGAATGCCTTTACTGACGAGCCTTCAGCCGATCTGTTCTTGGCTTGTTATAATATCACTTCCTCGTCCAAGCAGTCTGGGTACTATCATCTGGGGGTGAGGAAGTCTGATAAAAAACTTCTCCACGTGGCACAAACCTCCAACCACAATTGGAAGAAGAGATTTTTCTTCGTCTCTGGAGAATGGGAATTTGTTGCCGAGGCTCAACATTTGGACGATGGTCCGAGGGTTCCAAGAACATGGTCCAACCCCTCGATGAAGGCCAGGTCAGACCCCGGACTTAGTCTGGATGAGAAGGATATAGTTGAGTATCTGAGAGAATGAGGGAAAGGGGGTGAACTTGCAAAGTTTGAAGATCTGATGACCCCTCGGTTCCTCAAGGAAGCTGGTCTCAGGGTCGGCGCCCTGACAGAGCTATGTGAGTTATATTACTTTTTGCCCAATCTTTGCTTTTTTTCAAGTGTTTCATCTTTGCCTCTGCATTTTTCTGACGTGTCGTCTTCTTTTCAGGTCGTCCTGCAGGTATATCTGACTATCTTTGGGAAATGACTGCCCCGAGCTTACTATCTGGTCTGGGCAAGAAGAAAGGCAAGGAGCAAGAGGAAAGAGCCAGAAGTCCCCGTTGACCCTCGGCCAGATTCTAGGACGAGGGCAAGGGTGGAGGCGTCTGAGGGGACCGCCTCTTCTTCCAGTATGGGGGCCTTCTGGTCCCAAAACTTGGCATTTTTGAAGGCCGAGCCGTCTTCTCTAATTGCCAACCTGAGGGCAGCCAAGGCGTCTATGTTTTCTGCCCCCTCGGCTGTCGGCTATGAATTCTTGTCCAAGATGCCCCCGGCGAAGGTGTATGACTATGGTCTGCACACTCTGGCTCAGGTACTTGTTCTTACTTCATTTCCTTAGTTGAATTCCTTTACATACTGTTTCCTCGGCCTCTTAACAAGTTTCTTTTTCTTACGCAGTCTGTCTGTGCCTTTACCTCGGCCACTAAGTGGATGGCTAAGAACCAACAAAAATTCCATGAAGCTGAGAGGGCTATTCAGCACGAGGCTGATCTGCAGTCAGAGCTTGAGACTGTAAGGGCTGAATTGGAGAGTGTCAGGACTGAGCATGCAAGGGTCCTGGACGAGCTGACAAAGCAGCATGATGCAGACCTGGAGGCCAAGGACTTGCTTCTTAAAGAGAAGGATGAGGCCTTGACCAACCTGGGGGCTCAATTCAAGACTGAGCTATCTGAGGCCGTGAAGAAGGCAGAGGCCGACGCTGTGGAGGCCTACAAACTCTCAGACAAGTTTCAAGGCTTCGGTCTCGAATACTTGGAGAGGGGGATTAGGACGGCCTGTCGGTGGGTCGTCCTCAAGTTTGGTGATGTCGTCTCTTCAGTCCGTCCCTCTCTTGAGGCAGTTCAATTGGACGACCCATTAATTGCTGAGGCCTTAGCCCACGTGGAGTCCCAAGTGCACGTCGAGGGGGTCGGCACGTCTGAGGATCAGCCTGTCTAAGTCAAGTCTCCTTTCTTCCGTATTTCTCCGGGGGTCATACATTTGGACCCTATGAGTAGGAAACCCAATCTCGGTGGGGATGACGGCTTCTGAGCCATAAGCTAGCATGAATGGGGTCTCTCCGGTAGAGGTCTTTGCCGTCGTCCTGTAGGCCCACAGTACAGCATATAACTCCTCAACCCATCTTCCTTTTGCCTCCTCAAGTCTCTTCTTGATCCCGTCTAGGATCGTCCTGTTTGTGACTTCCGTTTGCTCGTTGGCCTGAGGTCGGCCTGGGGTAGAGAAGAATTGTTTGATACTCACCCTTTCACAATACTTCTCAAGAGATGTATTTTTGAATTGAGTCCCGTTATCCGAGATGAGGGTGTTGGGGAGACCATATCTGCATATAATATTTTTCTAGATGAACTGGAAGGTCTTTTGTTCTGTGATCGTTACCATCGGCTCTTCCTCCACCCATTTTGAAAAATAGTCAATTGCCACGATGAGGAACCGATAGTTATTGATGGCCCTAGGCAAGGGGCCTACTAGGTCGATCCCCCACACTGCAAATGGCCATGGGAATGTAATAGAGGTAAGAGGATGATGGGGCTGGTGAGGGATGGTGGCAAATCTTTGACATTTATCACACTTTTTTACATATGCCGTGGCATCTTTCCCCAAGGTCGGCCACCAGTACCCCTGGGTGACCACCCTCTTCGCCAAAGATCTTCCTCCGACGTGGCTTGAACACGACCCCTCATGCACGTCTTGCAAAATGCGTGTGATTTCGGATGGGTGCACACACCTAAGTAAGGGGAGCAAAAACCCCTTTTTGTACAAGGTGTCCCCGATGACAGTGAACTTTGCAGCTCTGTATCTCAACTTCTTCCTTTCTTGCCTTGCTTCTGGCATCGCCCCCTCTTTAATGTATCTGATCAGAGGGTCCATCCATGAAGCTTCCCTAGAAATATTTAGGCAAGTGCCAAGTGTTCCCTCAGCCTCTTCGATAGTTGGTCGAAGTAAAATTTCCACTGGGACTGTCCTCCTGATATCTGTCCTAGTCGTCGAGGCCAACCTAGCAAGGGCATCAGCTCGACCATTGTCGAGCCTAGGTATCCTCTTCAATTTTACTTCTCTGAAGCTCTTCAGTAGCGACCTCACCTTCTCAAGGTACTTAGCCATCCGCTCGTCCTTGGCCTCGTAGGCTCCTAGTATCTGATTTACTACTAGCCTTGAATCACTATGGACCAAAATCTGGCCGACACTAAGAGACTTGGCCAAGGAGAGTCCTGCTATCAGGGCCTCATATTCGGACTCGTTGTTGGAGGCTTTGAAGTTGAACCTCAGGGCGTACTCAATGTCTGTGCCATCGGGTGCTGACACTATCAGTCCAGCCCCACTTCCGCCATCGCAGGAGGACCCGTCAACGAAGAGGCTCCACACAGTCTGTTCCTCTGAGAAATTTCCCTCCGTGAGAGACCCCTGTCTAAAGAGATATCTTCCCTCTTCGTTTTCGGTCACTTTCCCTCTAGCGGTGCTTGTCTCAGCCTTGTTTGCGGGTGTGTCGGTGAGTTTGCCTTGCAGATCGTCTGTCTTCCCAAGGCTCTCATCTTCAGCTTCATCATCTTCCTAAGTAAATTCAGCCACGAAATCTGCCAATGCTTGCCCCTTAATGGTCGTCCTAGGTTGATACACAATGTCAAACTCCCCCAGCTCTATAGCCCAGGCCATTAGCCTACCTGACTTTTCTAGCTTGTGTAAGACTTGCCTAAGAGGAGAGTCAGTGAGGATGACCATTGTATGGGACTAGAAGTACGGCTTCATCTTTCTTGATGCATGGATCAAGGCATAGGCTAACTTCTCCATCCTTGGGTATCTTTGCTCTGCCCCCTGGAGTGCCTTACTGTTGAAGTACACAGGCTTCTGTACCCCGTCTTCGCCTCTCACAATGGCTGCGCTGATGGCTGATTTTGAGACAGCTAAGTACACATGTAGTTGTTCGCCCTGTACTGGCCGTGACAACAGCAAGGGAGACCCTAAGTATGTCTTCAATTCTTTGAAGGCCTGGTCACACTCTTCACTCCATTTAAAGGCCTTTCTGAGAATTTTGAAGAACGGCAAACACTTGTCTGTGGCTTTGGACACGAACCTATTCAAAGCAGCCACTCGCCCCGTGAGCCTCTGAACGTCTTTAATGGTCTTGGGGGTCTTCATCTCTAGGAGGGCCCTTATTTTCTCAGGGTTGGCCTCAATGCCTCTTTGATTCACGATAAACCCCAAGAATTTCCCTGCTCCAACCCCGAAGACACACTTGGCCGGGTTGAGTTTCATCTGGTACTTGTCCATCGTATTAAAGGTCCTCTCAAGGTCAGCCACATGATCCTCTGCCTTCAAGCATTTGGTTAGCATGTCATCTACATAGACCTCCATAGATTTCCCAATTTGATCTTCAAACATTTTATTTACAAGGCGCTGATACGTTGCCCCTGCGTTCTTTAGGCCAAAGGGCATGCCCTATAACAGTATGTCCCCTTGTCGGTAATGAAAGCTGTCTTCTCTGAGTCTTCAGGGTCCATGAAGATCTGGTTGTACCCTGAATAGGCATCCATGAAGCTCATGAGTTCATGCCCTGCGGTAGCGTCTACCATCTGATCAATGCGGGGGAGAGGGAAGTTGTCTTTGGGACAATGCTTGTTGAGGTCGGTGAAGTCCACATACATTCTCCGCTTCCCGTTGGCCTTTGGGACAATGACTGCATTGGACAGCCATTCAGGGTAGATGACCTCTCTGATAAACTCAGCATCTTCCAGCTTTTTAACCTCGTCCCTTATGACCTCATATTTTTCTCGAGAGTAAATTCTCCTCTTCTGCTTTACTGGCTTTGCACCCTCTACCATGTTGAGCTTGTGGCACATGATTTCGGGGTCGATCCCTGGCATATCTGCATGACTCCATGCAAAGACGCTTTGTCTTCTCCTCAACAGCTTGATAAGGTCTTCCTTGATATTTGGCTTCAGAAACTTGCCGACTTGGACGGTTTTTTTCGGGTCATCCTCATTGAGGATGATGGATTATACCTCTTTCGCGGCCTCTCCTTTCTTCATCTTCGTCTCGTCCCTGGGGTCGAGGGTATCAATATTGTAAGTGGTCGTTGCCTTCTTGTGCGCCTCTCTTTCTTCGGCGGAGTTGTAATAACACTCTCGCGCTGTCGTCTGGTCCCCCTGAACTTCCCCCACCCCGTAAGGGGTTGGAAATTTAATCATCTGATGGACCGTAGACGGCACAGCTTCAAACCCCTTGAGGGCTACCCGCCCCAGTATAATATTGTAGGCCGAAAAGACATGTTCATCCATCACAAAGAAGCTGACCTTCTTGGTAAGCCACCTCGGCCACTCGTCCCCTATCCTGACATCGGCCTCATATACTCCAAGGGGATGAACCTTTTCCCCACTGAACCCAATCAACGGATGGTGGTATGGGACGAGTCTAGCACGGCTGAGACCCAAGGCTTTGAAGCACGGTCAAAACATCACATCTGCAGAACTACCTCCATCTACCAAGATCCTAGGCACCTCACATCCATGTACCCTAGTAGTGATGACGAGAGGGTCATCATGTGGGGCTAAGAGGCCTTTGAAGTCCATTCTTGAGAACCCCACTATCAGAGTATCCATATCGACCTTCTTCCTCTTTTCTGACTTTGCCTCCAGAGAGGTTGAGTGTACTATCTTCGTCACTGCCTTGGCTTCAGCCACGTGGGCCTTCCTATCTGCGACCTCTGACCCTCCTCCTGCCAGTCCTCTGGAGATCATTCCCACGCCGAGAGAGATCATATTAAGTCTCTTGACAGGGCCGTGGTCGTCTCTTGGAGGGAGGTCAGGGTCGTCCTCATCAGAAGGGTCGTCCCCTCTTTTGGGGGGATCTTCTCGGCATGCATCACCTCGCTTTTTTCTGGGGTCGTCCCCTCGGCCCCTCTTGAAGGCACTCTTATCAACGTACTTCCTTAGCTTCCCCTCTTTTAACATTCTTTCAATCTCGTCCTTCAGAGCGAAGCATTTGTCTTTCACGTGGCCATGGTCTTGGTGAAATTCGCACCACAAGTTTTTGTTCCTCTTGTTGGGGGCTGCCCTCAACTTATCAGGCCACTTCAGGGATCGGTCACTCTTTATCTCATTGAGGATGAGTTCACGGCTGACCGTTAGAGGGGTGTAATCAGCGAATTTGTCATCCGTAGACCTCTTCTTCCCCTCTTTGTTCTTCTTGGGGTACTTACCCCCACCGGTGCCTCCTTTTTCATCTTCGTATTTTGCGGCCATCGCCTCTTCGGCGTTCATCACCTTCCCTGCTGTCGACAGCAATTCAGCCATCGTCCTCGGAGGGTCTTCAGCAAGCTTCCATAGCAGCTTCCCCTTCTGGAGTCCTCCAATGAGGGCAGTCATGGCTATGCTCACCTCATAGTCTTCAACCTCTACCTTTTCTTTGTTGAATCTGGCTATGTAGTCTCTTAGACTCTCATTCTTTCCCTGCTTAACATAAAGCAGGTGTGTGGTCTTCTTCTGTGGCCTCACACCAGAGTAAAAGTTGTGGATGAACCGGTCTGCCAACTGCTTAAAGTTTTCAATGGAGTTTTTTGGAAGAGATATATACCAGACATGTGCAGCCCCAGTCAGAGTACCAGAGAAGGCACGACACCTCATCTCATCTGAGATAGAGTATATGTCTGCCGCTGATTGATACATCTCAATATGGTGGACAGGGTTGGTACTCCCGTCATATCTTGGGGTGACCGTAGGTGGCTTGAACTTTGATGGCGTAGGGAAGTTAACTATCTTCGCCACAAAGGGCGAGCCCATGGAGTATCCTCTCTGGAGAGGGTCCCGGCTCTTCAGTATATCACCGATCTTATCCTCCAGCCGCTGGATCGAGTCATTCCATAGCCTCATAGGGTCGGCTTGGCCGATGTTATCCCCTGCCGCCTCTTTGAGGTGGACGGAGGGTTCTGTTGCGGCAGGTCTGTGTAGGTTGTTTACTTCCCCCTGGCCGTCTTCCCGTCCTTGGGGTCGGCCCGCATGGGGTCGGTCATCTGCTGCCTCCCTTCTAGACCTCGCAGCACTCCTTGATCTGGACAATTTTTCCCGCAGGTCATTTACTGGGCCCAGCCTCTCAAAGGCAGACCCCCTGCTCAGGCGATCGAAAGCAGACCTCTAGGGCGATCGTCAGGATTTTGCCTTCCACACTTCCCTCTGCTCTCCTGGAGAGGTCGTACAGTATTGTTGGAGACCTCATACGGCTCCCAGCATTCTATGGGAGCCTCCTCCCCCTCCAGATCATCATACCTGTTCTCAGGGCAAGGGTTTCCTTGCCTCCCCAGGCGTAGACGCCGGGGGTCAGCAACATCCCTCCGTCGCTGAGGGGGTGGAAGATCTTTGCGTGGTGCCTGGGGTGGTCCCCTGGCCTCATGCTGCCCTCGAGCTGCTACCGGAGTAATCATCTCAGGTGAGACCCCTGGTGGTCTTAGTATGTTCTGGCTTAGAGCTGTGAACTGCTCCTGCATGATCCGCTGGCTTGCTGCCAGAGACTTCAAGGCTGCCTCCACATCAGCCATCTCAGACTGAGGTGGTGGCTGATTGGAACTGGGTCCTACTCCACAATCCGGTGGAGGAAGTGGTGGCGGTGGCATCTCATGTGCCATGTGTTTGAGCTATGAAAACTGAACTGAAGAAAAGACTGGTGAGCTTGAGAACCTTAATGGGTCTCTTTCAATGGTGAAACATCTCCTCTCGGGGGGAGAACTGGTTCACCACCAGAGTGCCCGGTGAGGTCAAGCTGTACAAAGGAAGAGATGTCTTCTCGTTCCCACAGACAGCGCCAAACTGATGATGCTTGGATTTAGCACCACCAGATAAGTGATGATGAGCTCAAACAGTAACAACAATGGCAGACATAGAGATGTATATGTATAAGTATATAGAAGGAGGTGAGTATAAGAGGAATAAGACAATGATGTATAGTGGTTTAACCAATTAGGCCTACATCCACTGTGAGTGTGTGATCCACTAAGTATGGGCACTAATGGCCTTGGATACAATGCACATAAGCTCACTTTATCTCTTTACTGTGTGTACAAGCAGAGTTTCAGCTAGGGTTACCATTATCGATCCATGTAGGGTTGTAGGTAACAAGTATATATAGGTCTTGGGGGGTGTAGTGTACCCCCCAAGTATGCATCATGCATGTGAATGATGATCTAGCCAATCTCCTGTTGACACCGGTAGATGCCAAATGATGACATAATATTCCCTCACGTGAGGGGGTGATATTGTTATAACGGTCTTCCACGTGCCATATGAGCCTCACGCGCACTGTTCCACGCGTCTCCCAAACCACGCGATGTGATGATGTCATCCTCGGCCTGTGATACGAGGCCAAGGGCAAAGTTCCCTCTGGTGGTGAGTCTCGCCTAATTTGGGCCTCGTACTGTCGTACCCTCGGAGGGTCGTCTGTGCCTGGTGAGGGGTCGGCCCCTCGAAGGGTCGTCTGGGCCTGATGAGGGGTCGGCCCCTTGAAGGGTTGTCTTGACCCCGTCCAGGTGCAGGGCTCCCTCGGCCTGGCCGAGGGTACATATGGGTATATCAATCACCCCCTATTTGTACATATGGGTATACAAATAGCCATGGCCTCCCTAAAAGCAAATGGCATACCCTCATGTCATCCACGGTGCAAAGAATCTCGTCATGATAATTCCCAATAAAGAAAGCTACTCGACACTGTCGGCTAGGGGCAAGTGTGGCTCCGCTACCCAACCACCCAATGGGGCATGGTTTCGTCAATAACTCCGTGGGAAGGTTCAGTTTATCGACCATCTCTTGTGCAATCAAGTTATCACTGGCTCCCCCATCGACAATTACCGTACACAACCTACCCTTCGCGGTGCAACGAGTAAAAAAGATGCTTGTTCGAATCCACGTGTCATCGCTAGGAGGAGGTGATTGAGGATCAACGGACGTTGTAATCATCACGGTATGTGTGTAAGTAGTAGAGATATCCGCAAGTTTTGCTTGGGTTCGTTAAAAGGAATCATGTTGGTGACAAAGGGATTGAGCGGTGAGTAATGGGCCATTGGTAGGGATGGGTAGAATACCCAAGGAGGGGAAACCCTTATATATGGAATTGGCTTTTTTTGGAGGTGTAAATGTTAGGGATTCTTGGTATTGGGGCAAATAGGGTTTAGGGCTGATTTTGTGTTGTGAAAATTGGCTAGGGTTTGTGTCTGAATAAATCTTGGGTTTAATTTTTGTTTTGGAGTCCCCAATTTGAGTCACGGTTGGAGCTGGATCATATCGGGGTTGTTCGGCTTAGTTCTTGGAGCCGACGACATCACAACAAGGGTCGGTGGATTTTTTTTGTTCAAAACCCTCAGCATGAGAGTGGAATAGATCGGGGGGGCTTGGTTGGCCCTGTCGGCAATTGCCTCTGATCCGTTGGTTTCGGGATCATTACCAGTCGGCCTTGAGGAGAAGAAGCAGTGGTCGGAATGGGACCTCCGGCCAGTTTCGGCGCCGACTGGATTTCATCTGCGGGTGGGGAGTGCTCTCCGGGGGATCTCGGCACAAGCGGAGCAGGGGCGGCTATATCTTGGACCCGGGAAGGCATGTTAGTGTTTTTTTTTAATGGAAATGGTCATTGGATTAGGGTTTGGTTGAAAACTATCCGGGTGAACCCAATTTGAATCCCAATCCTCAATAACCATGGTTGATTCACGAACAAACCTCGCTCTGGTACCAATTTGATGCGAATTAGGGTGTGGAAGCGTAAAACAAAGAAGCTAACTACACAACATGGAAAATGTAGGAGGTTCTATTATTTCTCTCTCTAATCTCTTAATCTCAAATAGTCAAAAGTGATACAATGAGGGTCTCGTTAGCTATTTATACTAAGAGGCTAAAAAAGAGGAAAATAAAGGATAAATGCTAAGAAGACAACTATATCCCTATGCTCCTGCATCAGTTTTGCTTGCAAGGAGGTTGGTCATATGATCAATGAGTGCACGAATAGTCCCCCAATGGAGCACCGACCTTTGCGAGTAGCAGATAATGAGAAAGAACAACTACATTTAGTGGGAATAAAGCTAAATAATTGTGTGCTTTAGGAGTAATAGTCTATTTCCTTCTCCTTGAATACTAGTTAGTTTTACTTTTTTATTAGGTAGGTGGGTGCTATTAGGCAATATTTGACTTATCTTATCTTTAATGATGCATTTTCTGACTTTAATGTCTGGAGGAGAAGAGTGTAGCTTCAAAGGAACACCGCGTTTGGAGCTGATGAAAAATGAGATTGAACATAATGCATTGTCTTACTCTAGAACTGGTCCTAAAAATCTTTGGCCAAGTGTATCGAATTATGTTCTTCAACTTTCATCATCAAATGTTACGAAATCACCTGTATTATACATGTACTTCTTGGATTCTGGTGGTGGGTCCTACCCAGAGGTTATATCAAACGCCCAAGCAAACTGGTTCCGCTGCAAATCTCAAAATATCAATCCTGATTCAAGGTAGAGATAAATGACAAATAATCTCTTTTTGTTCTTTTACATCTTGATTCTTATCGATAAAAAGAGTATGCACTGAACCAAATGTTAACTCTTACTATGTTTCATTTATGCTATTGGTTGTCAGGAAATAGAAAATTAGCATTATATTTGCGTACTTGTTTGGTTTGATGGAAACTGGGAAGCTCAACTCCAGAAGTGGACTAGTCAAGTAGTGATATTAAATTCGGGAAAATGCAAAAAAAAAAAGTATTTTGCATGAAACATAAGTATTTTAATGACAATATAAAAACATGAACTTTGCATTTTGTTGTTAGTAGTCCCTTCTGGTGGTTTTCTTTTTACAGAAAATCACAAAGTTTAGTGACATAGGGGTTGGCAACAAAATGCATAAAACTTTTCTTTTGCATTAAAACAGTTAATGGGATTTCTTGCAAAATGTGCATAATTTAAGGTATCTGTACCTTTAGGCGTAACTGAATTTGTTTATGCTAAAATACCAAAAAATATGTCACAAAAAGTGCTGACGACACTTTTTGAATGTTAAAACTATATAAATGAAAATTGTGGGTACCTAAGTCAGCTAGGCCAGTTATGCCTAAATATATGAGGGACAAGCCCTTAAATAACCTCTTTTTTATCAGGCCTAGTGTGAAAAATCCCCTATACTATTCATGGAACCCCATGAGCTATTTTTAATGGAAATAAAGTAAAATAAAAAAAACTGAACTATGCATTTTGCTACATGGACTCGCTTCTGGGGTAGTGACAGAAATTCATAATTTTTAGCGACACATAATGGGGTCTTGGCAACAAATGCATAATTCAGGGTTTTCTCCCATTAAAATTGTTGACCAGAGTTTCTTGCAAAACTTAGTTTTTTTTGTTTTGTTTTTTTGTGTGAAAAAACAATGAAATTTGAGACAATCATAAATTTTGTTACTCTACTCTCTTCCACTAAATGAAGCTTATTTAATAGGGTGCCTGAGATAGTATTCTGGCATATACCGAGTAAAGCCTACAAGAAGGCTGCCCGAAGGTCTTGTGTACGCAAGAATTGCGTGGGTTCACTATTTAAGGAGAAGGTTGCTGCCCAACAAGCTGAATTCGGCATCATGAAACTTCTCGAAAAAAGACTTTCTGTCAAGGTAAATAATGTATTTATATACATCTTCACTTGCATGCATACACACAAGTTACCTGAAAGGATCGATGCTGAAGTTTTCATGAATCTTTATAATTCCATAGTCAAATGAGTTGGCTGGACTTGCATCCAATTGGTATATCTATTTTTGTGCTACTAATTTATATTTCTAAATTGCTGTTCGAAATCCTAATTGTTTTACAGGTCTGATTGTTCGGGGTTTTACGGGTCAACGAGGGAAGGTAGCAAGAAACACCAAAATATGAGGTTTTGAGTGAGGTGGTGTGTCGGAGATGGGCTTATAGAAGGTGAGTTATGACAGATTAATGAGGCTCAGATAGGGGTGGCAATTCTTAACATGCGGGTTTGATGAGTTTAGTCTTAACGAATTTGGTTCATGAACGGGATGATTCGTTAAGCACGATTATATAAATGGGTGATGCGAATACATATACGACACGAACCCTCTAAAAGTGCTCAATACATGATAATGACTCGACATGACACAAAACCAATTATACGCATTATAAGCGGGTCGAGTATTAGTGACATCAATCTCGACAAAATGCCCAATCCTTGGTTCAGAGGAAAGTAGATGATGGACAGAGAATGTTCATGGGAGCTCTTTAATGGAGGTTTGAATGTTGGTTCTTTAGGTAGTGATGTCTTAGGTGGGTTAAAATTTGTAACCCTTTTTAATGAAGTTGAGCGAGGTATATATAGTGGGATTTAAGGTGATCTGAACCGTTGATCTCCATGGTACTGTAACTATTGTTGCATGCAAGACTATTAATCTAACAAATGAAATGTTATGCCTTTATCAGATAAGGAATCAAAAGTAGGTTGGTGGTCGTTGAGGTGACATAAAGCGGGGTATTCCCCAAAAGTGGAACCCGCTCTACTAGCTCCATATAAATTAAATACATGCATTAAGATGCGAAGGCTTCTTATTCCACAACAACGAAAACATTTTTTCATTCTTTCATATACTAGAGGATTCCGCCATCCATGAAGAGGGTCCTTCCTCATTTAAAGTTGGCAATGATGGTATCCTGTGGTTTTCAAGTGGGGGTGGGATCGAGTGTTTATCAAAGGATAGTTGTTTGAAGATTCTCAAGGGGGATGAAGTTGGGTTCGTTAACCTAGTGAACCCATACTCTTTAATCCCAATCATCCAATCCTCGTACCCTCGAAACTCTCGAATGGTGACTTTCAATTGGGTGTCACAACCACTTAAGACCTACTCGACTTAAGCTAAAAAATTGTAGAGACAATGAAGCTATACAATAGTGTAAGAAACATACATGGTATTGCCACTTGATGGTTGTATGAGTTGCCTCTCGAGGAGATAATCTCGACGTTTGTTGAACCTATCTTCGAGTGTGTTGTTCACAATCTTTGAGAATGATGCCCCTGCCTTCAAAAATTGAGTAGTGCACCGTGAGATACTTGAACACTATTAGGCTTGGTTGTGATTGGTCCGAACAAGTGACCCATTGATGTGTCAGTCATGCATTGATTGGTGTACTTTATGGACCCCATTTGAACTCTACGCATCAACCAATACGATCTGATCTCAAAACTTTAGGACGATTCGAAGAAATGTGGACCTTTTTTATTCTTGAAAATGTGGGGGGAGGGGGGGGGGGGGGGGGGGGGGGTCCATTGGATGTGATTTTATAAATGTGCTAATGTGGTCTGATTGAATTATGTATTTTTTTATGGTGGTGCAGGCAGTGTTTGTAGGTCATAACCATGGCTTGGACTGGTGTTGCCCCTATAAGAAGCTGTGGTTGTGCTATGCTAGGCATACTGGTTATGGTGGATATGGAAATTGGAGTAGAGGAGCTAGAATTTTGGAAATTACTCAGCACCCCTTTTCTCTCAAGTCTTGGATTAGGATGGAAGATGGTCATTCACACAGTGAAGTCCTCTTGAGCTCATGAAGTCTTTTTTTTCAATCAAATATTCTTGTATATATAGAATAAAGATTATCAAGGCAAAGTGAAATAATCATTTTTGTTTCTTATTTAATAAAAAATCGAAAAATTGCTGTTCGTCTTCTGATGAATGACAATAAATATGCCATATAAAGTCTTTAAATTATGCATATGAATTAACAAAATCTGCATGCATTTGTACTATTCAGCACATGTATTTATTATTAGTAAGTGTAGTGCAAATGAGTTCAGTGGCTTTTAAGCCAAAAAAAAAACTATGAAAGTTTGAGGATTATTGTAACTAAGAATAATTCGCATTTATAACGGGAAAATGCTATGTGTACCAAGTTTTGTGTACTAAAGTGTTGTACTTCTAACGTATGTACAACATTTTAATACACTTGCTACAGAAAGTTGGTGTAAAAACTTGGTGCGTATAGCATTACTCTTTAGAAACTGGACAGATTGTAAGACAATAAAAATTTATTATTTTTGTTCCGTTTTTGGTTTACTTCTTTCCTTAAAAATATTTTCCCGTACAAAGCCCCGCTGACATATATTTTATAAGTTATATGTTTAGGGAATTTTGTTTAGCCTATTAGCATATAAGGTTGCATATTTACAATCTCTGCATGGGGCAGATTTTTTAAATTTTCGAGGCTAATCTTGCTTAACACTACTTGATTTTACCTTCCGTTTTAATTGGCACACTTGTTGGTCTACATGTTTTATTTGAACTTACTCTCAAGTGCGTTCAATCAGATAGTTGGAAAGAGATTGAAATTTGATTAATTTCCACAAGTTGCAAATATATATATATTGGGGGGGGGGTCTATTGGAAAAAATGAGTGCCTTGGTGAGATGCTCTTATTTTCTCGTTTCGAATCCACTTCTTTATATGGTTTCGAGTAAATGTTTTCGACTAAAAAAAAAGAAAAGTTCAAATAAATGTCTCGTTTAAGATTATTGTTCCCATAGAATTAATATAAAAAAATGAGTGCTTGGGTGAGATGCTCTTATTTTCCCGTTTTGAATTCACTTTTTTATATGGTATTTAAGTAAATGTTTTCGACTATAAAAATGAAAAGTTCGAATAAATGTCTCGTTTAAAATTATTGTTCCCATAGAATTATTCACAATCAAACAAGACACAAAAAAATACAAACAATAGTTAATAGATTTTTTTCCACGTAAAAAGCGTGTCTACTTTAAGTTTTTAATATATCTTCTATTGGAATTACTTTTCATGTTTAGTTATTCAAACAAATTTTCCAACTCAGCGTTGAGCTTGTTGCATATCCATTATAATTATAAGGCCATCTAGAATGGAGTCCTTGTTCTTTAAAGTTAGAGGAAGGTGGTTCATAGTGGGAGGAATATTGATAGGGGTGAAAATGAGTCGAGCCGAGCTTAAGATTGCTCAAGTTGGGCGTGGAATGTTTAACGAGCTTATCAATATGTTCAAGTTTGACACATTTTTCTTACGAATCGACTTAAATGAGCTTTTAGACGAATCAAGCTTGAGTAGCTTGGTTGTTTTACACTATTTTAGTAGTAGTATTAGTAATCGAACCGAATCCAAGCCAAGCTCAACCAGATGACGAGATTAAAAATGTGCTCAAGCTTGGCTCATTTATTTTGTTGGAATAAATTTTATAAAAACTACAATTTGAATTTATTGGAGGTAACTTTGAGATTAATTTTAGGTGGGACCCACAAGTCAAAAGTGACGGTTCAATGTACCTATGCGATCCTTGTCGAGAGGAGAATAGCGGGATATATTCATATTACCAAAACGATAGAGGAATGAATGAGAAATTTGGACTCAAAGTAACCCATTGGAACACATGCTATATAGTGTAGCTAGTGTAGAAGTTTTGTCCCATATTGAAAAGGTGTGGAAAAATATTGAAGTTAATATACCTCATTTGGGACTAGGCATTGGATACCTTGGGATATCTCAACTCTTTCAAGGGGAGAGGTTCTACAGTATGCATGGTTTGGCAATATTAACTTTTTGGATAAAATTTAATAGGGCTTTTGGGTTTAAATTTTGGGCTTGTTTTGATTTTTTCAACCCGAATAAGTTTTAGTTAATTAATTGAAAAACGGATTTTAATCACAACCATTGGAAGGGTTGTAACTGTTCATGATTAAATCAAAACCTTTGAAGCGTTATGACTGTTCTGAACAGTCAACACTTCATGGCTACAAATAAATAGCCCCTGCCTCGGTTTTTCCACAAGAAAAATTCCTCCCTTCTACTAATTTCGTCCTTCTTAAGCCCAGAGAGTTTATCGCCATTGTTAGTTCGTGGAACCACCATATTGCAGTGCTTCCTGTCGTGGTTGAAGACCGCTTCATCTTGGGAGACAGACGCCCATAGTTCAAGCCGTAAGCACCATAAGTGGGGGCGAATTTTATCTTAAGGAGAGATTGTTCAACATTAGACTCGGTCTTAAATTTGTTACGTGATTCCAACAATCACGAACTGCAACTGTTCTTGCTTCTGGTTTCATTCTTGAACATCATACTATTTTTTTATTTAATTCGTTTTAATTACAGTTTGGAAAATTATTTTCTACAACACTGTTTATTTTATTATATATAAAATAATAATCTTAAGACATAATTCTTTTTTATCGTTTATTATTTTTAATATTAATACATAATTATAATTTTTTATTATAACCTGGAAATTTATAAAATTGTAATTTGTTGTGTCAATTTTTTTAATATATACAAAACGTGTTTTATAATTTGAGTTTCGTATTTACATATTCTATACATTTAATAAGTGGGTTTTGTTGTTTTTTTAGAACAAAACAATGGGCTACTGAATCCTCTGAAAATGTGCAATATACTTCTCAAAATGATTTGACAGTTAGTGTTCCTACTATCGATCCTACTCATTTAACCCATGGAGAAAATCCCCTAAAGTTTGATGGTACTGATTTTAAACGTTGGTAACAAAAAATGTTGTTCTATTTAACTACCATTAATCTTGCGAGGTTTATTAATGAAGATGCTCCCGTGGTTAATGAAACTAAAACGGATAAGACAACTGTGCTAGTCGTAGAAGCATGGAAATATTCGGATTTTATTTGCAAAAAATATATCCTTAATGGATTAGAGAATACACTTAATAACGTATATAATCCAATCAAAACTGTTAAATTGTTATGGGAGTCTTTTAATAAAAAAATATAAAACCGAGGATGCCGGTATGAAGAAATTCACGGTCAGTAGATTTCTCGAGTATAAAACGATGGATTCAAAGATTGTCATAAGTTAAGTTCAAGAGCTTCAATTAATTTTTCATGAAATACTTGCTGAAAATATGGTCCTAAGTGAAACATTTCAAGTTGTTGCGGTAACTGAAAATTACCTCCATCTTGGAAAGATTTCAAAAATTATTTGAAGCATAAACAAAAGGAAATGGGACTTAAAGATTTAATTGTTCGGTTAAGGATAGAAGAAGATAATCATAAATTTGAAAAGAAAAATGGTAAGCATGCTATGTCGGCAAAAGAAAACGTTATTAAGGACGGGCACAGATTTAATAAAAAGAAGAAGCACAAAAATGAAGGCACGAGTCAACAAGGAGGTGCCAACAAAAAGTTCAAAGGAAAATATTTTAATTGCAACAAAGAAGGTCATAGGCACAAGGATTGTTGCAAGCCGAAAAAACAAGAGAATTTCAAGAAGAAAGCACCACAAGCTAACATGACAGAAGTTGATGCATTGTCTGGTGATGTTCCAACATGTCTTTCTCCGCGATTGTCTCTGAAGTAAATTTGGTGGGCAACACTAAAGAATGGTAGATTGATATAGGAGTTGCACGACATGTGTGCTCGGATAAAAATATGTTTACAGACTATCAACCAATTTCAAATGGAGATCAACCATTTATGGAAAACTCTTCATCATCGAAGGTTGAAGACCAAGGCAAAGTCATGTTAAAAATGACATCAGGAAAGCATCTTGCCCTCAATGAAGTGTTACATGTCCCTGACATTCAAGTAAATCTCGTTTCTGGATTTGTTTTGAACAAGAATGGATTTAAGCTTGTCTTTGTTGGAGATAAATTTGTACTCTCCAAAGATGGAATGTATGCAGGGCGTGGGATGCTCAAAATGAACGTCATGACTTATTATTAATAATAATAATAATAATAATAATAATAATAATAATAATAATAATAATAATAATAATAATAATAATAATAATAATAATAATAATAATAATAATAATAATAAGTGAATGTGACAAATATGTTTATGTCAAAATCAATCGAAGGGAACATGTCATTGTATGTCTATATGTAGATGATATGCTAATCATCGGTAGTAATAATGATGTCATTAATGCTACCAAGCAAATTTTGATTAGTAGATTTGAAATGAAAGATATGGGTCTAGCAGATGTTGTACTAGGAATTAAGATTACTAGAACTTTCGAAGGATTAAGTTTGTCTCAATCTCATTATGTTGAGAAAATCCTTCAAAAATATAATAAACATGAACCAAATCTAGTAGGAACACCTATAGACCCAACTCTTCACCTAACAACAAACAAATGTGAAAGTATATCTCAATTAGAATATTCTCATATAATTAAAAGTTTGATCTATCTATTAAATTGTACTCAACCGGATATAGCATACTCTATAAGTAAGCTAAGTCGATATATAAGTGATCCTAGAAAAAAACTATTAGAAAGCATTAGTAAGAGTTTTTAGATATCTTAGATACTCTTCAAAGAATGGACTGTAATACAAGTTATATCCAGGTGTACTTGAAGGATATAGTGACGCGAATTGGATATCCGATTCAAATGATTCAAAATCCACAAGTGGATATCTGTTCACTCTCGGGGGTGAAGTCAAGTCTTAAAAATCCTCTAAGCAAATGTGCATTGAAAGATCCATTGTGGAATCCGAATCCATTGCTTTAGACAAAGCAGGGGAAGAAGCAGAATGGCTTTGAAACTTCCTTGAGGATATTTTAATTTCGCCAAAGCTTGTACCACCTATTATAATACATTGTGATAGCCAGTCTGCGATTGGAAGGGCACAAAATAGTAACTATGATGGTAAGTCACGACATATACGTCGTGGACATGAAACTGTTAGACAATTACTCTCAAATGGAATTATTTTCGTTGACTAGGTAAAGTCAAAGGAAAATATTGCGGATCCACTAACAAAAGGTATATTTGGAGAGCAAATGGCAAGTTCATCACGAGGAATGGGACTATAGCCTGTTAAAAACTAAAAAAAAGTCGCCTTAATGGAAACCCAATTTAAATGACTGGAGATCCCCAAGAAATAGATTCAAAGGGACAACCTAATTTTGTGTGACTCAGCTAGCACTAATAAAATTAATTACTTTATTCCATTCCTAACATGAGTCAGTGCATAAATTGTAACGTGTATTAGGATAAACTATGTTTTTAATGATTTCTATATCTTGAATATAATGGTCAAGTGAGGTATTAGCAGGATACTCTTTATAGAAATCACCTATACGAGTGAGAAGGGGTCGTTTCTACGAGAATGACGAAGGCTAAATTCTCTAACACGCTCATGAAACCAGGAGGTGTTCAAGGACAAAATGGGCACAACAATGAGAACTTGAAAAGGAGTTGTGTGAATTCTATTGTCTCAGTTTGCACAAAAAGTTTGATCAATTCAAGACATCGCGTTCATTGATCAGCTAGTAAACTCGATAGTATTTCAGTAGAAAGGATTCAAGGCCACAAGTTATCCTTTCGATATAGTGTCTTTCCTCCGTACTCTCTTTATACTTGTCTCTATATCCGTTTGATTCTTTTCACCCAAATTTCATTCATGTGGGGGATTGTTGGAATAAAATGTATAAAAGCTACAATTTGAATTTATTTGAGGTAACTTTGAGATTAATTTTAGGTGGGGCTCACAAGTAAAAAATAACGGATCAATATACCTACGCGATCCTTATCGAGAGGAGAATAGCGGGGTATATTCATATGATCAAAACAATTAAGGAATGAATGAGAAATTTGGACTCAAAGTAACCCATGGAACATAAGCTATATAGTGTAGCTAGTGTAGAAGTTTTCTCCCACATTGGAAAAGTGTGAAAAAGTGTTGAAGTTAATATACCCCAAAGTTGAGACTAGGCATTGGATGCCTTAGGGTATCCCAACTCTTTGAAAGGGATAGGACCTACACTATGCATGGTTTGGCTTTGGGAAAAAAGTCCACACGCGCGCACGCTGTCACCGCCGTCCATCCGGCCCGGCCCGTGCCCATGTCTGTGGGTCGTGGGTCTTTCCTGAATAAATATTAACTTTTTAGACAATTAAAAAACGGGATTTAATCACAACCATTGGAAGGATTGTAACTGTTCATGACTAAATCAAAGCCTTTGAAGGGTTATGACTGTTTTGAATAGCCAACACTTCAAGACTAAAAATAAACAGCCCCTGCCTCAGTTTTTCCACAAGAAAAATTCCTCCATTCTACCAACTTCATCCTTCTTAAACCCAAAGAGTTTATTGCCATTGT
The DNA here is from genome assembly GCA_949130495.1 of Sambucus nigra. NCBI lineage: Eukaryota > Viridiplantae > Streptophyta > Magnoliopsida > Dipsacales > Adoxaceae > Sambucus > Sambucus nigra. The sequence goes on along the minus strand of OX422222.1, from coordinate 441,222,284 downwards.
TAGTTCGTGGAGCCACCATATTGCAGTTCTTCCTGTGGTTGTTGAAGACCGCTTCATCCTGGAGACAGACGCCCATAGTTCAAGTTGTAAGCACCATAAGCGGTGGCAAATTATGTCTTAAGGAGAGATTGCTCAACATTCGACTCGGTATTAAATTTTTTTACGTGATTCCAATAATCAGGAACTGTAAGTGTTCTTGCTTTTATTTCCATTCTTGAACATCATATTGTTTTCTTTAATTAATTTGTTTTAATTACAATTTGAAAAATTATTTTCTACAACATTGTTTATTTTATTATATATAAAATTAAAAAATTTATGAGCATGTATCGATCTATATTTTATTCAAATACGAGTCAAGCTCGAGTAGCTCTTATTCCCCCCAAAAAAATGGGCCCCGGCATTTCAGATGCACAAGCTTTAGTAGTCTGAGACCCAGATGTGTAACAACCTCATGTCTAAGTATACACAAAATTTAACAAGTTCTTTTATTTATTCTCAAGAAATTTCAAATACATTTTTTCATTTTACCCGTTTAAATCTTGTACACACAAAAATTGCCCTTTCTCTTCTTATAATGGTTGGATAGTGACATTTTAAGTAATTCTCATACCATGCCATTGTGGATGGACTAATAAGTCTATGCATACTAAATTTATCCCAAGATTGTCTTTCAAATGCATTGAAGTGGTATAATGTTGGTGTAAGTACAACTCTATAATGCACAAGTGATGTTAACTTGAGATAAAAACTTAGTACTTATAGCATTACTCTTATAATTATCGAAGTATTATTTTTACATGGTCCATGAGTTTTCTTTTCTCAAGTAGTTCACACATACCCTTGCACCCTGCTCATTTTGTCCAGTTTCCCAAGGTACATACAAATACATACACTATTAGGGTGTGTTTTGTTACAAAGGTTAAAATAAGATTAAATTATCGGTTATTTTTCATTAATTAGAAAAGGAGTTAAGGAAGAGACAAGTGCGTTAGAGACCGTCGCTAGATGGGTTAGAGTTTGGGGCTATCTCGAGGGAGAGTGGTGAGATATTAGAGAGACCTTTTTCGGAGTAGGAAGTGGTTTTAGTGTTTAAAGTATATGAGGGGGGATAAGGCATCGGGACAAAATGGATTCTTGATGGCTTTCTTCCAGCAGTGTTGGTATGTGATGCGATATGAGGTAATAGCCTTTTTTGGGGACTTTCATATGAGTGGGAGGTTTTAGCGATGCTTGAATGCTTCCTTTATTGCTTTGATCCCCAAAAATAGAGGGGCGATAGATATAAGGGATTTTCGGCCAATTAGTTTGGTAGGAAGCATTTATAAGTTATTATCTAAGGTGTTATCGGTCAGACTGAGGAAGGTACTAGACCCCATTGTTTTCAAGGCTTAGAAGGCTTTGTGGGCGGAAGGAAATTTTGGATGCAGCTTTAGTGGATGGTAAATGTGTGGAGGCAATATTGAAAAGTGAGGTTCCAGAATTTATGTGTAAACCTGATATCGAGAAGACGTATAACCATGTGAAGTGTCATTTTTGTTTGATATACTAGGAAGAATGGGGTTTGGCCAAAGGAAGCGTTTGTGAATGAAGAGTTGCATTACCTCGGTTATGTGTTCGGTGTTGGTGAATAGATCACAGGTGGGCTTCTTTCATAGTTCACAGGGATTACGATAGGGAGATCCACTCTCGCCTTCTCTTTTTCTTCTGGTGATGGAGGGGTTGAGCAGGCTTTTGACTAAGGCGATGGAGGTGGGTGGGCTAAGCAGTTTTGAGGTGGGGGATTAGGGAGGCTCTATGTGCCGAGTTTTTTCATCTCTTATTTGTCGACGATACTATCATTTTTTGTGGAGCGGAGGAGGCTCAAGTGAGAAGTCTCAAGTTCATTTCGATGTGTTTCAAGGCAGTTTCAAGATTGCATATCAATGTGGGCAAATGTGAGATGATTTCGGTAGGGGGACTGGGTGGATTAATGTTCTGGCAGAGGTGATCGGGTGTAGAGTGGGTTTTTTCTCATCTACTTATTTGGGTCTTCCGTTGGGCGTTTTGTTCAAATATAAGGCCATCTGGGATTTGATTATTAAGAGGGTGGAGAGGAGGTTGGAGGATTGTGTTATTTTTCTAAAGGGGGTAGATTGACATTAATAAAGAGCACCCTTTTTAGTACACCAGCCTATTACATGTCCATTCTTTCATTGTCGATTTTCGCTCGTGGGAAGCTGGACAGGTTAATGAGGAATTTCTTGTGGAGTGGGAATGAAGATGGATTCAAGCATAGGGAGAGGGTTAGGTTTTGGAGAGACATTTGGGGGGGTGGATAGATCATTAGAGGATATGTTACCAGCGTTATTTCACATGGCGAGTGAAAGGGAAAGATCGGTGTCAAGACATGTGTAGAGGGATGGAGACATAAGGGGGTAGAATCCTAGGTTCAGAAGGAGACTCAGGGATTAGAATTGAAGGATGCGGAGGAACGGTTTGATTGGTTGCGTAGGAGGGGCTTTCCTCAAGGCGGAGAGGATTGTGTGTGGTGGAGTGGCAGTAAGAAAGGGATATTCTTGGTGCGATCTTATTATGCGGAGTTAGTAGCCAGAGGCGGGGTTGACTTTCGTTGAAAAAGAACTTGGCGTACGCGTGCCCCACCAAAAGTGGCTTTTTTGCCTAGACAGTAGTGATACGAGCAATCATGACGATGGATGGGCTAATTAAGAGAGTTAAGGCACTTGACAAGTAGGTGTTGGATGTGTAAGCCGGAAGAGGACACGGTAATTCATTTGTTATTGCATTGTTGGGCTGTTAGGGGACTATGGAAGATCATTTATTCCATATTTAAGGTGAAATGGGTGTGTGTTAAGTCACTGAGAAAAGAGATGGCAGCTTGGGGTTATGGAGGGAAGTTTGAGCCATGTGGAGAATGGTTGCTTTATATATATTTTTGGACGATTTGGATTGAGAGTAATATGAGGTGCTTTGATGGTGAAGAGATTGAGCCAGCTAGATTTCGATACAATCTTTTGAGCTCTTTGCATGTGTGATTCAAAGAGGAGTCACACTCCTCGCTCTGGTGCATGTTAGATTTTTTGGGTGAGTTGACGATGGGAAACTGATTGTTGATTTTCTAGGTATACTCTAGTATAGAGGGGAAGTTGGGAGGATTTGTGTCTCCCCATCCCCATTTCCATCTTTTTTGTTTCTGGTCTATGGCTAGACATTTGTATATTTCTTGTATACGAAATTCCACCCCCTTAAGCGGCTTCATTAATATACTTTACTTTTTAAAAAAATATTTGTTCTCTCTCCACGTGAGTAGGTGTTGTATGTATTGGTGGGGGGATTAATTGTATGAAAAAAAATATCCCAAAAAATTATTCAAGTAATTTATTACCATTTTCTCAACGTTTCAGGTGTGTTCGATTACCAAGTTAGTGCAAAAATGGAAAAGCTTCATTTTTATAAAATGTTAAGGGGTTAAAAGTTATAAAAATATATGAGTGTTTTATAAATATATTCTTACTTTGGAGGGTTTCAATAAAATTCAATTCTGGAGGTTAGGTAAGAATTGAAATCGATGAAAAATGATAAATAACAGAGATGATCACGCCGAATAACTCGTCAATTCTTATGTAGATTTTTCAACTTTTTAAAATATGGAACGCGACACTCATAAAAATAAAATATTACTCTTTATGAAGTTTATTATCAATCGTATTTATGTTTTTGTTGTAAATTTGTAACACACAATACACGTATGCATTAATCTATACCTTTACAAATAACAATAATATTGATAGTGTTCATCTAAGAAAAACATGAATGGAAAATTTGATTTATGTTCCATAATATGTACTTTTTTATTAGATTAAGACAGGATGTAAAGATTTTAAGATAAGAAAAAGTTCAGCAGTGATGTGTTGTGTTTCAGTATGGTCCTATGTTGAAATGTATACGTGAATTATTATAATGTGTACATAAATCAGTGCACAAGATAACATATAATGTATACATGGGAGTGTGTGACTTTAGTGTCAAAAAATATGGCAATGGGTTATAGTGAAAAAATCTTATATTGATTAGAAATTTAATTGTGAAGCTCCTTGTTATTCACAGAAGGGTGATGATAACTTATATCCTAAAAACATGGTCAGAACCTAAAAATAGTAAAAAATAAAGTTTGATATACATCTATTAGGTATAGATATTCCAGAGTGAATCTTATTCTTACTATTTTGAGGGTCAAAACATGTGTTCATTTTCCTTCATGATCATGTACTGAAATATTATACAATGTAGTTTTATGATAGTAAAAAACAATCTAAAGCACTGCCACATTATTTTCTATAACTTGTGGAGCAACTTATTTGTGCACAAAGTATCTTCCTTAATTTAATAATTTTGGTGTAGTGATAAATTTGAAATTTTTATTCATTTTAGGTGTTTGTTGAAATCGGCTAACACATTCAAACTAGCTTTTGTCATAAAAATCCATCTCCAATTTGCAAAATGAATGTTTAGCCATTTTACAAGATATTTTGAAATGGCCCTACTCTAAATGTTTGATGCTAAGAGTATCCACAATGGTAGGAGATGCATGGAGTGGGGGGGGTTATTAGTGTAGAAAAGGCAAGAGAATTGATAGAGTTTATAAATTTGTGAAATTTTATATATAATGGGAATTTTCTTCAGATTCTTATGAGCTTTTGAAATCCGTACTAACAATAATAACTCCCATACCATTTGAAATTTGTTTCTATGTTTGAAAATCTATACAATTGTTTTTAGTTCCAACGAACTAATAATGCCCGTGGGGACGAAAACCACACTTGCAACCATCCACATATTATATCTTTTTTTTTAAATCCACATATTAGAGCATGCGCAGTGATGGAGGAAGTGGACAACGAATTAGGTAAATTTGGAGAACAAGCCATTTTCAATGGTGGGTAGAAATGAACAAAATTTGTATCAGAATTTGTAAGAGTTCTCTAAATTTAGAGAATGTTTACCCGACCTGTAAAGTTGCTACGAACTTCATTTGTCCGTATCAAATGCGTATCAATTGCTACGAACAAATGAAGCTCGTATCAAATCTAAATAATCAATTTTTATTATATATTTAGATTCTTACAAACTACATTAGATTGTAAAAATTCATGCGAACTAATGTAATTTGTACAAACTTCTAACTTCCATAAAACTCAACTCCTTTTTCTTATCACCATTGTTGAAACTTGCTCCCATGAAAGGTAAGTGGACACTTTGGATTTGCATATTTACTTGTTCAAAGCATCCAACATTATGGATGCTCTTATAGTCTTCATTGTGGAGATTTGATTTATATATTTGGAAATAGTGTTAAAGCATTAGATAATAATAGTTCTTCTTATATCATATTCTTAAACCAAACAGAAAATGCCTCAACAGGTGTCAACCATGATGAATTCCTATTTCACCATAATATACGGAGCTTTGCAAACCCAGTTAACTGTTGGAGATTTTATAAAATAAGTGAGTAAGAGTTTTGGGTGTAAGAGCTTAAAGAGCTTGTCCCACATTGGAAGTGTGTGGAAGAGGTGGGAAGCTAACCCAAATATAAAAGGGGATAGTGTCCCACATTGGAAAATGTACAAAGCTAAGTGTCACCACTAAGCTATAAAAGGGGTGGGCAACCTTTGAGTCCCACATTGGAAAAATATTAAGAATTTGTGCACTTAATAAGTACAAATGGAAGATGAAGAGTTAATTCATCTAGCATTTAAGAGACTATTCAAGAGACCTCAATACGGTGCGAAGCACCGTACGCACACGCACAAGCGCGCACGTGCGGGTACGGGGCAGTGGGCTGTAGAGGCGCTAGTGGTGCACTTTGCACTTCGCACGCCGCGTGTCCGCAGTGGTTGCCGGGATTCGTCCGGCTCAGGCGCGGTCACTTTTTAGTTGACCCGTGCAAAATCGATTCGGTATTAATTGTACCTGTTCGGAAATGACTTAAGACTGTTGGTAATTAACAGTCATACCATTTCGAAATTGATTAAGACTGTTAATCCAACAGTCATAACTCTTGAAGACAAAGCCTTCCATTATCTATAAATAAAGGCTGCCTAAAACGAAATTACATTGATAACAAAAACTCAGTTTCAGATTTCCAAACCCTGCTATTACTCTCTTACAATTTTCAGGAGATACAAATTCTCTTATTCTGTTTTGTGCACAGAAACAGAATAAGAACTTGATTAACTGTTCTTCGCTGTTGCATCCAAGGGATCTCTTCAAATATACAAGTTGCAGGCAGTGCAAGCTGCTTCATTGTATCTTGAGTACGGATTTGCGGATTCTCGTTTGTATACCGAAGTTATTCGTGTGGGGCAAATACTGTATTTAGGAAAGTGACATCACGCCTTGAAGATTCATAAAGTTACATTGTTGTATTAAAGTTGACATTGTTGTGATACAATAAAGAGTTCTATTTCTGCATTTGCTACATAATTTTCAAAATTAACTTGGTTTTGACAAGTGGAAATGCGATTCCAATTTGGTATGATAATGCGGTATGAATAGAACTGCTCATTAGATAATATTAAACATACGGGCATCATTGTGGATGCTCTAAAATAGAGTGAATTACCTATGTGGCACCTGAAATATCCAAATCGCTTTTAGTGAGTCCTTAAAGTATTTTTTTTATGTTCCTATTAATCCCCTAAAGTATCTACATGGTGTCAGTTTGATCTTTCCATCCATTTTGACCGTTAACTTTAACGGAATTAGAGGGTAAAAATGGTATTTTGGACCGACAGTATTTAAAATAACCCTTAAAAGGTTATTTTATGCCTTAGATAATTAAATAAAACTTAAAAATTATTTCTTATTAAAATTGACGTAAAAAAATATTTATAAAATTACTTTTGTACCACATTTATCTATCAAAATAAAAATTTCTTATTTAGAATCGTTTTATTTATAAAAAAAAGCTTCTTGTTAAAAATTATTTTTACTTATAATTTTTATATAAAACTAGTTTATTTATAGAAAATATATAATTATTCTATTTTTTGTCCCAGTTTATTTATTAAAAAAAATATTTTTTGTTGTCCTAGGTTTTATAAATTTAGAAAAAATATATACTTTTTTAGTCCCAATTTCTTATTAAACCTGATATAAAACAGTTTTGTATTCGTAAAATTGTTTTTATACTAGTTATATTTATTAAAAAAATAGTTTATTATCTATTAAAAATACAAAAAACTACCTTATTGGTTCTCTTTTTGTCATAGTTTAATTTATTCAAAACAATTTTTTATTCCTTTATGTTTTTATTTTAAAAAAAAATAGTTTTTTTAGTTCTCTTTTGTTCCTATTTTTATTTATAAGAGAATAAAAAACAAGTTTGTTTGTTTTAATGTTAAAAACTACGACAAAAAGAATAAAAAAAAAATAGTTTCTGTAAATAAAAACAGGAATGAATAAAAAAAAATTAAAAAATAAACTAAGGCAAAAAGAGAACTAAAAAAGGTAGTTTTTTGCCTTTTTAATAGATAAGAAACTATTTTCTTAATAAATAAAGTTGGGATAATAACAACTTTACAAATATGAAACACTTTTATATCAAGTTTAATTAGCAATTGAGACAAGAAAAGAGTGTATATTTTTGTTTTTTTTTAATTGATAGAAAATGGGATGACAAAAAAAGTTCTTTATAAATAAAAGCTGGGACAAAAAATAGAATAAAACTAAAAAAAATTCTGTAAATAAACTAGTTTTAAAAAAAAATTACAAGTAAAATAAATTTTATTTAAATATTTTTTTTAAATTATTATTTTTTATTTAAATATAAGAATTCTAAATAAGAAATTGTGATTTAGATAAATAAAAGTGGTACAAAAACAATTTTACAAATAATTTTTTTATATCAAGTTTAATAAGAAATAATTTTTTAATAAATATTTAATTATCTTGGGCATAAAATATGTAAGGACATTATTTCCATACTCCGTAGTTTACATAGGATATGTCATATACCACTACAACCGTCGAAGAAGCTCGCGTTCATTTGTTAAAGACGGCGGATCCGAATTTCAAGCACACTTCAATATATGCGCAACATGAGGTACAATTTCATTATAATGAGTTTAAGTTTCGTAAATGGTTTACATTTATATTGGGATATTTTTCGAAACTAATTTTGAACAAAATGAGGTGTTTTTTAAGTCAAAATATTTTTTCAAGACCTGTAGGCGGGCTTTTAAAAATAAAATTTTCTCGCTCGTCGTTCAAGCGAAAAGGCAATGTCGTTCAAACGACACCTTCTAACAACATACAATGTCATTTGAAGGGTCATTTGAAGCTTGCATCAAACGAACCTGTACTGTTTTAGTTTTTAACTGGTCGTTACTAACGACATAAGATGTCATTCAACGACATGAAGATGTCATTTGAAGTCGTTCAAACGACCTGCGCCGCCTCAACTTTTTTGTTCAGCTATAAATACCTGCTTTTGAGACCTATTTCATTAAGACTTTTTGCAAAACGAAACTACATCTTGGCAGACCTTTTAGTCTTTAAATTTTAGCGCTTTTATGTTTTTATTCACCAAATCCAATCCCAATTCTTTGTGAATCAATTTGTGGGACCCAAATACTTCTATTGAAGTTTGTTCTTGTGGAGTTCCATCTCTACTGTTGGATTGGTAGCTCTAGAAGGAGTTGTTTGCAGACGATTGCGATCACTTGAGAAGACTAGAGGGTATTCCTTACTCGAGACAGAGCTACGGTTCTTGTGGGTTCTTGCAGGAGTCCATTGCTAGTTTCGAGGTTCCAGCCTATGTGAATTTGCTGCGGTAGATTCATTGCAGATTTCTGTAAGTGTGTTGTACGTTGCGATTTGCAAACATTTATATAAATAAAGGTTTTGTCCTTTCGGGGGATTTTTTCTGAAATTAGTGTGTCCAGCAATTTGTGATTGTTTTTTATGGCATGATTGATTTATTCACATAGATGCATGTTTTAGGGTTTAATTAATTTGGATCAATTATTGACATCTAGTTAAATAAGTTTAAAGTTTGGAAATTTGCTAATTAAATTGATAATCGATATTGCACGGCATCCTCAAATTGGTATCAGAGCAGGTTACTCTAAATTATCGAGTAATCATTTTTCGTAAAAAAATTTGTGATATCGATTTTTTTTGAAAAATTTCGCAATTTTTTCGATAGATAACTTATATAATCGGATGTCCGTTTTTTATGGCACTAATTACGCCCATTGGAAAGATCGCATGAAGTCTTCATTAAAGTCTATCGATGAGCGTGGTTGGATTGTTTGTGAAAGAGGGTGGACTCCTCCCACTGTAACCGTTAATAATGTGACAAATCTTAAACCCGTATCAGACTGGACTAAGGATGAATTTAAATGAAGCATACATAATTCTCGTGGGCTAAGTGCAATTTTTGGATCCATCACACCCGACGAGTTCCGACGCATCATGATGTGTACCACGTCAAAGGAAGCATGGGATGTTCTTCAACTTACCCATGAAGGCACAAATGGAGTGAAAGAATCTAAATTATAAAATTTAACTACTCAATTTGAAATAATAACCATGCTTGAATCTGAATGTTTTGATGAGTTTTATGCTCGTTTGTCTGATATTGTCAATACTAGTTGTAATCTTGGTGAACACATTCTTGATGCACGAGTAGTTAAAAAGATTTTGAGATCATTACCTAAACGTTTTATTCCTAAAGTCATTGTGTTGAATTCCTTAGGAAATTTGAGCAACCTTAAGTTAGAAGAACTGGTAGGAGACCTCCAGGCATATGAAATTGACATGTTTTCTGACACTGTCAAGCCTAAGGATAAAGGGATAGTACTTAAGGCCCAGTCTAGAAAAGGTGAGAAAGTGTCTAAGAAAGAGAGAAAAAAAGAGAGTTTATGAGTCCGAGTCTAAGGGAGATTTTGATTTTGATGATGTGGCCATGCTTGCTAAAAAAATTATTGAGAATTAAGGTAAAGGTCATGTTCCTTCCTATATTTAGATTTTTAGGACAATGATTTTCAAATTTATAAATCTAGTCCCTGTGGTACAATAGCATTTATAAATCTACTCCCTGTGATACAATACACTTTATTTTTTTGGTCCGCGCCAGCGACACTATTTTTCACCATTTTTCATTGTGTTTTTAGTACAGGGACTAAATTTATAAAATTATATGAAGCGTCCTATTTTTATATACTTTAAGCATTATGAGGACCGTTTCCCAAAACCCCCAAAAAATTAAAAAGTTTCTCAGATTTTTGAAAGAAAATTCTTCCAATAAAAATATCTTTAAAAAAAATAAAAAGAAAGGAGATGCCAAAGAGAGCGGTGAGAAAGATGAAGAGGAAGAGGAGAGATGTTTTGAGTGCGAGGGCAAAGGGCACAAAGCGTTTGAATGTCCCACCATGCTTAAGAGAAAGGGCAAGAAAATTTTCATGCCAGCCTCTCTTAGCGATATTGACGAGGAAGTGAAAGATTTTGGGGATGAATCATCACATGGTATGTGTGTTTTCTTTATGGCAAGTCACGTAAGTACATCTAGTTTGTCCCACGATGATGAGGACCCCCGTGTACGTGAGAGCCCCGATGATTATTTGAGTGTTTCAAGTGAGTGTGAAATTGAGGTTGAAAGTGAGGGTGAAAGTGAACTCCAAAAAGCGTTTAGAGATTCATATGCCGAGACCTTAAACACAAAGAAGTTGAATAAGGAGTTAGGTCTTAAGGTGTTATATTTGGAGAGAGAGAGAGAGAGAGAAGTTTTGATGGGATTTGAGGCGACGGCGAGTCAACTCGAGAAGATAAAGGTTTATTTGAGTCAGCACTTAATCGTCGTAGGTTGGGAAAAGAGTGAACTTGAATCCCGTGTGTCCCAACTCGAGAGATCTCGAACGTGCTCGGGAGGTCATTGTTACTATAGAGGACACATCTAATGAGGTTGGTAAGATGCTCCTCGGTCCCGCTTTGGGTAATGTTGAGAGATTACGAATAGGTCATGACGGTGCGTCTACTTTCCATGTTGCACCCGAGTCGATTTCCGAGTTTGTGATAGATCCACATGGCTCTCAACCCAACCCACCTAGGCGTCCGTTACTCGATAGGAGAGCGCATCCTAGAAGATTTGAAAGAGGTGTTCCTAGGACCGTGTATGTTTGTTCCCATTGTAAGAAGAGAGGACACCTTAGGGAATTCTGTTTTAAGTTGGGTAGTGTGTCACATAGAGTTTTACCATGTGTTCCCACACACGCATCCACGCATGATACTTTACCTGCTTCGGGAGATTACATGAGAGAGTTTGCATATTTTCGAGAGCAAGTTAAGTTTTTAGTCAAGACTTCACATGATTTGATGGATGTTTTTCATAGGATGTCACCACCTTTGGAAAACTCCTCTGCACCTAATGGTTAAGGTTTAGACTTGTTTGCTAGCATAGGATGATTTTCATGACGATATTTTTTCCTATTGCTAGTGTGTACCACTTATTTATTTATTTTTTTTCATTTTGATATATTTTTCAAAAAATCAAAAAGATTTTTGTTTTGGAAAAAATTTGAAAAATACAAAAAAAATTTCTTTTTTTTTTTAGAAAAAATTGAAAAAGCCAAAAAGATTTTATTTTGATAAAAATTTTGGAAAAAGACAGATTTTTGTATATTGTTTTAAACCGTTTATGGATGGACTTTTAAGATGACCAAGTCACAACATCATTCCATATCTATATGACTATTCGATATTGTTTTGAGATGATATATCATTCATCCATGTGCTTTATAATGTTTGAAGTCATTAAGATGAGATTTAAGATTACTTTCTACATATTTGACTCATGATTTCCTTTAATGCACACTTGCACGGATTTGCTTGATTATTGTACTTATCAATTATATGTTGGTCAAAGTGTTTCCATCTCAATCCTGTCTTTAAAACGAACCATATGCGATAAAACTTGACAATGAAAGTAGTGCATGTAAGAACCGTTGCCCGTGAGGAATTTGTTTAATTTGAAAAAAATGATGAGTGAAAAAGGGGAAGGGCTACGTAAGGTACACGTGTCTTTTGCGATTAAGCCATCGTTTATATCGAACCTAAAAAAGTGTGGCATTGTAAAAAGTAGTCGAGGTCCAAAAAGTTTGAAAAGAGCCAAAAAGGTGTGGCGTTATAAAAAGTTGACAAGGTCAAATTAGTTTAGTTTGATATGATCATTCAAAAGAAAAGAATTGAATAGAAAAATATGATCATTATCTTATATTTGAGGGAGTTTGGTTGGAAATATATCAACGGGTTTGCACATCCCGACAAAGTCTTAAAAAAGTATCAAATAGTTTTAGACGTTATTGGTGTGGAAATCATTTTAAACATTGATGTGTTGATTTGATTGAGTCGATGTCATTTGAATTCAACAATTTTTACATCTAAGGTTGATTGTGAAGTTCATTCGTTAGGAGTATCCATATTCATCATATACATTTAGTATGTATGATTGAGTTGATTTACCTATTGAATATGTTCAAACCCATTCGGTTTCCACGATTTGGTTATCTTAGTGTAAATTCATGGTGTGTGTTGTTTTTATAAATTTTCTTTGCTTAAAAAAATTAAAAAATCAAAAAGAGCTCGTAAATATTTTTCACTTTATTCTTGCATGATCGTTATTGATGTATTCGTGATGATTTTCTTGATTGTGACACTCCGTGCTTATTTTTGTGTGTATTCTTTTTCTTATCTATTTCGGACAAATAAGAAGGTGAAAAACAAATTATGAATTATGGGGGAGTGAGAGTTTTAATTATGGGGGAGATTTGAGATTTATTTTATTTGCTTTGCTTTATGTTTATCTCATTTCAAACTTGATACGTCACGAAGGTATTCGTTTTGTTTATTGTGTGTAGAACTTTGATGATCACTTGGAAAGCACACAAAAGAAGCGCAGGGAAAGCAAAGAGATGTGATTTGAAGAATTTTCAAAGTTGAAGGTTTTTGAAGAATTTGAAGACTTGCATTTTTATACCTTTTAGCTTAGGGGTTGCATGGGAGGGTATTGGATTCGTATAGGATTTTTTATTTTGATAATTCGAATATTTTTATTTTGTACCGACATAGACATAGGGGGAGATTTGTAAGGACATTATTTCCATAGTCCGTAGTTTACATAGGATATGTCATATACCGCTACAACCATCGAAGAAGCTCGCGTTCATATGTTCAAGATAACAGATCCGAATTTCAAGCACACTTCAACATATGCGCAACATGAGGTACAATTTCATTAGAATGTGTTTAAGTTACGTAAATGGTTTACATTTATATTGGGATATTTTTCGAAACTCATGTTAAACAAAATGAGGCGTTTTCTTTAAGTCAAAATATTTTTTCAAGACCTGTAGGCGAACTTTTAAAAATAAAATTTTCTCGCTTTTATCGTTCAAACGACAGCTTCTAACGACATGCAATGTCGTTTAAAGGGTCGTTTGAAGATTGAATCAAACGAACCCGTACTGTTTTAGTTTTTAACTGGTCGTTTGTAAGGTCGTTACTAATGACATAAAATGTCGTTCAAACGATATGAAGATGTCGTTTGAAGTCATTCGAACGGCCTGCACCACCAATTTGTTTGTTCAAGTATAAATACTTGCTTTGGAGACCTATTTCATTATGACTTTTTGTAAAACGAAACTGGATCTTAGCAGACCTTCTAGTATTCAAAGTTTAGGGCTTTAAATATTTTTGAATCACCAAATTCAATCCCAAGTTTTTGTGAATCAATTTGTGGAACCCAAATACTTCTATTGAAGTTTGTTCTTGTGGACTGTCATCTCTACTGTTGGATTGGTAGCTCTTGAAGGAGTTGTTTGCTGACGATTGCGATCACTTGGGAAGACTCGAGGGTATTCCTTACTAGAGAAAGAGTTGCGGTTCTTGTGGGTTCTTGTAGAAGTCCATTACTGGTTTCGAGGTTGCGGCATATGTAAGTTTGCTGCGGTAGATTCATTGCAGATTTCTGTAAGTGGATTGTACTTTGCGATTTGCGAACATTTATATAAATAAAGGTTTTGCCCTTTCGAGGGATTTCCCTAAAATTATTGTGTCCAGTAATTTGTGATTGTTTTTTATGGCATTATTGATTTACTCACATAAATGCATGTTTTATGGTTTAATTAATTTGGATAAAAAATTGACATCTAGTTAAATAAGTATAAAGTTTGGAAATTTACAAATTAAATTGATAATCGATATCTCACAGCATTCTCAAAATAACCCTTTAAGGGTTATTATAATTACCATTGGTCCAAAATACCATTTTCACCCTCTAATTCCATTCAAATTAACGATCAAAATGGATGGAAGGGTCAAACTAACACCATATAAATGCTTTAGGGGCTTAATAGAAACAAAAAATATTTTAAAGCCGAAATGATTTGTGTACTTTAGGGATGCATAGGTAATTCGCTTCTCTATAATAATATAAGGTTAATCCATAAGTGTACAAAATCCTTAGGTCTCATCTGACACGGGAGATAAGGTGGGATAGGATAATACTATCCCACATCATTTTTTACGTGTGATGAAATAAGATTCCAAATGGAATAATTTATCCCATGCCATATTCAGTGTTGGAACTTGGATATGATATGATACGATTTCAAATAAGATAAGTTATCCAAAGTAAATCTCTTATCTCATTAGGTGTGAAATAAAACCATCTCACCTACGAGATCATTATAAAACCATCTCATTTGATGTGGTCTTTATCTGCATCCTTAGATTAGATAGCGAAGGGCCAAGGTCATTTTGAGTATGACATGCACAACTACCAATAAATAAGTAAAATAAAATTTCGTATTAATAAATGTCTTATCGCTATGTTCAAATCGTATTATTGTGTAGTGTCAAATAGCAAAAAAGAAAAATTATAAATCGAGATAGCTTCTATAGATATCCATCACTCATGTTTGACTTCATACAATAGTCATTAAACAAAACTTGTACAGTGACACAAATTAAATAATGCACAACTGAGCTTTTCACGTTACAGGGGAAAAAAAACTTTAGAAACTAGCTATCTAACCCATACTGCAACAAGTACAAACTAACTATACTTCAGTGAAAAATTTAATATTCTACTTTTTCTTACCTTATTTAAATCCCAATTGTATTCCCTAACAAGAGTATACCTTCACCTTTCAAAAATATGAGCAGCATAAAACCATTCGTAGATGGAGGAGATGACCAAGTAAGAGATAAGATATTTAAGTCCACGTTTGGTTCGCAAAATATTTTTGGGACTTTTAACTTTTACCCGTAAGATAACTGCATTATTAGACTTGCAACCTAGAATTTTAAAAATTAGATCTAACCCCGCTCCCCCACCCCTCCCTTTTTATGCATCAACCCACTTGTACCGTATGCATTATTTCCTTAAGTAGACCTGCCCCCACGCCACTGAGCCTGGAAAACATAAAGCATAATGTACAAGTGATGCACACGTTGAGTTTTTTTTTTGGGGGGGTAGACCTATATTATGCAATTATCTCACAAGGCAAAGTCAAAGAAACCCAATATCTTTCACCGTGATGATAAGAAAATTTATATATTATTTCAGTGTCACTCGGTAAAAAAATATTTCACCCGGAAAACGATGCACCTGCTAATGCCTCAACCTCCAAGAAAACGAGGTTTTCGTCCACATATCTTCGAGCATGTTGAATCAGAAAAAAACTCTTTCAATCAAAAGGGTTGTAGGTGATTATTTCTCTCTTTCGAATAGTTGACTTCTTAAAGCTTTGACTATTTTATCGAAAACCACATCGTTTTGAGCAAGATATCGTTCAGCTTCTTCTTTACTGTTCAAAACCTCTCCATCTATGAAGTAGCTATTTCTTTCTTTCGAAATAACTCCAAATTCACAAGCAAATTCCAATACTTCAGATTCACAGCAAATGCCTTTCCCAAACTGTATCTCTAGTTCAGCCTTTTTCATTGCTGGTGCTAACTTGTTTTTAACCACTTGCACACAAATCCCAAGACCAGTAGCCTTCAAAATAGACATCAAGATAAGATAAGCCTTTGGTTTGAGATCTAAGGATTGAAAAGAAAGGGCAAATTATATTTTGAAAATTGTGGTTTGAACCCAAAGAAATATGGATTTGACCAGAATGCAATTAAGAAAATATCAAACCTGAAGAAAACCTATAATACATAATGCCGATGATGATGACGATAATAAGATGAACGACAAAACAGTAATAAAAAAAATCGAGTTTTCTTCATCTTTTTTCTTCCCTTTCGTGGCAAAGGGGTATTATTGTATATTTGTGTGCATTCACATATTGGCCTTGTATCTCATTATTACATATTTATATGAATGAGAACTAGAGAGAGTCTCTTCCCTAATTTTTCTATGTTGATTGTGATTTGCTTCCGCTACTTTGCATCATTCTATGTTTTAATTTTCTCTCCTTTTGCGATGCGTATTCTCTGCAATTAATTGTATGATCTTTAATTTTATGAATATCATCAACAGATTTTTTGGGAAGGAAGTTTCTTAAACAGATTTTCTTCAATGTTCAATGATTAAGACTTTTGATACATCAATGTCTTCCGATTTATTTCTTGAAATAGTAGTTAATGTGTGTGCGTATACGAGAGAGAGAGAGAGAGAGAGAGAGAGAGAGAGAGAGAGAGAGAGAGAGAGAGAGAGAGAGAATCGGTACTTTTGTGTTTATCAATATCATAAAATGAAATTACGAAATCCGCCCAATTTGCGCCCATTATATAACACTGTGTCATTACAAAAAACTTTGAACCCCAACTTAATACACATCACAACTATACCTCAAACTAAAAATAACCCTAACAATAATAAGACGAACACAACAACATTTGTAAGAGATTCATTAAATTAGATATACAAACAGACAACAGTCGTATCAGTTTCTATTTTCTTTTCCTCCTTTTTACCATCACCGTAAGTCACAAAAAATTAGTGCAATTGTTACCCTTCCTATCCCTTTTATTACTGGATTCTTTTAGTTTCATAATAAAAATGGATGCGATATAGATATTTTCTACAGTAATGAAACCATATGTCAAATATAATGATAAATGACACGATACTGTGCCATTCATTGTGGAATGTGCGGCGATGCGTGTAGAAATGTCAACAGGAAATCCCCCACCAAGATTTTGGTTCACTTTGTGGGATTGACCCAAAGCCCTAGAGAGTAATTGTCTTTTCCACATTTTGGGTTGTCTTGTCATTCTTATTATTTTAGATTGCTTTTGGGTATTATTGTCTTTTATGCATTCTAGTTACTTACCCTTTAATAGAGATGTAAGCCCTACCTATAAGGCCTAGAATCAGGGCCGGCCCAAGGGGTAGGCCAATGAGGCAACCGCCTTCGGCCCCCAAATCTGATATAAAAATATAAGTTTTTAAAAATAGGCCCAAGCCCAAAATATAAACTTAAAATTCACCTACCAACAACTAACACTTCATCTCCACTCATTCATTACACTATTAAGAACTGGAAAAAACGGCTCCCACCCCACCCAAGACCAACTTTCCAAATTCCAACCATTTAAACTCTCTTTCATTATCTCTAAAAAAAATCAACCATCTTTTAAATGCTTACAATACTCTCATCAAATTTCAACCCAAAAATATTCGAGAGGTTTGTATTTTTTTTATTCACCCTCTCATTATCTCATGTTAATTTTTTAGATTGAAATCTTCATTGTTGTTAAATATAAATGTTATTTTTTATTAATTTATTGAACACTTGTAAAATGATGTTAATTTTTTTGTTAAGTTATTCTTGTTCATATTTTTTTTAAATCCAGAAATATAAATGTCGTGTTTTTACTAATATGTTAACCCTTTTATTAATTTTTTTAAAGGTTGTTATTTTACTAATCTAAGGTTTTAAGTGTATATTAAGTTATCTCTTCTTGTTGTCATTTTTTTACCTCTTCTTGTTGTCATTTTGTTAAGTAGTTGTTGCCATTTTTTTATTAATCTGTCATTTTTTTAATTATAATTATTGTTGTTAGTTTTTGGATTTAAATGCTGTTTTTTATATTTTTGAATTTAAATGCTGTTCTTGTTATCATTTTTTTTTTATATTTTAAACACTTAGATTAGTACAAAAAACATCTATATTTAAAGATTTAAATGATGTAGTTTAAAAGTGAATAGAAAGTTATATGTTCTTATTATCATTTTTTTGTTAATCTGTCATTTTTTTAATTATAGTTCTTAGTGTTAATTTTTTTTGTTAAGTTCTTGTTATTAATCTTGTTGCTCCTTTTAATCTGCTATTAATTTTTTTATTCTAATGATGTTCATTTTTTATGTGTTTCTTTAGCAAAGGACTTTCAAAGTTGCTTTACCAATTCAGCAAAACAGGTTCCAATGTTCCTTTATTTTGTTGTGGTCGGAAATTTTTAAATTGATTGTTGGGTTGTTGTGTATTCTATTTTGTTCATTTCTTGTTAGCTTGTAAAAATACATATTATACTTTTCGAAAAAAAAAATATTATATAAAAGGCCACATTTTACAAGTTCGTCTTGAGCCCCCAAATCTTCGGGGCCGACCCTGCCTAGAATCTTCACTTTTCCCTTTTAGTCTTCGTAAGTGTTGCCCTATGCACACACTCCACCATATAAAAAGTCTTGTATTCCTCTTTGATGGGATGTTACATTTTATAGAGAGAGGTTTATTGCAATATTGATTGCTCTTGTGAGTTAATTTGTCGTGTCAAGTCATTCAGAGCCTCAAGCTCACCATCGTTATTGTTGTTGTTCAGCACAAATCGTAACTTCAAAATGGTACCAAAGAAATCGCAACATATTGGGATTGACAAACGTTTCTCAGCCAAATAAATGAGGCTTTCACAACAAGCCAACAACACTATGCAAGTTGCTTTCAATCCAGCCTCAAATCCATCAGCTACCACCTAAGGCTGTCAGTGCAAGCATTGGATTTAATCAACTCCCTCCCTCCCACCCATCCCCTCCAGCTCTTGGATGTTCGCAGCCTCACGAAACCGTAATTAGGTTTGTCAGCCAGCAGAAAACAAAGGCTCGAGCAAAGAAGAGAAGAACAGGGGTCTCAAGTGGATCACAAGGCCTGTCTGGAGGAATCCGACCCATCCAAGGCAGAAGTCGGTGACTAAAACCTTGGGGAGTACCCCAGGAGCAGCACGACAAGAGGAAGGCCCCCTTAGTCCTAGCCGGCACTCATCAGAAGGCGGGGGCACAAATCCAAGGGCCAACCAGAAACCCTCCACTCCCAACAGTCACTTCCAAGGCTGTTCAGGGACAGGGCCCTCCATCGCGAACTTCTTATGCCCCTGGCCACTAGCGCACAGCACGAACACTTCCATTTTTAGACTCGAATGTTGTTTCCATGAAGCGACGGGCCCCAATCAAGTTACCATTCGATGCATAGTCCACGTTTCCAGATCCATCAGGCCCTAGTTTCATTGAGAGGGACCAGGGGAGGAGGGTTCGAGATTGGATGCAACATCCCCCGCCAAGAGAGATCACTTTTGGTGGGTTTACGGGGACAGATTATGGCGATTTTGTTCATCCCGAGGCTGTTCTGATACCTTTGACGCGGTGGTAAGGCAATTTGTCCCTTTATATTAGCTTTGCTTGTTTTGTTTTTCATGAGATTTGACACGAGATGGATGATTTTCCTCATAGCGATGTTCGGGTCCGGAGGCCACCTGTTGAGATCCCGCGTCTACATTTACCTGGGAGGCCTTGTGCATTAGGCCGAGTTGAAGTAGATGACGATGATGAGTTTGGAGATGATGTTATGCACCTAGATCACTTGGGCAACGCCTTGCATCTTTGGCCAAGAGTTTGCACGATGACATCTGAGTGGAGGTGGACAACAGTTTGCACAGTGACATTCGAGTGGAGGTGCCTACGTTTGATGAGTGAATAAATCCTGATGCCTTTGTAGATTAGCTTGATGTCGTAGAGAAAGTACTTCCATTCAGTCCCAAGGACAGCTACATTCTCTAAGTCAATCTCTTCAGGGCCTACGACGGCACATGATGGGCATACATGGGCCATGGAACCATTCAAATGCTAAGAGTGCGGAGTACCGAGACACAAAGCATTTGAGTGCCCAAGGAAGAAGTGACCCATTCGGTCAATCGATGGCGAGGAGGTAGTCGAGACAGAGGATCCAACGGAAGAAGTGCGTGAGGCTTTGGTAACTTATGTGCTTAGGAGGATCCCACCCGATGAGGGCGGTGTTCCCCTTTGATCTTGTGGTCGAGCTCTTTCGTAGCAGAGGGGAGTGATAGGATCGGACCAAAGCCCTAGCTGGCAACTTTGTCTTTCCCGCTAATTTTGGTTCGTCATCTGGTAATTTTAGATTACTTTTGGGTATTATTGCCTTTTACTCATTTTAGTTCCTTGCCTTTCGATAGTGATGTAAGCCCCTACACTATCAAGGGCTAGGCGTAGAATCTTCCTTTTTGTCCTTTCTAGTTCTTAAGTGTCACCCTAGGTACACTCTCCAGCACTGTATAAAATCTTGTATTCCTCATTGATGGGACATTACATTTTGCTTGCTCTTGTATGTTACTTTGTCGCGTTACGTCACTTTAATACTTTCGCAACAAAAAGAAGTAATCGATTATGTAAAAATTCCAAAATCTTAAAAAATAAAAAATAAAACGTATTAAAGCATAATAATTCAAATTGATGAAGTACTAATTACCAAAGTATTAGGGAAAAAACTGAACAAATGTACCTTATCCTCTGTCTTCAGCAATTTTTGTCTAAATATTTTCATTCGTATAGCAGAATAAAATTGCAAGGCATTTCCACCACAAGTGACCTCATCTGTACGTCCAAATTTTTGCCCTGATTTTACATAAGATCTCACCTGGATAAAAAAGATGCAAGCTAACAATAAATGCCAAGCATCTTACAACCTGACATAACAATTAATAAGAGGTTTAATAACTAGACTCTGACCTGATTAACAAGTATGATAAGGGTCCCGGTGCGGCATAATGAATAATGAATCTTTCGTAATGCTTTATTCATTAGCTGTGATTGTGTGCCGCCACAAGTGTCACCTATTAGAAGATCAAGTTCGCGTTGGGGAACAAGAGCAGCTACCTGCCAAAGTAATACAAGAAAAGCATAAAAAAACTTTGAAAAATATTAATTCTAAAGAGAAGTTAAGGGAATTCAGCATCTACATAAATAATTTCCATTTATGTTTTATCATCTACATGCAATGAATAGCAATAGCGTCATTGTGTCAGTATATGAAATGAAGGACTGAAACATTTAAGAGACAAACTACCATTCAACTTATGAAAGACAAAATAATAGTGAAAATAGGGGTGAAATGAAAAGGGTGCTCACAGAGCGCACCAAACCAAATCTACCTTCATGGATTGGGTTTTTCACTGGTGGTTTGGTTCTGATTCTAAAAATTATATAATGGAGGTGTTTGAAAACTATGAGGGGCCGGAAGCAGTGATTTTGACAAAAATAAACGGCTGGTTGTCTCCAACAGCCCATATTTATTTGGGCTATAAACACACTTCAGAAACAAGAATCAATCATTTTTTCAACTTCTTCAGCATTTTCCTTTCCAAGCTTCTTTAATAGCTGAAAAAGAGGTGAGAGGGAACATCTGGCAGCCAAGGATTGTATTACACCGTTTCCATCACCTTCGACAGCGTATATATAGCGACGTTCTCTTGCTGGAAGATAGGTTCAAGAAGTTGCTGTGTGGAATGTCTACAGGGAGGTCAGTTGAAAGGCGAAGCCGTTCTCGTGGGAGCCGGAGCTTTATTTGGTGTATGACACTCGTTGGTCATACCAGGCAGTATTTTGCGCTCTCGCTTGGAAATGGATAACATTCCCCATATCAACGTGGAATTTTCTATCCTCTCTCAAGTCACCAGATGATTGGCAAGATTGGATTGATTACATTCTTGACAAAGCCCCTTACTGCCACAAAGTCAACTAATGTGGCATTTTACAAGCAGTGAAGGCTTTTTGCAACTTCAAGTTAGCGAGGAATCTGAGTGCTCTCTTTACACGGATCTCTCATGGAGCTATGACACTCACACTTTCGTAGCCACTTGGAGAAATTTACCATTACCCTCGAGGATAACTATGAACTGACGGAATCAATCACTAATGTAGCGTTTTACAAGCAGTGAAGGCTTTTTGCAACTCCAGGTGAGTGAGGAATCTGAGTGCTCTCTTTATGCGGATCTCTCATGGAGCTATGACACTCACACTTTAGTAGCCACTTGGGTAAATTCACCATTACCCTCGAGTATATCTATGAGCTGACGGAATTAAACCCTATTGTTCGCCACTTGATGGCCTCTATCCTTACAACTGAGTGCAGCTTTTTCTCCACAGATCAACGAGTGCATCATTTTGTTAGCGGCAAAGGCTTTTCTCAAAATCAAGTTAATGAGGAATGTAAGTGCTCTCTATATGCTAATGATGTCTCAATGGAGCTATGATACCCACGCTTTTGTGGCCGCTTGGGGGGGAATTAACCATTACCTTCGAGTATATGTGTGAGCTGACGGGGTTGGACCCTATTGGTCGCCATTCGATGACCACTATCCTTACAACCAAGTTGCGGCCTTTTCGCTACAAATCAATGAGTGCAGCCTGTTGTGAGTAATGAAGGCGTTTCGCAACTTCAAGTTAGTGATGAGTACGAGTACTCTCTACGCTAATCTCTCAATGGAGCTATGACACCCATGCTTTGGTGGCCGCTTGGGGGAATTCACCATTACCCTTGAGGATATCTGTGAGTTGACCGGGTGCGACCCCATTGGTTGCCACTCTGTAGCAGTGATACTTGGAGAGCGCTGGCTATAAAGGCACAAGGGCCTCCATTTGGGGAGTACATCATCCTATGGCCAGGTACGTGTCCAAGGACGTGGAGAAGCCACTCCCTCGCAAACCTTGTCAAGGTTCTTACCAGTTCTCATTGTCAAAATAAGGCATTCTTGGCTGCCTATGTTCTTGCTTTTCCTAATCGTTTTCTACTTACTAGGAAGCTTGAGGATTGCCCAAGTAGGGTTATAACTTCTGCTAAGCCTTTTGTAAAAAGGCGGTTGCCCATTGCTTCTCTCATACTCGGTAATCTGACACCAAAACCTTACTACAATACCATATCTCATTTCCTTCACATCATCACACAACAGTCACAAAGTTATTGCTATTGCTTCATAACTCCCACTAACTACCTTATTATCTTCAAAGAACATTTCTCTTCACCATTTCTGTTAATACAGATATAGTCATTTGATTACACTTTGATCAATAAGTGTCATTATTACTGCATTTATGGTGTCTATCTATCTATCTATCTATCTATCTCTTATCAGTGTTGGCATAAACTCATTCATACAGAAATATCTGGAATATAACCCCTTGCATTTGAATTCCTTCCAAAATTACAAGTGTTCCCATGGTTACTTGCCCATGGAAGGGTGAATACCTATGATTTGATCCAACCTAATTGGTGTCTCAATTTCCACAAATCAGAGAAAAATTTGAACCATTTGCTGCTACATTGTTACTCAACTTGGGAGCATTTGGTGTGGAACAGGTACTCTCAAGAAGAGACAAAGATATGCTCATCATAGAAATTGTGCGACACAGCAACAAGAGATGTTTAGTTTTGCCATTTTTTAGATTGTCAAGAACAAAAGAAACTCTAGAAATTTTGAAAA
This sequence comes from Sambucus nigra, assembly GCA_949130495.1. Classification (NCBI taxonomy): domain Eukaryota; kingdom Viridiplantae; phylum Streptophyta; class Magnoliopsida; order Dipsacales; family Adoxaceae; genus Sambucus; species Sambucus nigra. The sequence goes on along the minus strand of OX422222.1, from coordinate 441,198,506 downwards.
CAAAAGTCTCTTCAAAGGAAGCCACTTGAGAAAAGGTAAAATATACAACCACATCATGGGCAGCCACATCAACAATTGTTTTTATTGAGCTGGGGGTGACTGCATTTTGTAATTGTTTGTACAAGCTTCGCTCTGAGTATTTTCCTATATGACCAAGAAAACATAGTTATGCTTGTATGAAGAGACAACTTACCCCTTTTTTTTTGTAATCTTGCTTCTTATATTATTGGATTTTGTTGTTTTAGATAAAAAAAAATATTGATAATCAGATGAAATTTGGGTTCATGGGTTTGACACTATTTATTTTAATTAATTTAAAAAATAAAGAAAATAAAGAACTACTAGCCAGAATCGAGAATCAAACCAACCAACGAAACAATGGTTTGGCTCACATCCAGTTCAATCCTGGTTCTAAAATCATAGGACTGACCTCAGTTCTGGTTATAGGTTAGCTATGCATTAAAACGAATCAAGCGATGCACTTCACAATAAAAACATTAAGTAGTAAACAACAAAGTTTGACATCAAGCAATTACACATGGAAAACAATATTTTTTGGTGAAGAAGCTTTAAAATTGGCAATGGGTAAACGTTATTGGGTTCCTTTTGTTACTTTAGGGCATTAATGCCGCTGCTTCCCTCAATGGATATCTATCTTGTATCTAAATGTGAATATGACAATGAGGTTATTCACCATACTCAATTGGTTCCATGGGCTTCTATCTAACAAGGGTGGTTCTTTTTCTCTCTTAGTTTTTATAATGCGATAACAAGTGTTATTCAGTTGTTCATTTTCAATTTTTACTGGTCTTTCTGCGTGTACAGTGTAATGTATTTCTACTTATATAAAGCCTTGTATTCTTTTTTTGACAGTCGATACATAGAGATTTGTGTAATACCCCATATTTTTATGCTATATTTAATTTGGGGATTTATTAAATTTAATGTGATGATTTATTTAATAAAAATCCGGAAATTAATTATGTTATAATTATTAACGTGACTAGAGTTAGTAATTATGGGAAACTTGTTGAATATTACTAATGAGCATAGTAATATATTATATTGGTTATATTGAATGTCATAAGTAAATTAAATGACTATTTCGGAAATTTAAGTCGGGACGTGCCCGTGTCACGTCGGGACTAATTATGTTAATTATAAAGGGAATATTTTATAAGTTGTCCGTATGGTCGTTTTGAGTACGCCAACGCGTCCGGAAGGGTCGAGATAGTCAGAAAAGTGTACCCGGGGGTTTAGTTTGGGTCTCGGGGTGTTTTTAGCCTAATTAGTGACCCGGGAGGGCATTTTGGTCATTTTACAAAATAGGGTAATTAAACCCACGAATTTCAGCCATCCTTAGCAGCTATTTAGGTCAGCCTTTTAGGGTTAGAACATTCATAACCCTAGTACGGCCATTGGAGAAGAGAGGAGAGAGCTCTCAAGGTGATTCAAGGCCAAATACACCACCGTTTGCACCGCCGTCACCACCAACACGTAGATCTCGAGGAGGAGAACGCAACCACACCAAAATCAACAGGAAACCAGACCTCTGAAATCCCAGGCAAGTGTTTAACTTGCGTATTTTCGTTGGTGCAATATTCATATTAGTCTAGGAATGATTAGGAGTATAATCTATGGAAGAAAACCCCAATTCTTGATAGGAATTTGCATGTAGAAGTCACAAAAATCATATTCTGGAAACCTTATGGGATGTAGATGATTAACCCACGGATTTTTTATGATTATGTAGAAGGAAATTCTGGAGAAAAACTGATTAGAACAGAAGTTAAGAAAACTTAGGGTTCTTGATGATTAGATGAGATTTTAGGTTGTTTAATCATGTTTAATGATGGTTATACGCATGCTTAACGTTAGAAACATCTGGTAATATGTTATTATGTTTGTGGTATAAGTTTGGGGACGATTAGTGTTGGAAAATATGTATTTGGATGAAGAATTTTGATGAAACCCGTAACTGCACTTCTGCAGAAATCGAAATACCTGTTTGATCGATCGATCGACCCTAGAGCGTCGATCGATCGAAGGTTCGATCGATCGAGCCCCAGTCGTCGATCGATCGACCCTTCCTGGCAGCCTCTTATTTCCCTTTGTTTAATTAGTTGAATTAATTTATCGTGGAATGATTCTTGGGCATTATAAATAAAATGTTTTGGGATATAGGAGAGACCAGTAGGACATATGGTTAAAGGATGGGAACTTTATTATGAGACGATAATTGCGTTTTAGGGACAATTAATTAAGGAATGATGAAACTACGCATTTCAAGTGAGAGATTACGTCAAATACTTACGATAGTGAATAGGCGTTTACCTACTGAATTTCCTACTTGGATAGTTAGAATCCACAAGTGTCACGTAATTAGTGAGAAAACCCTTCGAGTCAAGGTTAGAGACGAAACCTTATACGAAATTCTATAACTGTGAAATTAAGGATATATGGTATAATTATGGGTGATGAGAAGAACCTATATTAATATGATAAAGTGGTATATTTATATGATTGTGTGTACATATATTATATGCATGTGAAAAACATACCGCGCTACTTGCTATCCTTGAGGTTACCGCGCTGGGACAAGTCTTATCTCGATGGGACCTTTATGGGGGATATTGACTTGTACCCTAGAAGATAGATATCCTTGGTACAGGCTATTGAATTAATAGTTCAGACGGTCCTAAGAGACGCGAGTATGTGCCATCCTCTTAGTGACTTGGAATCTATGCTTCGCCTCACTATTGTTTGTGTATGTGTTAATACAATTCGAGAGTGATTCCGAATTTGTATTCCCCTTGATATGAGTGGTATGGGGTTTGGGATAGTGGAAGTATGCACGCACCATAGCTTTAGTTGGGGTGCTGTTATATATATATATATTATTCGTGTAGTTAATATATATATGAGATTATGGAATTTAAACTGCCTACTTTGATTTGATAAGTAGGATATGGTAGTTGACTCAAATAATAAATACTGTTTTGCGAGAATATAATATGTCACTGGGAACTTTATAAATTGATGAAGCTAAAACGAGAGTTGTGCTACAAGTTGAAAGTAACCTTTTTAAACAATGACATTGTCCGGTTTTGAAAACTTCTGAGTAAGTTAAGTTAAATTAAATTATTGGGAAGGTTAGTATGATAAATTGTTAAGTTAAACCATTTGGGAAGGTTAGTACGATAGGCGTGCACATTAGAAGAGAGGTGAGAATTTCTCAAGAGAGTGTCGAACTTATATGTTGTTGCATTGGCCTGTATCAATTTAAATACTTGCTAAACAAATTTTAAATCATACACACTTTCGGGCTCTGACCCGTTTTCTCTCTCCCTCTCCCCCTTGTATATATATGTATGTATTTCAGGTGCCCAGCCACAGGGGCGTCTTGCTTAGGATCTCTTGGAAGGAACGCGCTGCAGCTTAGGTGGGAGTTGCAGGTCTTTTGATTAGACGACTTCGTTCATTCAGATCCACTCTTAGCACTTTCATTCAGATGGGCATGTGTAGCCCTTTCCATTATTTCTTTATGTTGGGACATTGTTATTTCAGTTGTTCCCTAGTTCGTTATTATGGGATTTTGTTCAGGATGGATGTATTACTTTATTTTCTCGCATGTTGACATTCGTTGATGGATGTTTTATATATTGGATTTTTGGTTCCAGTTTATTGTAGCGTGAATCTTATTCATTGATCTTTGTTAATAAAATAAATAAATCTTTTCTTTAAATAAAATTTGGGAGTTAATGTTTAAAATTGGTTTTGACACTTAGCTTAATTATTTAGGGTGTTAAATTGGAAAAATTATTTTTATCGACAGTGATGCTGAGAATGAACCAACTGTTCACCTTGATTTAATTTAATAAAGGAGTGATCGCCCGGTATTTAATTAGGCGGGGTGTCACAGGTGGTATCAGAGCATCAGGTTCTAGTGTCCATAGGATCTGTACGACTTATTTCGCTTTCAGCTTAACGTTATTTCTATAGAGCCCTATTTTTAGGACTGTTGTATTCTTGCTTTTACGTTTAAGTCTTCAGCTATTCGAGATTTGTTGATAACTGTAGACTAATAAACTTGTTCACGTTTCAGATGCCTCCGAGACGTGCTCCGAAAGATAGGCGTGCCCAAGCCGAGCAGCCAGCAGCTCCGGCACCAGGCACAATGAAGGCGAATGAAGTAGCCGCTATTGTTGCTCAGGCGGTGAATGCCGCGATAGCGGTGATTCAGCAGGCTCCACCCCAGGTCCAGGCAGTGGCGCCAGTACCAGCACAGCTTCCATCTGCATGGGAGAGGGTTCGGGATGCTTTTCAGAAAGCACATCCCCCTGAGTTCTCCGGTAGCTCCGACATTGTCACGGTTAGCCAATGGAAGAAAGACATCCAGAGGCATCTTCGCATGTATGAGTGCACCGAAGTACAAAAGCAGTTATTGGCTTCTTTCAAGCTGGTGGGAGCCGCATTACAGTGGTGGGAGTCCACTACTACTTTGGAGGAGAGGGACACGATCCCTATTCAGTTGTTCTGGGAGCGGTTTGACCGCAAGTATTTTCCACCCGCAGTGCAGACTGAGATGAGGCGGAAATTACTAAATCTGAAGCAGGAGAACCTTACTGTAGCTGAGTATGAGGAGGAGTTCACGAGACTTCTCACTATTGTGCCGGATGAGGCACCCACTGAGGGCAAGAAAATTTTGCTGTTCGTCGACGGGTTAGCTTGGAGGATCCGTCAGCACCTTATTGGAAATCTATCCCTGAGTACTTTCACTGACGTACTCAATCCAGCGTTACTACATTGCCAGGATCACCGCTTCCATCTTCAGGGAAGCAAGAGAGCGGGAGAGTCCAGCCAGCAGGGCAGGACCGGGGGTAATAGTGCCGGTGGGGCGCCAACTCATGGACAGACTCGTCAGCACGAGCAGAGTTCCCATCAGGGGGGCCCTGCTAAGCGATTCCGTTCAGGTGATTCTAGGCAGGGATTCGGAGGATTCAGGCAGGGCCATCAGGGTCAGTCTAATCAGCAGGGCCAGCAGGGCCAACACCGACCACAGGGACAGCAGCAGGGCCAGCAAGGCCAACAACGTGCACATCAGGGCCAACAGGGCCAGTGGCGAGGAGGTAACGGCCAGCAGGGCCGTGGACAGCAGGGTCAGTGGGGCGGTAATTTCAAAGGCAGATGCTTTGGGTGCGGCAAACATAGCCATAGGCGCCAGGATTGCCCAGAGGGCGATAGGGCCCCACAGCTGCAGGGAGCCCGTAATGAGCCGCAGAGACCACTTTTTCCACCTGCCCTTTCAGCTCCAGCCCAGGTGCCAGCCCTACCAGCCATTCCAACAGCTCCAGTGCAGCAGGGGCAATTGCAGTATGGACGTGTCTATAACGTCCACCAGGCAGCAGCTCCACAGGCACCACCCGCGATTGAGGGTACGTTTCCTATCCATGGTACTATGGGTAAAGTTTTGTTTGATACGGGGGCAACGCATTGTTTTATAGCTACGCATTTTGCGAAGTCCTTAGGGTTTTTAGCCACAACAGAGAGCACCGTGACGTGTGTCGACTCACCACTGGGGAGTGGGTCACTTATATTCTTTATATGCCGGGGAGTAGGGGTAGAGATTGGTAGCTTGGTATTGCCTGCAGACATGCTAGTCTTAGACATGCACGAGCATGATGTGATCATTGGTATGGATTGGCTCGCATCTTATAGAGCCATGATTGATTGCTTCGGTGGGAGCATTGTTTTTGCCATTCCGGGGCAAGAGATGTTTGTAGTGGCGATGCCTCGCCCAGAGGGAGGTTCGACCGCTCATTTATATTACATTGAGGAGGATACCTCTAAGGAGGTTGTGATTCCTTTGGATTCGATCCCAGTTGTTAGGGAGTATTCCGATGTGTTTCAGGAGATACCAGGCCTACCGCCCAGTCGTGAGATAGACTTCGTTATAGATTTATTGTCGGATACGAGACCTATAGCACGCGTACCGTACCGTATGGCTCCGGCAGAGATGCGAGAGGTACGAGATCAGATTGAGCAGCTATTGGGTCAGGGCTTCATTCGTAGGAGTACCTCACCTTGGGGCGCTCCAGTCTTATTTGTAAAGAAGAGAGATGGTTCACTGAGATTGTGCGTGGACTACCGGGAGTTGAACAAGGTCACGATACGGAATAAGTATCCGTTGCCTCGAATCGATGATCTATTCGACCAGTTGAGGGGAGCAACTTTCTTTTCGAAGATAGATCTGAGGTCGGGGTACCATCAGTTACGAATTAGAGAGCAGGATGTTTCAAAGACTGCCTTCTTGTCGAGATATGGGTCCTATGAATTCAGAGTGATGCCGTTCGGACTCACAAATGCCCCAGCCGTTTTCATGGACTTGATGAACCGAGTATTCAGAGAGTTCTTGGATCAGTTCGTCATCGTCTTCATAGATGATATTTTGATATATTCACACTCCGAGGAGGAGCATGCCGAACACTTGAGGCAGGTTCTTCAGACTCTACGAGAGCATCAGTTGTATGCTAAGTACGAGAAGTGTGGATTCTGGTTGCGAGAGGTACAATTCTTGGGCCATGTTGTTTCTGAGCAAGGGATAGCAGTTGACCCGAGCAAAGTGTCAGCGGTGAGGGAGTGGGGGCAGCCCACGACACCGACGGAAGTGCGTAGTTTCTTGGGGTTAGCCGGATACTACAGGAGGTTCATTCGGGGATTCTCCAAAATAGCGGGTCCATTGACGAATCTGACTCGCAAGGGGGTACCATATGTCTGGGATGACGCTTGTCAGTTGGCTTTCGACGAGCTGAAGGACAAGCTTACTTCGGCACCAGTCCTTGCTTTACCGAAGCCGGGTGTAGAGTACCTGGTTTACACAGAAGCGTCCTTACGAGGACTTGGGGGAGTACTTCAGCAGGAGGAGAAGGCTATAGCTTTTGCTTCCCGCAAGCTTAAGCCGCATGAGAAGAATTACCCCACCCACGACCTGGAATTAGCTGCGGTCGTCTTTGCATTGAGAATTTGGAGGCACTACTTATTGGGCGAGAAATTCCGTTTGTTCACAGACCATAAGTCACTGCAGTACCTGTTCACTCAGCGAGAGCTGAATATGAGTCAGCGCAGATGGTTAGAGTTTGTGAAAGATTACCAGTTCGATATACAGTATCATCCGGGGAAAGCCAACGTAGTTGCTGATGCGTTGAGCCGTAGACCGGTTGACGATGTAGCGGACATCTGGAAAGCAAAGTGGAAGGAGTTGGGTCACCAGGACGCAGTAGCACGTTCTTTCATATCCGTGATGTCAGTCACACCCGAGATTGTTACGAGGGTGATACAGGCACAGACCACAGACCCGTTTTGTCAGGAGCAGATTGTACGACTTCTAGCCGAGGGTGCTGAGTCCTATTCTGTTAGTTCGGATGGAGGGTTGCGGTTTAATGGGAGATTAGTGGTCCCAGAAGGAGCGGAGCTACGTCATGAAGTGATGACTCATTCTCATGGGTCCCGATTTGCAGTACATCCGGGAGGCGATAAGATGTACCAGGACATGAGACGACAGTACTGGTGGAGTGGGATGAAGAAGGGCATCGCTGAATTTGTGTCCAAGTGTTCTACTTGCCAGCTAGTGAAGGTGGACCACCAGAAACCGTCAGGATTACTTCAGCCGTTGGAAGTACCCGCGTGGAAGTGGGAAAGTATTTCCATGGATTTCATTACCGGGTTGCCTACATCACAGCGGGGCCACGATTCTATCTGGGTGATTGTAGACCGTTTGACCAAGGTGGCTCATTTTCTGCCAGTGAGGACAGATTATACCACGGGTCAGTATGCCCAGTTGTTCATCGCTGAGATTGTCAGATTACATGGTGTGCCCCTGAATATTGTATCAGATAGAGATAAGATTTTTGTGTCACGTTTCTGGGAAAGCTTTCAGGAGGCTATGGGTACAGAGTTGAGACTGAGTTCAGCTTACCGCCCACAGACAGATGGACAGACAGAGCGTACTAATCAGATGTTGGAAGATATGCTACGCATGTGTGTTCTCGATTTCGGAGGAGGTTGGGAGCCACACCTTCCACTGGTAGAGTTTGCTTATAATAACTCCTATCAGTTTACGATTGGCATGGCTCCATTTGAGGCTTTGTACGGCAGGCCTTGTCGTTCTCCAACTTGTTGGCTCGAGGTGGGGGACAACAAGTTATTAGGGCCAGAAGTGATTCAGGAGACCTCCGCGAGGATTGAGATAATCAGGAGTCGTATTCGGGTAGCCCAAGACAGGCAGAAGAGCTACGCCGATGCGAAACGGTTCTTCCGGGAGTTTAATGTGGGAGATCAAGTGTTGTTGCGTGTATCTCCTATGAAAGGAGTGATGAGGTTCGGGAAGAAGGGGAAGTTGGCTCCGAGGTACGTAGGACCATTTCCCATCATCGAGAGGATTGGGTCGGTAGCATATAGGTTGGGATTGCCAGAACATTTACATCGCAACCACGATGTATTCCACATCTCGTCGCTGAGACGATATCTTCGGGATGATATGGCCCATACGCACATTGCGATAGATGAGATTGACTTACAGTCGGATAGCTCTTACGAAGAGAGACCAGTGGCTATTCTAGACTATAGTGAGAGGAGATTAAGATCGAAAGTAGTTCCACTTGTGCGAGTCCAGTGGGAGCATCATAATGTGGAGGAATCCACTTGGGAGCGTGAGGCAGATATGCGCGAGAGATATCCAGAGTTGTTTTTACCAGGTATGCCTTATTTTCCAAATTTCGGGACGAAATTCCGTTATTAGGGGGGAAGTATGTAATACCCCGTATTTTTATGCTATATTTAATTTGGGGATTTATTAAATTTAATGTGATGATTTATTTAATAAAAATCCGGAAATTAATTATGTTATAATTATTAACGTGACTAGAGTTAGTAATTATGGGAAACTTGTTGAATATTACTAATGAGCATAGTAATATATTATATTGGTTATATTGAATGTCATAAGTAAATTAAATGACTATTTCGGAAATTTAAGTCGGGACGTGCCCGTGTCACGTCGGGACTAATTATGTTAATTATAAAGGGAATATTTTATAAGTTGTCCGTATGGTCGTTTTGAGTACGCCAACGCGTCCGGAAGGGTCGAGATAGTCAGAAAAGTGTACCCGGGGGTTTAGTTTGGGTCTCGGGGTGTTTTTAGGCCTAATTAGTGACCCGGGAGGGCATTTTGGTCATTTTACAAAATAGGGTAATTAAACCCACGAATTTCAGCCATCCTTAGCAGCTATTTAGGTCAGCCTTTTAGGGTTAGAACATTCATAACCCTAGTACGGTCATTGGAGAAGAGAGGAGAGAGCTCTCAAGGTGATTCAAGGCCAAATACACCACCGTTTGCACCGCCGTCACCACCAACACGTAGATCTCGAGGAGGAGAACGCAACCACACCAAAATCAACAGGAAACCAGACCTCTGAAATCCCAGGCAAGTGTTTAACTTGCGTATTTTCGTTGGTGCAATATTCATATTAGTCTAGGAATGATTAGGAGTATAATCTATGGAAGAAAACCCCAATTCTTGATAGGAATTTGCATGTAGAAGTCACAAAAATCATATTCTGGAAACCTTATGGGATGTAGATGATTAACCCACGGATTTTTTATGATTATGTAGAAGGAAATTCTGGAGAAAAACTGATTAGAACAGAAGTTATGAAAACTTAGGGTTCTTGATGATTAGATGAGATTTTAGGTTGTTTAATCATGTTTAATGATGGTTATACGCATGCTAACGTTAGAAACATCTGGTAATATGTTATTATGTTTGTGGTATAAGTTTTGGGACGATTAGTGTTGGAAAATATGTATTTGGATGAAGAATTTTGATGAAACCCGTAACTGCACTTCTGCAGAAATCGAAATACCTGTTTGATCGATCGATCGACCCTAGAGCGTCGATCGATCGAAGGTTCGATCGATCGAGCCCCAGTCGTCGATCGATCGACCCTTCCTGGCAGCCTCTTATTTCCCTTTGTTTAATTAGTTGAATTAATTTATCGTGGAATGATTCTTGGGCATTATAAATAAAATGTTTTGGGATATAGGAGAGACCAGTAGGACATATGGTTAAAGGATGGGAATTTTATTATGAGACGATAATTGCGTTTTAGGGACAATTAATTAAGGAATGATAAAACTACGCATTTCAAGTGAGAGATTACGTCAAATACTTACGATAGTGAATAGGCGTCTACCTACTGAATTTCCTACTTGGATAGTTAGAATCCACGAGTATCACGTAATTAGTGAGAAAACCCTTCGAGTCAAGGTTAGAGACGAAACCTTATACGAAATTCTATAACTGTGAAATTAAGGATATATGGTATAATTATGGGTGATGAGAAGAACCTATATTAATATGATAAAGTGGTATATTTATATGATTGTGTGTACATATATTATATGCATGTGAAAAACATACCGCGCTACTTGCTATCCTTGAGGTTACCGCGCTGGGACAAGTCTTATCTCGATGGGACCTTTATGGGGGATATTGACTTGTACCCTAGAAGATAGATATCCTTGGTACAGGCTATTGAATTAATAGTTCAGACGGTCCTAAGAGACGCGAGTATGTGCCATCCTCTTAGTGACTTGGAATCTATGCTTCGCCTCACTATTGTTTGTGTATGTGTTAATACAATTCGAGAGTGATTCCGAATTTGTATTCCCCTTGATATGAGTGGTATGGGGTTTGGGATAGTGGAAGTATGCACGCACCATAGCTTTAGTTGGGGTGCTGTTATATATATATATATTATTCGTGTAGTTAATATATATATGAGATTATGGAATTTAAACTGCCTACTTTGATTTGATAAGTAGGATATGGTAGTTGACTCAAATAATAAATACTGTTTTGCGAGAATATAATAGGTCACTGGGAACTTTATAAATTGATGAAGCTAAAACGAGAGTTGTGCTACAAGTTGAAAGTAACCTTTTTAAACAATGACATTGTCCGGTTTTGAAAACTTATGAGTAAGTTAAGTTAAATTAAATCATTGGGAAGGTTAGTATGATAAATTGTTAAGTTAAACCATTTGGGAAGGTTAGTACGATAGGCGTGCACATTAGAAGAGAGGTGAGAATTTCTCAAGAGAGTGTCGAACTTATATGTTGTTGCATTGGCCTGTATCAATTTAAATACTTGCTAAACAAATTTTAAATCATACACACTTTCGGGCTCTGACCCGTTTTCTCTCTCCCTCTCCCCCTTGTATATATATGTATGTATTTCAGGTGCCCAGCCACAGGGGCGTCTTGCTTAGGATCTCTTGGAAGGAACACGCTGCAGCTTAGGTGGGAGTTGCAGGTCTTTTGATTAGACGACTTCGTTCATTCAGATCCACTCTTAGCACTTTCATTCAGATGGGCATGTGTAGCCCTTTCCATTATTTCTTTATGTTGGGACATTGTTATTTCAGTTGTTCCCTAATTCGTTATTATGGGATTTTGTTCAGGATGGATGTATTACTTTATTTTCTCGCATGTTGACATTCGTTGATGGATGTTTTATATATTGGATTTTTGGTTCCAGTTTATTGTAGCGTGAATCTTATTCATTGATCTTTGTTAATAAAATAAATAAATCTTTTCTTTAAATAAAATTTGGGAGTTAATGTTTAAAATTGGTTTTGACACTTAGCTTAATTATTTAGGGTGTTAAATTGGAAAAATTATTTTTATCGACAGTGATGCTGAGAATGAACCAACTGTTCACCTTGATTTAATTTAATAAAGGAGTGATCGCCCGGTATTTAATTAGGCAGGGTGTCACAATTTGCAGTGTTCCAATTACATCCACAGATGCCAATGGGATCGCCTGTCAGCTTATGTGTCAACATCTTTAGATATAGACTTATATTATATCATGTTTCTTCCTCCCTTCAATTAACAAAATCCTTCAAAAAAATCTCACACCGTTGATTATTTTCAATTTTTACACAAATTCTCAATTCTCTCAGTCACCGCATCGTCAGTTTTAATTAACACCATCTACTTATTGGGAAAAGGAGGAAGATCACTTTGATCTCTTGTTTCAGAGAAATCAGTGGCTCACGAGGAATGGAAAGAAACATATTCTAGATCACAAAGTCCTCATATAGCACTTCACGCAATCCTGGATGGGGGATCACTTGTAGGAATAACATAATGCTAATCCATGTTCCACATGGCCAAGGAAGCATCGGTTTATAGTGTGTGTGTGTGTGTGGTGGTGGGGGGGGAGGTATGGGGGTTTATTCATAATGTCGTTGTGTACAAATTAAAGAGAAAGGGAAAAGAAATGCTTACACTGTCGACCACAATTACATCTACAGATCCACTTTTTGTCAGAGTATGAACTACACTAAGCAAATTTTCAGCAGAATCCGCCTGTGAAATAAGGAGATTTTCTGTATTTACACCAATTGCCTCTGCAAGCAAAGGGTCCAATGTATTCTCTGCATCAAGATATGCACAATAACCTGCAGAAAGAAATTTGGTGATCAGAGATGACAATCAACTTTAAGGCAAAAGGAAAAGGAGAAGACAGTTATATATAATGTAATACCAATAACACCTGATTTACCGCTAAAACGGTACTATCAAAAGAGAAAAAATGGACACTTTTCATATCTTTTGGCCTTTCAAAAAATATGTTCTGCCAAAATTTAATTTGTTGACTAGCAAAAAGAAAAATGAATTTCTGCTGATGATGGCCTGAATTTGATAACATTAATCTACACAACTAAGCTTAGAAGAAGCCTATTTGTTATTAAGGTAGAACCTGACATTAACTGTAACTTTCACATGTCCTGAATTCTACAGCAATCTAAATGTCAGTAACTATATAGAACGTTTGTTGCTACACTATCATTCTTTATCTTACCACTGAAACATTGGGATCATTCGAGAAGTTATTTGTTATTTTAGTTTTGCCCACACTTTGATTAATGCAGTCGAATAACATTCATAGTTCAAAAATTAACAGTGTTATGTCTAGACAACGGCAAGGCTAAGTTTATATATACAATTATCTCAAGGGAAAAAGTAAAAAAAAACTAAAATATACAAAATTGCATAATAGAGGTCAAAGAATAATCCATGGCATAGAGCAAACTACGAGGACAAAAAAAGTATCAATTTATAGATCATGGCCTTGAAACCCTAGACCTACAAAGTTTAAAGCTCCCCGAAAACAAATTTTCCTTTAGTCATACAAAGGGAAATTATGGCAATAAATGTTCTTCAAAATTCAATGAAACACCAAAATTGAAGTTTGACACCTCGAGCGATAAATGAAGTTTCCCAAGGGAATCTATGCAAGTGGCAACACTAAATGTGATGAACATTCCTAGAATTTCAAAAATTACGTCAGGTGTCACTTTTTTCCCGATAACTCGGATGTCTAGTTCTCTTAGAGAAGCTGTCTAATTCCAAGGGCACATCTAGACCCTTCAATTCGAACATCCGGACAAACTACAAAGAAGACCCTTCAATTATCTCAGGGGTTTGCGCATTAACGGGGTCTCAAATGACATTTTCCACTGCATAAATCAAAAGATTACTTACACTCTTCCTCGTAAACACAAAGAAGATGCAACTAAAATATGTAAGGAAAGTAGCATGCACCTCCAAGCTTTTGAGCTTCCTTGATAATATGAAGGGCAAGTGTTGTCTTGCCTGATGCCTCTTGCCCGTAAATTTCAACAATCCTTCCCTGCATAGTGCAATTAAGATCTCTTACTGAGTTTGTAACAACAAGTGGTTGCGGCTAAAACTATGTATGCTTAAATTTAAGGAAAATTAAATAATAATACTACAAAGAGAACACCATATTCACTTACAGTTCATAACAAACAACCAGAATATAAATGCTACTCCTAAACAATCCAACTAACATATTAATTGTGTGGCTTGAACTTCTCTCCTACAGCCGCAGACACCGAGCCATGACAAGCATGATATTACAATATTGCCTTGATATATAGAGAGAAAGACAGGGAGAGCCAGCACAGCATCAATATCGTAGATGAAAAACATTGGAGAACACAAAAATTACCCCAAAAACATTGACTATAAAACATGCCCCCATTGGGTCCAAATGTGTCTCGCGCATGTATTTAGTTGTACAATGTGAGACTACATACCCACCCATGTATAGTGTGATTAATTGCCCAAAATTGTGGAATAAGACGAAAAAATAAGGGCATTGAGGATTTGTTAAGTTATGTATCCGAATTGAGATGAACTTTTATAGTTGAAAACATAACGTAGTTTGCTATGTATAATAGGTATATGTTTATTGGAAATACGACGAGATAGTACATAGTGATATGCATGTGAGAGTACAAAATATTTTAAAACATAGACATGTGAGCACAAAGAAGAAGAATTGTGCACTTGCCATACCAAGAGCTTGATAATTATTCTGTTTCCCTGGAAGCCAATCTGTGGCTGACGATCAAGATTCCCAACCGAGTAATATCCACCAGAAACACATTATGTAGGAATCACTGTACTTAATGTGACTATCAATTGGGATCTAAAATCTATCTGATGATTTCTCTATCCATCTAAACACTACTGATAAGTGGTTCTCCTCCCGGTCACAATTATTGCTCCCATGTTGATCAGTCGTATATAGGTCTCGACAGATGTCACAATCTTGTGCTATAATTAGCCTACGACAGTAAGGCCAAGGACATGCCTCAAAAAGTGCCACTCTAATACATCAAAAGATATGATTGGAACCCTATATGCATAATATTTGGGCTATCAAGGCAATATGGTCCTCCTCACTATAAGTCTACCATATGGACTAAATCCATAACCATAATTGCTAAACATTAACTATGTTTTTTTACAGCATTTGCTAAACGTTGACTATGTACATGGTGGGTGACACAAAATTAATTGTTGTAAAGAATAAATAAAATAAATTTAAAAAAATGAAACTTGTCAAACCAGTCATCAGAAGAAAAATGCTTCACACTTAATTAATATTAGAAGAGAGTACAAAGTAAAACTAGAACCCAATGGTCTTGCACGTAAAGGCTGTTGCTCAACAATCAGCACGTATGCCCTCTAACTAAGCATATAAAAATTGGATCAGTAAAATCCATGTTATCCTCCTGCTGAACAGCGTGTGATGGTGGTTACCAGTCAGAGAGAAATTCTATTTATGCATCTTGTCATTCAATTGGTAAGAAATTGACAATTTGAGCTTAATACACTTCAAGGTACTGATCAACTTTTTGTTCACATCCTTTGACGTAACACGACAATTGGCACAAACTAAAATAAACTTATTTTCTCACTAAAATGTAAAGTGAATACAATGGATGGCCAATGGCCTTATTTATAGGCTAAGTTATCTTGCTAGCCAAGTTAATCCCAAAGGTAAAAAAACGAAAGAAATTACTCTTAAGAATATCCCAAAGGAATATTACCCCGTTACCTAAAATACTAACCTAAGTAAGGAAATACAATAAAAGAGATAAAATAAAAGAGTGTAATATAACATATTACAATTAAGCCCAAAGCAATTCTCTATTCTCATCACTTTGTATAACCCCCAGGGACAGACAAGTGATAAGCACATCATGAAGGGTAGGTGACAAGTTTGAATCCCTGTAAACCTCTGAGGCAACCTTCATTAGTTGTGACCCGAATGTTTGAATTGAAAAATGTACATGTATCCTTAGGGATTAGTCTGGTCGAAGATGTAGATAACCCAAGATATAAAAAATACACAAAACAATAAATAAACATCATGTGCTACGATTAACATAATTAACCTCTAAACCTGATAATAACAACCGATTTGACTTGTTTATTTTAATTCTTACTAAATTTTTTAAAGAAATAATTATTATATTGTTTATGATTTTTTCTATAATACATGCTCTTGTAAGGGTGTTAAATTGGTTGTATGGATTCGAGATATTTGGGATAATACAACACTTCTAAGCAAAAGCTTAAGTTGTGTTAAATAGGTTCATCATCATTTTTTGTATCATACCACGTGGTGTCCGGGCCAGCTTTAAGCGTACCTCGACTAATCCACGTTCGCGGTTCGTGGCTTTCGCTGGCCCAGGGATCGAAATGGGGACCAAACCCAATCCACCCCCAAAATTGTCCCAGTTGCACCTTATACCACTGGGCCAAGAGGCTTGGTTCATCATCATCATCCTTGCCTTAATCCCATCACATGGGGTTGGCCACATGGATTCTCCTTTTCCATTCTAATCAATTATAAGCAATACTATCATTCAAATTTAATTCCTCTAGATCTCTCCTAATAATATAACATATAACCTATTTGTGTTAAAAGCCTATAATATAATGTAACATGATAATAATACATATTAAACAGGATAATCCGATAATGACAGAATCCTTATAAGCAAGGAATTTGAATCGTGATGGCAGGTTGTATCATAGATTACCACTGATATATATGATAAGCATAAACGAAAAACAATTACTTTGCTCCAGAGGATCCTCGCCTTATGTGTTTTTCATTACCATCCATTTCTTGTGTACGTAGCATTCCATCATATGTTTACATCAGATAGGAGTAATCTTTAAACTTTAAGTTGTTAGCAATTAATGTTCTTGATATTATCTGTTTCCTTTTGAGTTTGCATTGAGAACAAAAACTCCTCTAACCCTTGGGTCCACATATTGTTCAGAAATTCTTCTTTGAAATCAGTGAAGATTAATAATCATTCCTTACATTATTGAGAGTGACTTGGTTAGTATTTCGCTCTGCTATTTAAATCAAATTACCTTTGGTAAGCCTCCAATCCCAAGAGCTAGATCAAGCTTCAATGAGCCTGTCGATATAACATGTGCACGTCTTGCACCAAAAAAGCGTTGCAGAGACAACATAGACTCTTTGCCAAAATCACCCGTAAGACGTGAAAGGGCCATACGAAGTGCAGTATCTTTTTCCGTTGCTTTGACATCATCATGGAGTTCATCACCTTCAAATTCTGAGACCTCTACTGACAACAAGAAAGCAATTAAAAAGATGAATTTAAAACATAGCACTCGTAGATATTAGAACTAAACTACAGAACCTCATCCATTAGAAACTTCATGGAGAGAATTATTAGTAAAAATTGCATTCAATCTAAGCTTAAAAAAAGGTAAGTTGAAGCAAAACTTAACAACAATTCGAAATTAATCAATGACTAGACCCAAAAAATAAAAATAAAGGTTAACATATGTTTCTTATGTATCTTGCAAATCTTGTGATGGATACATGGTTCAAAGGTCATTGTCTAGCAAGTTTTCGAGATTACTTGCACACTGCATCGTGCATATATATCAAGTTATACAATATTATATGCTAGATGGAGACGTAGAAAATAAAAATAAAATGAAAATTTGTATTGAAACAATATGTCCCATCATATAAATCAGAAAAAAAAAAAACATACCACATATAGCATTGTCCATAGTCTGAATGATCAATATAAGCTCTATAATGCTTCATATAGATACGCATGTATTTGAGGTCAAATATATCATTCTAAGTATGTTAATGTAAAGAAAAGGGTGATTTTGCATGGACATCAGGATGGAAGGTTAAAATGGTTGTCAAGGACAATGATAAATTTCACGAGTAATATAAAAACGAGGAGTTATATGTATAATAGTTTATGCAACGCTTATACAAACTTATAAGTTAATTAAGAAATTATTTGCAATTCAATCCGTTTTAAAAACTCTGAAATTTTAAACAAACCAGGAGAAAAAAGTCTTTGGAATATTTCAAACTGGAGCACACACAATCTCACTAAAGAAAAAAAAAGAAATATAAGATGTGGCATAGAAGGACATGTTGGAAATTAATTAAGTGTCGAAATTAATTATTTAATTTCAATTATATTAAATTCTGAATTTCCCATTTCTGTGGTCTTGATAAATGTCAGATAATTAATTAGGAATGTGATAAATAAAGATACTAAAAGATTGGGTAAATCTTATCCGTTAGTCACATGATGGTTAGTGGCATTAGTGGGGGACTTGAAAAGAGTCCCACCATGACTAGGATTTCGGCCCTCTTCCCCTTATAAATAGAGACCTCTACACCATCTAGAGTCATCTCATAACACACTGTTTCTAAGGAGGGAGAGAAAATCCGAAATTCCATTTATTCGTATTTTCTCACAAAATTCTGGGCACATAAGAAAGCAATTATGGATTGTTCAAGAAGAGATTCAAAGAAAGCTTTAACAGGAGCATTCAAGTCACCTTATTCCAATTATTTGCAATGGACAAAGGTTAGTTTTGATCATAGTAATAAAGAACTTATGATTTTGTGATTGTATGAAGATTAAACATCCTGGATTCATAACAAAAGTGGTATTGACACGATGTAACATTATGGTCTATATCCGGTTTTATGATTAACAAAACAGTCTTGATTAACATGTGGTATCAGAGCTTTTGGTTTATAATCTCATGCTTTCCTTTAATGAAAATTTCCTTATAACAGTTTTGATCTTTGATCTTTTGAATCTGGAAATCTGGATTTTTTCCTTTTTTGATAAATCTGGAAATCTGGAATTTTTCCTTTTGATGAATCTGGAAATCCGAAAAAAAAATTGAAAAAATCTGTAAATCTAGAATTTAAGCAATCCGGAAATCATACACTAATCTGGAATTAGTAATTCGAATTTTTGTTGTGTATGATATTAAGAATGAAATTGCTGTATACAGTCCTTAATCTTATGATAACTGTCCCATTATTGTTCAACCCCTTTTCGTGTTAGAACCCTAATATGTCGTTAGCTTGATTTTTATTGTTTCAAGTTGTGTAAGCGTTCAGGAAAACACTTTTATTAATCATGATAAGAAAACGAACCTGTTTTTAAGATTAATTAAGTGAAAACTGTGATTTGACGCAAAACAGATTTCGGGAGAAAAAAAAAATGGCGCTGTGAATAGTGTTTTTCAAAAATTTTGGTGTCCGATTGACTTGAAACTTGGTGGGTTGACTGGAAACGGGCCAACGATCGAATTTCACCGCCTTCGGTCGTGATGTAATGTGTTTTTCGACAATCCGAGTCCGTTAAGGCCCTCAAAAACCGTTTTTGCCATTTTAGGAAATAATCTCGGGGCTTAGAACTCTTTACAGAAAATTGATATTAACGTTCCACAAAAAGTTTTGGTTTTCTGGCATGTTTTACTTCGATTTTATTGTAAAAACTCATTTTTGCCATTTTTGACAAAATTCATGTATTGTGTGTTTTTACTATACCTGAGCAATTCTGTTTTTGAGGCATTTAAGCTGCTATTGGTATCTTAGTAATTATTTGTAGATTACGTATTATAGTTAATATTTAATGTATGATTAACTATATTTAAGTTGGGATACGTAAGCAATTATTCATTTGAGTTAAGTCAAAGGCCAAACACAAGCTGAGACTACATGTACAAATAATACACT
Organism: Sambucus nigra; assembly: GCA_949130495.1. NCBI lineage: Eukaryota > Viridiplantae > Streptophyta > Magnoliopsida > Dipsacales > Adoxaceae > Sambucus > Sambucus nigra. Next base: position 441,179,002 of record OX422222.1, on the reverse strand, counting down.
TGCATTCATTAAAGGTTTATTCTAATGTTAGTTATAAAATTGGATTGAGGCGCAGCACATGCTAATATCTGAATTAAACAACATTAGAACTGATTTTGTGAAAACAGAATAGTTGACATTAAGTCCATTAATCATGGTATTAAATGTTTAGGCAACAAACACAAATGCAAAAATTATGGGACCATTATAAATGAATTATAGGGTAGTATATCTTTACAATCTGAACATTATGTGATGATTAACACAGATTCCGTGATATTAACATTGTAAATGAAATCTGCTAAAATTTTTAGCCAACAATTCAATATTCGACCCTTGCAATTTTTGTTGTGTGTAAAAATTTAATTTGTGAACATTGTTATTAATTGCAGTTCCCCTTAACCTATATTCGCAAGCTCAGTCCTATTCCAAATTTGATGGAACTAATTTTTCTGAATGGAATGAGCAAATTGAGTTCAGCCTAGGGGTTCTTGACCTAGACATGACAATTATGTGTGATGAACCCGCTGCTGTTACTGATTCCAGTAGCGAGGATGAAATTGTTGTCCATGAAGCATGGTCTCGATCCAATAGGCTGGCCCTTATGTTTATGTGAATGTGCGTTGTTGCTGACATTAAGACCTCCCTACCTGAAACTACGAAAGCAAAAGAGTATTTGAACAACATTAAGGAACGCTTTCGCACTGCTGATAAATCCCTTGATGGGAAACTGATGGCTGACCTGACCACTATGAGGTTCGATGGTACTCGAACCATGAATGAGCACATTATAGAGATGACCAACCTGGCTGCTAAACTTAGAATTTTGGGCATGACAGTGGATGAGTCTTTTCTCGTCCAATTCGCCCTAAACTCCCTACCTCCTGAGTATGGGCCTTTTCAAATCAATTACAACACTATAAAAGATAAGTGGAATGTAAATGATTTGCAAAGCATGTTGGTACAGGAGGAAGGAAGAAGCAACAGAATGGCCATGTGACTAAGGGACAGGTGGCAAATCTTACAGTCAGAAAGGAACTGATTTTAAGAAGAAGTTCGGCAATGGCATTAAGAAAGGTCCTGGGTCGTCTCATCAACTGCTGCTGTGAAGAAGGAAAAGAACGACAAGTGTCACTTCTGTAAAAAGAAGGGCCATTTCCAGAGGAATTGTCATTAACGAAAGGCCTGGTTCGAGAAAAAACGTAAGCCATTTATTTATGTTTGTTTCGAATCAACCCTTATTAACGCTCCTTCTAACACTTGGTGGATTGATTATGTTCTATGTGTCATGTTTCTAATTCGATGCAGGGCTTCACTTCGATCCGCAAAACAAATCCAAATGAGCATTTTCTCTACATGGGCAATAAAGCGAAGGCTAAAATAGAAGCTATTGGAGTCTTTCGTCTGATTTTAAGCACTGGATTTATTTTAGATTTGCAAGAAACTTTTTATGTTCCCACAGTTTCTAGGAATTTAATTTTTGTTTCCAAACTTGCTTTAGATGGTTTTGCGATTGAATTTAAGTACAATGGTTTTGGTTTGATTACAAATTCTAATAATGTTGGTTCTGGATTTTTATTAAATGATTTATATCAATTGAATCTTGAAAAGAATTTTTCTGAAACCCTTGTGACCCTGCATCCTAATGTTGGTACAAAACGTACACTTAATGATGAAAAATCTGCTTACTTTTGGCATAAAGATTAGGGCACATATCCAGGCCGAAAACTGAAAGGCTCATTAAAAATGGAATACTCCATAACCTGGATTGAGCTAATTATGATGTATGTGTGGACTTTATTAAAGGAAAACAGACCAAACATACAAAGAAAGGAGCCACAAGAAGCACCCAGCTACTTGAAATAATACATACAGACATATGTGGACCTTTTGATATTCCATCCATTGGTGAAGAGAAATACTTCATCACCTTTATAGATGATTTTTCACGATATTGCATTTTGTACATACATGTTGCATGATAAATCTTAATCTGTGAACATCGTTGAAATATACATCGATAAGGTTGAGAAGCAACTAGGCAAAAAGGTGAAAATTATTAGGTCTGATAGAGGTGGTGAATATTATGGTAGATATGATGAGTCAGGGCAACGCCCTAGCTCATTTGCTAAACTCCTTGAAAAATTAGGTATTTGCGCCCAATACACAATGCCAGGATCACCTTGGCAGAATGGTGTAGCTGAAAGGCGTAATCGTACCCTTATAGAAATAGTTAGAAGTATGATAAGTAGGACCCAATTGCCTACATTTTTGTGGGCACATGCATTAAAGACCGTTGTACACATCTTAAATAGGGTTCCTAATAAGTCAGTTTCAAAAACCCCTTTTGAACTTTGGAAAGGATGGAAACCCAATTTAAGGTATTTACATGTGTGGGGCTGCCCAGCGGAAGCTAGAATCTATAACCCTCATGAAAAGAAATTGGATCCTAGGACATTATCTTGTCATTTCATCGGGTATCCAGAAAAGTCAAAGGGATATAGATTCTACTGTCCAAATTATACAACTAGAATCATAGATCTGGAAATGCTAAATTCATTGAAGAAGGTGAAGTAAGTGGGAGTATAAAAGAAAAGGAGGTAATCATTCGAGAAGTCAGGGTACAAATTCCTATACCCAGAGTTCATAACATACTTGTTGTTCCTAATGTAGTTGTTGAATCGGTCATTGACCCAATCAATAACAATGAACAACAAGTGAATGATCAACCAACTGAACAACCACATAATGAGACTATAACCGATGAAACTTTTGAAGCACCACAGGAAGTGCCATTAAGAAGATCTCAAAGAGAAAGGAGATCGGCAATTCCGGATGATTATGTAGTATACCTTTAAGAGACCGAATTTAACATAGGGAATATTAATGATCCAGTTTCTTATGAAAAAACTGTAAATAGTGATAATTCAGATAAATGGGTTAATGCCATGAATGAAGAAATAAAATCAATGAATGACAACAAAGTTTGGGAGTTGGTCGAATTGCCAGAAGGACAAAAATGAGTTGGGTGCAAGTGGATCTTTAAGACCAAACTTGACTCAAAAGGCAATATCGAACGACATAAAGCTAGACTTGTTGCCAAAGGTTTTAATCAACGAGAAGGCATTGATTATAATGAGACCTTCTCTCCAGTTTCAAAGAAGGACTCATTAAGAATCATATTAGCATTGGTGGCTCATTATGATTTAGAGTTGCACTAAATGGACGTAAAAATAGCTTTTCTAAATGGGAGTTTAGAAGAAGAAGTCTACATGGCACAGCCACAAGGCTTCATAAAGGAGGGAAAGGAAAACATGGTTTGTATGTTAAAGAAGTCAATATATGGTCTAAAGCAAGCTTCTCGTCAATGGTACATTAAGTTCCACGATACCATTACATCCTTTGGGTTTAAGGAAAACAAATCGGTGTATATACCTAAAGATCAGTGGGAGTAAGTTTGTGTTTTTAGTACTGTATGTTGATGACTTACTCATCGCCAGCAGTGATCTTGGTTTATTAAGTGAAACCAAGAAGTACCTTTCTAAAAACTTTAAAATAAAAGATTTAGGTGAGGCATCCTTCGTGATCGAGATAGAAATATCTCGGGATAGATCACGAGAAGCGTTGGGATTGTCTCAGGAAGCTTACATTAACAAAGTTTTAGAAAGATTTAGCATGCAAAGTTGCAATCCCGTTAATGTTCCACTTCAGAAAGGGGATAAGTTCAGCTCAAGTCAATGCCCTAGAAGTGATTTAGAAAGAGAGCACATGAAAGGCATGCCTTATGCTTTGCTCGTAGGGAGCTTGTTGTATGCACAAGTCTGCACTAAGCCGGACATCAGTTTTGCCGTTGGGATGCTAGGCAGATATCAAAGCAATCCGGGGATTTACCATTGGAAAGCTGCAAAGAAAGTGCTGAGATACCTGCAAGGGACCAAGGATTACATGCTCACATATCGGAAGACTGATCACCTTGAGGTGATTACAGACTCAGATTTTGGGGGATGCCTTGACAGTAGGAAGAGCACTTCGGGTTATGTCTTCCTTATGGCTGGAGGGGCCATTTCATAGAAAAGTGCTAAGCAAAGCGTCAATGCATCGTCTACTATGGAGGCTGAATACGTAGCTTGCTTCGAAGCTACAAATCATGGATTATGGTTGCAAAACTTTATTTCAGGACTTAGAATTATGGGGTCAATATCTAAGCCGCTGAAGATTTATTATAATAATGTCGCAACAGTCTTTTTCTCTAAGAACGATAGGTATACTAAGGCAGCTAAGCATATTGAGATGAAATACCTATCAATGAAAGAAGAAGTTCATAAACAAAGAGTGTCAATTGATCACATTAGTACGCGTGATAACATAGCAGATCCTCTTACGAAAGGACTATCTCCGAAGATCTTTATGGAACATGTCAAAGAGATGGGTTTCGATTAGTTAGATTATGATTGCTATTTTAGCTTAATTGTTTGACACTATTACTTGAATTCAATAAAAGTGCTTCTGATTTCTATTATTTCTATCTTTTGTGAATGCATGCATATAATTATGAATTATTGTTGACAGAAATAGTCCTTATTCAAAAGGCCATTATTAAAGGCTTGGTTGAATGAAACATTGGTGTTGTGGTACATGGACGGAACCATGCTCTTGAATAGCATGGAACCCCATGACTCGCATCCGTGAATCATTTGATTTAGCAAAATATATTTATCAATGATTGTGCACCTTATGATACCTAATCTAATTATACGAATTATTAAGACCCAGTTGGAGACTGTTGGAAATTAATTGAGTGTCGAAATTAATTATTTAATTTCAATTATATTAAATTCCGAATTCCATTTATGTGGTCTTGATAAATATCAGATAATTAATTAGGAATGTAATAAATAAAGATATTAAAAGATTGGGTAAATCTTATCCGTTAGTCACATGATGGTTAGTGGCATTAGTGGGGGACTTGAAAAGAGTCCCACCATGACTAGGATCTACACCATCTAGAGTCATCTCATAACACACTGTTTCTAAAGAGGGAGAGAAAATTCGAAATTCCATTTATTCGTATTTTCTCACAAAATTCCGGGGACATAAGAAAGCAATTATGGGTTGTTCAAGATGTTCAAAGAAAGCTTTAACAGGAACATTCAAGTCACCTTATTCCAATTAATTGAAATGGACAAAGGTTAGTTTTTATCATAGTTAAAAAAAAACTTATGATTTTGTGATTGTATGAAGATTAAACATCCTGGATTCATGACAAAACTGGTTTTGACACGATGTAACATTATGATTTATATCCAGTTTTATGATTAACAAAACAATCTTGATTAACAGGACATGGATGTTGAAAATACTTGATCTCCTGATTGCATAATTGTGGTGCCTACCATGCTTTGTCTTACAATATCACACAACATATCAACCTACATCTCACTAGACATCATCCCGGGACGGGGAGACACATATTACACCACACAATACCAGCCTAGCTGACGTTGTTTGAGCAAATCTATCATGTCTTGATCTCATCCCCCACTGAGAACAATTTGACATGGCCAAACCATCTTAGCATCAACCAATATTTGAACTATGGTCAAACATAAATTGGTTTTCACTATACCTAAGAGACATTGAAGTCAAAAAGACAACAAATTTATAAAGGTGCGATTAAGATAACCTTTTCTTATACTAATTCATAAGCATGTAAAACCACTTCAAGGAAAAAATTGAAATTGGTGCTTCAAGGGCGCCCAAGGTTGAAACTGAGTCAAAATAGGCGTAAATCACTATAAGGCAGCTTGTGAAACAAATTTGAAGGTATGAAAAGCTGCACAAAACAACAAAACCTTCTCTTAGTACTAGCGTTGAGTGCTCATTGCATGCAGCAAACTGCTTGTCCCCCGTATACATGACTCTAGTCACCATATAAACACTCAATCCAATCAACATATTAAGCAATGGTGTTTTTTGGCCGGTCTTTATGTGGTTAGAGTGTAGTGTTGGTTGCTTGTGGACCAGTTTGTTGGGCTCGAGTGTTTGTGTTCGGGCTGATTTGTTTCTTTATTTGTATATTTTCTTTTGGTAATTAATATGTGCTTATATTTCACAAAAAAAAAATGTATTAAGCAATGGCACAATTCTTTTTCCTGAATCTACTTCCATTGTCATATGAAACTAACTTAAATGTACATTACTAGAAGTGCATACGCACACAAGCACACAAAAAATAAGAAATTATTTATGATCTAATGATACTCCCTCCCAGTCCCAAATTAATAGTCGTCTGCAAGTAAACATTTTAAGAATGTTTTTTATAACTTTCTACATTTATACTACTAAAAATGACGAATATCTTTGCATCCAAAACATACACGTGGATAGTTGTTCGCTAATGAAAACTCCTCCACCTCCTTGTCTCCAAGTGCTAGTCACGATAGACGTCGCAACCAGCAACGCCGCCCTCTATCGCCTCTGCCCTCTATTTAGCTATCATCCGGAAACCTCTTCTTCCTTACGCGACCCTTGATCCATCATCCATGGCCGAAACCACATCATCGACCTAAACCCTCCTACCTAAGCCCCTGACCAGAGCCACAATCCAACCCCCAACCTGGTTACAAAAACCCGACACTCATTACGGTGGAAGCTATGCCCCCAAACATCCCTTAGTCCCACCAGGCCTCGATTTGGCACCGGCAAGTCACTTGTAACACCCCGAAATTCTGCTTAATTTTAATTTACGCAAGTAGAGTAATTTAATGGGATTTAATTACGCTTTAATTAAATTACGTAAGTAGAATAACTTAATGTAATTTAATATGATTGATTTAAATTACGTGAGTAGAGTAATTTAAATAGATATTATGTTAATAAAATGAAAATGTGTTATAGAAAATTTATTAGGGTGAATATAAATTTTCAATGACGATAGGTTCGGTTTAGTGACTATACGGACATACCGGATGTAGCTCGACAAAATTTAAGATTGAGAGTAGAAAAATATTTACGAGACTCAAATGATAATTTAGAGTCCACGGTTGAGTCCGAAAGGGTCGAATTAGTCAAAATAGTATACCCGGGGGTACTAGTTGAGTGCCGGGTCATTTTTGGGCTAAGCCGGGACCATTCGGGGGCATTTTGGTCACTTTGCAATTAAGGGAAAGATGACCTACGAATTTTTGTAACCCTAAATCTGATTATAAGAATGGTGGCTAGGGTTAGACACTTAGAGTTACACCATAGCCATTAGAGAGAGAGAGAGAGAGAGAGAGGCAAATCCCTTAGGCAAGAAGGAGGGAGAAATCATCTTAGGAAGATTTCATCAAAAGATTGTTGGGAGGAAGGATTGAGGCACCAACATCATCAATCATCATCAACAACCACGAATTCAGACCCTACAAACCTTAAGGCAAGTGGTTAATTGCAGAAATAATTGAGTTATAATGCCCATGTTTAAGATTAAGGAAGAACATGATTTTTATGATATTCTTGGAAATAAACTGTTTAGAAAAATCCATGATTGATTAGGATTTGCATGTAGAACGTTTTTTTTTGAATTCCTAAGTATGTTTATATCATAGAAAACTTGATGAGAAATTCGTATGAAAATCTGAACGTTGATGAAAAAGATAAAGAATGCAGTTTTTAGGGTTCTTGGATATTATAGAGATTTTCAGTGAATTTAGCCAAGAATTATATTGATTTTGATGTTTTAAATCGTTAGTAATCATCCCAGAACATGTAGGTATGATTAGAAATTGTTGGTTGTGATTTTGATGGCCTATCATGAAAGCTAGAGATGTAAAAATGGTGAAACCCGTAGGAAGAAGACGAACTGGGTCTGTCACTGCTCGATCGATCGATCGACCATTGAATGTCGATCTATCGAAGCAGTCGATCGATCGATCCTCTTCCTTCGATCGATCGACCCTGTCTGAATTATAGAGAATTTGTGTATAAACTTCTTTAATTGCCGTTACTTAATGGGAACCTTAGAAAGGATATTTTTCCTATAAGGAGACTTGAAAATTACCAGTAGGTGTACTATAGGGTTCCTCCACCTATGATTGAGTAGAAATGTTGGAGAAGTGGAATGACTAAAGAACGATTGAATTCGCCGTGAGTTGAGATGGTTAATCTAATTTCGGTTAAAGTGAGACTTAATTTCCGGAAAGAAAATACCAGTAGGTTAAACTTTTACTTAACTACTGAATTAAGGGAGGGGTAACTAGGTCCCTTAGAGTTACGCGAATACTCAAATAAATACAATAGTGAGTTATATTGTAATTAATAAGTACGGAGAAAATAAGAAAGAAATATTACGTACGGGTATGAATGATTAGGTCGGGTGCGTACCTACTAAATTTATATAAATGATATTGGGTAAAGAGAACACTACCTAAATGAATTATGTTAGGGTCGATGCGACATTCCGAACTAACATAAAGTTATATTAAATTTGGGGTCGATGATAAATGCCGAACCAAATTTGTACTGGTGCCGCGATGAAAGAGTTCCGAACCAGAATATGTGTATATATTTATAATTATATATAGTTGGGGTCGATGTGACATTCCGAACCAACTTTCACTTGGAGTCGATGAATTATTCCGAGCCAAGAGTCCTTTGTGTGTAATAAAAGGATATATTAGTGGTAACATATATTATATACATTGTTGGGGAATAAATGTTATACGTGCTAAATCTACCAATTGAGAATAGTAGACAAAATTATGATAAGTAAATGTCCTGATAATAATTTATAGCATGTTGAAATTATTACGAGAATAAGGTAATGAGCGGTAAATGAGTTAACTTCAGTTATGGTTAGTATGACTAGGTAGACTTAGTTTCCTCGATAGTTACATGCTATGTAAGAGAGGTGAGGAGGTTCCAAGGAGCGTGCGAAACCTTAAAATGTGTATCAATAACTTAATTGTGATAACCGCTTGCAAAATATTTTCAAATGTTTTGAGTACTAACTCTTGCTATGTAAAATTTTAAAAACCTTTTAGGTGCCCAGCCACAAGGACGCCCAGTTTGATTTCCTGTCAGAGATTTGGGAGCTGCAGCCAGTGTGGAGGTTGCAGGGATTGCTTAGACGCTTCTTTCTTTTCAGTTCTAGTGCAGGATCTCAGTTTTATCATTCCTTGTTGGAACATGTCGTTCTACCTTTTCTATTACAGTTTATTCTAGTTATGGATTTGTAGTTGTCTTTTGGGCCGTGGTTTACGGCAAAACTTTAACTGCTTTCAGATTTCTTTTGCTTACTGCATAGTCATATCTAGTTTTGGTAATGTGTGGTTTGGATTATTTGTTTATTTAAGAAAGTTAAAATTTGGCATCCGTTTTAATTTCACTTAGGTGATTAGTAAACTTTTTTTTTAAAGGCGTTCGACAGTGATGCTAAGAATGAACCATTAAAGAAACCTGTTTATATTAAAATAAGGCTTGATCACCCAAGGTTTAATTAGGCGGGGTGTCACATCACTCACGCTCAAGTTGCGTTTGATCGCGTCCAACAACTGTTAACCCCAAATCGCAGTAGTGTGAGCCCAACCTCGTTTGTGGGTTGTTCCCTGACTTCAGGGGTGAGCAATTCCAAGTGCACCAATTGGTTGCAACATAACCTCTTCTAAACTCGTAAGTTCAAGGGACGCCTTTATACTATGATCATTGATGGTGTCCATGTAGATGGTGTCTACATTGAGAGTACTATGACGTATTGGCTGGCCCAGTAGTAGGAATCCCCTGAGACCAGATAAGCAATGTAGGGTCGCTTTCTCTGTAGGCCCGTTTTCTGATGAGTTTCATTGTACAGCTGTGGCCAGTGGAAATAGGAGTGTATCATATATTGTTGGGTTAAACGTGGCAATATGATCACTTCAATGTGCGTGATGGTCTGGCCAACACCTAATCATTTATGTAACAGGAAGAGAAGATCACGTTAAAGAATGTAAACTCCGATAGCAACGAGTGTCTTTTTCTTATTATTAATTAATGACCTTTATTTTAGGGTAGGACGGCATTAATGTAATGGGTACTTAGTTACAATTTTAATACACTCGCACTAAAGTTCTCGAAATTATGATAGACTGCGGTGAATAACTATGAAAAATGTGATGCGGGATGGGTTAGGAGGACAAATTGGATGGGTTGAAAGGATAGAATGTACGCAAAACTTTTCCATATAGCAATGACTACTCACTACCTAAGACCGGGGCTGAGGCTGGATGGGAACAAATGGAAATATTCCCTTAGCTTATAAAGGGGGTGAATGTTCTTTTCTGGGCATTACAATACTTTTAAGAACTTTCGAAATTGAGATATTGAGAACCTAAACCCTCAAGCATCCATAGACACATTGCACCATAGTCCCACAGACTTGAACAAAACTTTTCTGGATCCTCCCAAGGTGTTAGTGGAACACCAACATCATCAGCAACGTAAAATTGCAGCCATTGGGGATAAAAAAAAAAACTAACAGAGCATTAAAAGCCAATTTCCAGAGGGACGACAAACATGGAGAAAAGTAGTCTCTTCATTCCCAAACAGAAATTCAGGATGAAGTCACAGGTTGCAAAAATATTCCGTGTGTTGTGATTTAAATACTAAAGGAAATTAAGTAATTTGAATTGAAGTGATTGCACTATCCAGCTCACTTATCACGCAATCCTGGCTTAAATATAATAAACAATTCAAATTTTCCAAGTTCTAAATTAAGTGGAATAGTCCGTGTGGACTATGGCTGGAATCAAATGCATAAATGGATATTTGATTCCAAGGAAGTGGTTAAGCTAACCTCTAACACATGAATGAAGCATGTGTAATTTACACGAAAAAATACTTGGACGATTTACTTATTTATTATGAACTTTAAGCGCTCCTGTTCTCGTTTTGGGTGGTTCAAATGTCTACCAAAGAGGTCTTAGGTGGGTTGGTTCTGTGATTCATAGATGCATACAACAGAAAGAAACATACTTTTGAAATAGAAAATCATACCTAGGATTCTATTTATTCTTTCTACATCTATGTGCAAAGGGAAAAATTGAAGTTACTCATTACCTGCAGAAGAAATATACCGTCTGGGCATCTCAGTCCAAGTGATTGCATCTCTTTTTCCATGCTGCAGATAATAATGAAGCACGAAACATAACTAAAATAATCAAAGACCATTCAGTGTTCAAGAGATAATGATGATGTGTTTTCAATCAAATGTATGATACTTCACAAGGATATCTATTCTGGTTCTTTGCAATTGCATATTTACCTCTAATGTTATGCACTAAACTAAATATAGGAAATCTTATCAAATAAAACTTTTTATTTCATTTAGGTTTTATACCACATAACCATGGTCCAGAGTAATCAAAATGAGACACGACACGATAACACGTCACAAATTAACACTAAATTATCAGTTATAGGGTTCGGGTCATAATGGGTTGACACCTTAGATGCGATAACACAAAAGGGGACGCAAACCTGGTATACATAGCGAATACAAGATTTAAACACAACACGAACCCAATATGACAATAACATGAACTATAAAAAGGAATCAGGTATAGGCCAGAGCAATTTATAAATTTAGGCTGACACCCAGCCATTTCGGGCCTAAGTAGTTCGGTTTTGTGGTTTTAAACCCCAAAAAGGAACCAAACAGATCTCCGCCAAAACCGAAGACAAAAATTTCCAAAATTTGAAAATATATACATAATTGAGACTGTGTTGAAGGCCCTCATATGAGTTAGTTAGTGTGCGGTCCAACATTTTTAAGTATTTTATGTTTAGTGTAGGGTCCTCATGATGCTATATAAGCATAAATGATGATATACTATAACTGTCTTTAATAGTTATATTCATAAAATGATCCTTTCGTATTGTAATATCCATGGTTCAAAGTCTCGGTATCGGTCCCGGTATCGGACACTCGATTTTTAACTCGGTCGCGGTATCGGGCTATACGCAAAGATACGCTATTTAGAGAGCGCGAAAAATTCCGAAAAAAATATGAAAAATTTTAAAAAAATAAGATTAACAATATGTACCAATCAGATATGTTCAAACCATTATTTAATATGCATTACATTGTACGATTAATTATTCTGAAGTGCGGCGGACTTGGCATATTGCTAACGTACTAATTTTATTTTTATTTTTAATTATTTAAAATCTCTAAATAATTACGTATTAGTGACTAATTGTTGATTTTAATTTATGTAGGAGGATGTTTGATATTCATAGACGAGACTAGACTTATGGGGATTCTTTTTTTCCCCAATCTTTGTCTCTTCCAT